>JAYEPQ010000006.1:38923961-39171461 GCA_036321105.1 Dracaena cambodiana
GAGGCGCCTAATTGCACATGCCTGGTCCAAGTGCTCTCACGCGTAACTTGAACGGAGATGAGAATAATCCAAATCATACTGTCAGAGATAAGAGCTTAACATAACATGTTTTATGCGATTTTTAGCAAACCCTCAGCTATCAACGGATTTGATTAGCCTTTACCAATTGCTGTTTGCGTTGGGCTAGCCATGTTATTCCCCTCAGTATGGTGAGTTGTCGAGAATTTTGTTTGGGCTTAAATGCCAAACTTTTCCTCTTCCCTTTGCCTTAGCGGCATTGGGCAATTCATACTTTTACCCCCAGCATGAAGGGGTTGGCAAGAAACTGGTTCTCTTTCCATTGCCTAATCGGCGCTGGGTAATTCATTAGATTTTGGCAGAGGCGCCTAATTGTGCATGCCTGGTAAGAAAGAAGTCCAAGTGCTCATATGCGTAACTTGAACAACTGGAGGTGGTTCAAGGCTCAACTGCGTAACTTGAACTGGGCACACCAAGATGATTGGGTTAGAATCATCAGAGATTTCGGCAGCGGCGCCAAATTACGCATGCCTGGTAAGAAAGAAGTCCAAGTGCTCATATGCGTAACTTGGATAAGTGGAGGCGGTTCAAGGCTCAACTGCGTAACTTGAACTTGGCACACCAAAATGATCGGATCAGGATCATAAGATTTTGGTCAGAGGTGCCTAATTGCACATGCCAAGAATTTTATGAAGAAGTCCAAGTGCTCATATGCGTAACTTGGATAAGTGGAGGCGGTTCAAGGCTCAACTGCGTAACTTGAACTGGGCACACCAAGATGATCGGGTCAGAATCATCAGATTTTGGTCAGAGGTGCTCTATTGCACATGCCAAAAATTTTATGAAGAAGTCCAAGTGCTCATATGCGTAACTTGGACAAATGGAGGCAGTTCAAGGCTCAACTGCGTAACTTGAACTGGGCACACCAAGATGATCGGGTGGGTCAGGATCATCAGATTTTGGTCAGAGGTGCTCTATTGCACATGCCAAGAATTTTATGAAGAAGTCCAAGTGCTCATATGCGTAACTTGGATAAGTGGAGGCGGTTCAAGGCTCAACTACGTAACTTGAACTGGGCATACCAAGATGATCGGATTAGGATCATCAGATTTTGGTCAGAGGTGCTCAATTGAACATGCCAAGAATTTTATGAAGAAGTCCAAGTGCTCATATGCGTAACTTGGATAAGTGGATGATCATACTCCTTGGGATCTGAACCAGATGTGACAGTTACTGTGTCTTCATTCTGGTTTAGTTTAAACTTAGTATTTCTTCAGAAATTTGCCGTTGATCGTCATCAGAATTCTATCGCCGTTTTGATTCATTAAGCGATAGGCTCCGCTAGAGTATACCGTCTCCACAACAAATGATCCTTCCCATTTGGGTTCAAATTTACCCTTAGTCTTGTGGGTTAGCACCATTGGCCTTTTAACAGCCAAAACCAAGTCTCCTTATTTAAAGGTCCTTGGTTTAACGTTCTTATTGAACGTTTTCGAGATTCGGGCTTGGTACAACTCAATTTGTTGTTGAGCCCTGAGACGTTTTTCATCTAACGCCTCTAGCTCTTGCAATCTTTGTTGATGGCGCTCTTCTGTTGTCATCTTTGTGGCTAAGGCCACTCTCAAAGATGGTATCTGGATTTCAAGAGGCAAGACGACCTCACTTCCATAAAGCAAGGAGAATGGGGTAGCTTTTGTTGGGGTGCGAATGGTGGTGCGATAAGCCCACAAACATTCTCCCAGCTTTTCATCCCAGTCTCGTTTGTTGGAAGAGACGAACTTCCGAAGAAGTTTAATGATTGTCTTGTTAAAGGCTTCGGCCAACCCATTTGCTGCGGGGTTATATGGTGTTGAAGCGATGTCCTTGATTATGAACTTATCACAGAATTTTGAAAACCTCTCGCTGACGAATTGCGGTCCATTATCATGGATGATCCTCCGAGGGATGCCAAAATGGTAAATAACATGATACTTAATAAACTTAATCACATCTGTTGTTTTTACCTCTCTCATGGGTACGGCTTCGGCCCATCTTGAAAAATAATCGGTTATCGCAAGAATGAACCGATGTCCTCTGGATGACGGGGGAGTTATAGGCCCCACAATATCCATTCCCCATGCCTCAAATGACTAACTAGCAATGGTATTGTGCAAGTATTCTGGGGGTTGATGAATAAAGTTGGCATGCACTTGGCATTCATGGCACCGCTTAGCGTATGCCATAGCTTCTGTAATCATATTCGGCCAGTAGTATCCCAACCTCTTTATGCGGTCTCCAAGTTTTGGGCCGGGCTGATGAGCTCCGCATACTCCATCGTGTGTTTCTCTCAGCACTTCATCTGCTTCTGCTTTTGATAAGCAGCGTAGTAGACGACCATCACTCGACTTTCTATATAAAGTCTGAAACTTATGATCATAATAAAATCTCTGGGCCTTCCTCCTTATTGAGGTGGCTTCCTTTGGATCCTCTGGCAGTATCTCATGCAGAGCGTAATCTATGAATGGAAATCGCCAATCACAGGGTTCCAGCATTAAGCCTGTCTGGCACACCTCCTTGGTTTGGAATATCGTATCTGGGTAGAGGAGTTCCCTGCTACCAATAGTGATGGCTTTTGCTTCACCTGGTGGGATTGCCAATGTTGCAGCCAACGCGGCAAGGGCATCTGCATAGACGTTCTCATTTCGAGATATATGATATATATAAAATTGTTCAAAATATCCCGCTAGCTCAATAGCTAGCTGATGGTAGGGGATGAGGGCTTCATGTCTGACTTCATACTCACCTGTCATCTGATTGACGATGAGCTTAGAGTCTCATATGCCTCTAGATGGTTCACCCCAGCTGGAGAGCCATTTTTAAGCCGATAATGAGCGCGTTGTATTCCGCCACATTATTCGTGCACGGTTCTGTTAATGAGTAACCGTTAGGCAATATATGTTTATGGGGAGATATTAGTACAACCCCCACTCCAGCAGCAGATCGTCTGGCAGCACCATCAAAGAACACTTGCAATGGTTGTTCCTTGCTAACTGTGTTGACCTCTGACGTCTGTTTGGATTTAGACCAAATTGGATGGTCTGCAAGGAAATCGGCAATTGCCTGTTCTTTCATGGCTTTTTGAGGGACGAAATGTATATCATAGGGCGATAGCAATAATGCCCATTTCGCCAACCGACCGTTTAAGGATCCTGGTTTTGTCATCAAGATTTTCAAGGGATTGACCCGCGAGATGACATGTATTGTTTGCCCTGAAAGATAGTGTCGCATTTTCTGAACAGCGAACACTAGGGCTAAACATTCTTTTTCAATCGGGGTATACCGACGCTCGGCTCTGATCATTGTCCTGCTTAAATAATAGAGGGCGTGTTCATGGCCATGCTCATTATACTGAGCAAGTAATGCTCCTAACGCATCATCCATGGCCCTTACATATATAAGAAACGGCTGCCCAGGGGTTGGTGCCATAAGAACAGGAGGTTTAGTGAGATACTGTTTGAGATCGTCAAACGCCTGTTGACATGACTCATCCTATACGAAAGAAACCCCTTTCTTCATGAGTCTAGAGAACGGCTGGCATCGCCCTGATAAATTGGAGATGAAGCGTCGAATATAGGCTAACTTTTCCTGTAACCCTCTTAATTCCTTAAGATTGCGGGGCGGTGGCATTTCATTGATTGCTGTCACTTTTCAGGATCGAGGAAGATTCCTTTCGAAGTTATTATGAACCCAAGGAATTTTCCACTTGACACTCCCAAGAAAGATTTGGCAGGATACATCTTCAGATGATGTTTTCGCATAAGATCGAAGACTGTTCTTAAGTCATGCAGATGATCTTCTTTGTTCTTGCTTTTGACTGCTAAGTCATCTACGTAGCACTCCACTGTTTTGTGCAGGTGTTCCTTTAATATGACACTCATCGCACGTTGGTAGGTGGCACCTGCGTTCTTCAATCCCAAAGGCATCACCATATAACAGTATACCCCCAGCGACATTCTGAAAGCCGTGTGCTTTTCATTTTCTGGGTGCATTTTAATCTGGTTATACCCTGAGAAGCCATCCATAAAGGACATCCTCTCATAACCGTAAGTATTATCAATCATCACATCGGTGATGGGGAGTAGAAATTCATCCTTGGGATATGCAGCGTTCAAATCTCGAAAATCGATGCATATCCGTATTTTGCCGTTCTTTTTACGAACCGGCACTATGTTAGCCACCCAATCAGGATGCTGTTCTTCACAGATGAATCCGGATTTTATAAGCTTGTTGACCTCAACAACTATTGCCTCCATCAATTCTGATCGAAAACGCCTTTGCTGTTGTTTAACAGGTTTAGCGTCTTCTTTAATATTTAAACGGTGTGTGGCAATTTGAGGGTCAAGCCCGAGCATGTCTTCATAACTCCATGCGAACACGTCTGTATACTCTTTGATGAGAGATATAAGTTCCTCTTTTTCCAAGGGAGTTAGCATATGGCTTATGAAGATGGGTTTCGGGTTTTCTTCCGTTCCCATGTTGACTTGTACTAATTTGTCTTCTGTGGGCGGGTCACGTTGTTCAAAGTGGACATCCCAGAGAGTGTCCATATGCTTAGCCCAGGAATCATCTTGAACATCAATTGGTTTCTAATGCGGCTGAAACCATATTGGCTGTCAAAGATTGAAACCAAGCACCGGTACTTATATCCGAATCATGGTCGGGTGAAGATGTATCTTCCTTGGCCGAAGAACTCTCTTCATCTTTTAGTGGTGATGAGGGTAAAGTAGATACATAACCCAACCCCCTGCCGGTCTTCTGATAATAATCCGGACTCTTTCCTCTCGGTCTGAACGAGGGTATGAGATTCCGTCGCCCTTTTCCAAAGTTTAATCCCGATTTCTGGGTAAAATTATAACCCATTTTCTCCATCATTTGCCGGGATCTCTGTTCATACAAGTGAAATTGAGGTGATGCTTGTTCATCACTTTCACTGCTTTGTCCTTGTCGAGGTGACGTAATTACCTTGCCAAACATTATCGGCCTTTGAGACTTCTGTCGAGGAGGCACTTCAAAGAAGTGACCTTGTCCCTTAGTTATTTTTAATTGAGAAAGGAGGGAGGACTTAAGGGGCAAATAGTATGCCGCCAGAACTTCAAGTTCGGATAGGCCATCCACTTCAGAGGAAGTACAAGAAGGTTCAGACTTAGTAGCTATAGCAGGCTCGTAGACTAACTTTATGTTTTCATTTATAATCCACTTTTCCTCTATTACATCAGCTACATTATCAAGATTCAGACTAAAATCTAAGTGAGGGTTGATTTCATAATCACCCCCATCGTCTTCTTCAGGAAGCTCATACTCAGTATCTGCCTCGTTACCGCTTTCGTCAGGCTTTTGAGGCTTGCTAGGATCGTCATTGGAGACTTCATGGGCTGGTTTGTAAAGTGCAGCATCTGTGAAGTAATTCTCCAGCCCTTTAAATGGTTGCTTATCTGCAATTAGTGTCCGGACTTCTCCTTCTTCATCGCAATACTTCATGCATTGGTGGAGAGTCGACGGGACTATCATGTAAGCATGGATCCAAGGTCGTCCCAATAAAATATTGTAGGAGGTATCTGCATCAATAACATAGCATGTAGCCTCCGTCCTCAAATTCCCGATTTGACATCGGAGTCAGATTTTTCTGAGGGGACGGCTATTATTGGCATTAAACCCATATATTGTTGTATTGGTTGGTGTCAGACGATGGAGGAAAATCCCTAACAGCTGCATCAACCTTCTGGGCACGACACTTAGTGCAGAACCCGGATCAATTTGAATTCGGTCCACCTTTGTGGATCCGACATATCCGGTGAAATATAAAGGCCTGTTAGGCTTTATATTCCTCACCTGCATGTCTTCTGGAGAGAAGATAATTTGTGGGACATGCCTCCTTACTTGGTGATAGCGGGGGCAAGAGTCCTGTTCTTCATCGGTCGGCTCAACAATTTGAGTTAGGAATGACTCATAGTCTGCCAAGGCCTCTCTTAACGCCTCACGAGTTGACTTTGATAATCGTAGCAACTCGTATAGCGTGACTCGAGCTAGAATATTTGCCAGCTGAGCTATAATATCGAATTTGAAGGAAGTATCCTTAACTCCTTCATCTTTTCCAGGGTTTTTATGGAAACGAAGACATTTCTGTTTCGCAGGATTGACGAGTTCCGCGTATATATCTTTCGGATCTACTCTGGTGTAGTCTTTAAGATATGTTTTTCTAGACCGAGTGCCAGAAGGGCCCACCCCATCTTGATGAGTGGCCATGGCTTCGGGCTCCTCTTCAGATTCTGTAGGTACCCTTGCAATATATTCATCCTTTATTTCTGCGGAGATAGCATTGCTAGTCTGCTTCTTCTTCTGACCCCCCGTGTTTGTCCACTGTTCATCCTGTAGCAAATCAGGGTGGATCCACATGACTTCCCCTTTCTGAGTCGTTATGGAGACAAGTCCTTCTTTAGCCTTTTTATGAGGGTCATGGTTCTTCGTAACCAGCTTACCCTTTGGAATTGGGGTCACCCCTGCGGGGAACTCATGGGTTCCAACCATTATGGTTGCCATGTTGGCAGTGACCTTCATGCTTTTGAGGCTTGCTAGGATCGTCATTGGAGACTTCATGGGCTGGTTTGTAAAGTGCAGCATCTGTGAAGTAATTCTCCAGCCCTTTAAATGGTTGCTTATCTGCAATTAGTGTCCGGACTTCTCCTTCTTCATCGCAATACTTCATGCATTGGTGGAGAGTCGACGGGACTATCATGTAAGCGTGGATCCAAGGTCGTCTCAATAAAATGTTGTAGGAGGTATCTGCATCAATAACATAGCATGTAGCCTCCGTCCTCAAATCCTCGATTTGATATCGGAGTCGGATTTTTCCGAGGGGACGGCTATTATTGGCATTAAACCCATATATTGTTGAATTGGTTGGAGTCAGACGATGGAGGGAAATCCCTAGCAGCTGCATCAACCTTCTGGGCACGACACTTAGTGCAGAACCCGGATCAATTTGAATTCGGTCCACCTTTGTGGATCCGACATATCCGGTGAAATATAAATGCTTATTATGCTTTATATTCCTCACCTGCATGTTTCTGGAGAGAAGATAATTTGTGGGACATGCCTCCTTACTTGGTGACAGCGGGGGTAAGAGTCCTGTTCTTCATCGGCCGGCTCAACAATTTGAGCTAGGAATGACTCAGAGTCTGCCAAGGCCTCTCTTAACGCCTCACGAGTTGACTTTGATAATCGTAGCAACTCGTATAGCGTGACTCGAGCTAGAATATTTGCCAGCTGAGCTATAATATCGAATTTGAAGGAAGTATCCTTGACTCCATCATCTTTTCCAGGATTTTTATGGAAACGAAGACCTTTCTGTTTTACAGGATTGACGAGTTCCGCGTATATATCTTTCGGATCTACTCTGGTGTAGTCTTTAAGATGTGTTTTTCCAGACCGAGTGCCGGAAGGGTCCGCTCCATCTTGATGAGTGGCCATGGCTTTGGGCTCCTTTTCAGATTCTGTAGGTACCCCTGCAATATATTCATCCTTTATTTCTGCGGAGATAGCATTGCTAGTCCGCTTCTTCTTCTGACCCCCTGTGTTTGTCCACTGTTCATCCTGTAGCAAATCAGGGTGGACCCACATGACTTCCCCTTTCTGAGTCGTTATGGGGACAAGTCCTTCTTGAGCCTTTTTATGAGGGTCATGGTTCTTCGTAACCAGCTTACCCTTTGGAATTGGGGTCACCCCTGCGGGGAACTTATGGGTTCCAACCATTATGGTTGCCATGTTAGCAGTGACTTTCTTTTGCTCCTCTTAAAGTATCAGAACTCCAGTTTCTATTAATACTTGGATTCTGTTCTTCAGAGGGTAACAGTCCCTAGTCGAGTGTCTAACATTCCGGTGGTAGAGGGAATAATTGGGGTCGTTGGTTTTACCAGCGTCCTCCGGCTTCCTGTTCTCCGGATTTTTCAACATTCCCTTTCTCAGGAGTAAATGGAAGAGTGTAGGCATTTGCTCTGCCTTGAAAGTGTAGGTCCTCTCTTATTGAGGCCTATCTAGTGTAGGTCCTCGCTTGTTGAGGCCTATCTTGTCTAGTGCCCTTCGGATTTTGGGGCTTCGAGTTTGGTGGAGGATTTGTCTTCAGCGGAGCAGTTTCTGATGCCATCACCACTTTTCCTTTATTATTATTATTATTATTTTGGGTGTATGGCTTATTACTTCCAGTACTTCTTGATCCACGAGACTCTTCAACTCGACGAATCAAATTTTCAGCTTGCTCTCCTTGTTTGAGCAGATCTCTCCATGTCTTAGACTCTACGGCCCCCATTTTTAGGAGAACGTTGGTCTTAATATTATGTCGACATGTTTCGACTAGAGTTTCCTGAACCATTCCGTATTTACAATGCACGAATTTCTCCCGGAACCTTTCTATGAAGTCTTTCACTGTTTCTTGTTCTCTTTGTTTAGTTGCAAGGAGGGAATGAACCGTAATCTCGGTATCATCCTCGAAGAAACGTGTTAGAAATAATTTCTCAATATCAAACCATGTATTAATAGTACCTGGGGGCAGCTGCATAAACCAAGTAAAGGCAGGCCCTCGCAAGGTACTTGCGAATATCTTGGTCATTATCGGGTCATTGCCCATCAAATGTCCTGCTTGGGACAAGAAATAATAAATGTACTGACTGGGAGATCCCTTCCCGTCATATGGCTCTAATTTGGGCGGCTTATACTTCTGAGGGTATGCTATCACATCCCATTCAGGCGGATATGGTCTTGAGACCCCTGACTCTTTCAACTCTTTTTTATGCATCAAAGCTTCGAGTTGACTTTGTAATTTTTCTATCTTTACTCCATGCGGATCATGGATAGAAAATCTATCCTCGTCCTCGTGCATCGAGTGGGCTTTTTCTTCTTTTTCCTCTTCGTTCAAAGTTTCTTTGCCCCTTTTGGTATTATCCTCAACAAATTTCGAGAGCATCACTTTAAGATCTTCAATCGTCTTTTGTTGCTCTCGAATCATTCTTTCTTGAGCTTCAAATCTCCGATCGATGTTGTCAGATTTATCCGCCATGTGTGACGCTAACTTTTGTAGCCGAGATGACGCGGAAGAATGAGGTGAAGCTATAACTGAATTATCGCTGTCATCGTCATAAGAACCCCTTACAAGCCTCTTATAGTTTCGAGGCGGAACGGCTCCTGATTTAAGTCGAGTGACATGATGAGGTTCTTCATCACTCGATTCTGAATCATCATCCGTCTCTATAACCTTCTTCCCTTTTCCCACCATATTGGAGGTTACAGCTCTCCATTCTTTTAGGGAAGTGATTTTTGTCTTCTTATTAGGATTCTTATCCGACTCAGTTAATCGATCAAACACGATATCCTGTCTTTTCTGCAGCAACAACTATCCACTACAGCAGATACGTCTGTCATAATGGCAAGAAGATTCGGATTGGACTTGCTGCATACTTCTCTTCTTAGTTAAGTATTCCCTGAGGTCTGTGACCTTAGCCATGGAGTTATGGGACTTATTCATTTGTTGCGAAGGTCCAGGAGTCTGTTGGAGCTTCAGGGAAACACTGGAGTTTAGTTCCGATTTATTGATGCGACGATCAGCCCTGATTTTGTATTTGGATTGATCTATGCGGAGCTGAGGAATAGCTTCGCGTTTTGGAGCGCGGAGCTGAAAGTTAGCTCCGCGTTTTGTATCGCGGGCCTGAAGAATAGCTCCGCATTTTGGTACGCTAGCCTCGCGTTTTGCTATGCTGGCTTGACGTTTCTTCAGAAGTTTATCTTCTGTAATCTTAGCCCCTCATGGAAGAAAATTTTTGCACGCTGACTTATCCTTGCGATTAACACCAGTTACAACTTCGCGTCTAGAGCGATTTTTACGACTAACAACAATTTGCCAATCATCTTCGCGTTCCTCGCGAGTGTTAGGAATCTTGCGTTTATCGCAAGTGTTACTGGCTTCGCGTTTATTGCTAGGCTCAGTAATAGCCTCGCGTGGAAAATCACACGCTGACTTCAAGATTATTTTATACTATCGTTTCTCGCGAGTGTTAGAATTTTTGCGATTATGGCAAGTATTATTGGCTTTGCATTTATCGCTCAGCTGAGTCATAGCCTCGCGTGGAAAATCACACGCTGGCTCAACCTTGCGTTCAACGCAAGTTGCAACTTCGCGTTTTACGCGATCATAACTGGTCTTGCGATTAACACGAGCCAGTTTGCGAGGGACCATAGCCTCGCGTTCTGTGAAGTTAGCCTCGCGTTCAAAGCGGGCTTTGAGGGCCTTCCGCCTAGCTCTCCGATTTCTATTTCGGAGTTGGGTTCTGGTCAATCCAGTTCTCGAGCTTTCTCCGGCAGTAAAGAGGCCATCCTTCGCTTGGATTTCCTGGCCAAATAGCGGCTCTATAGCCGCGATCTCCAAAGATCCCCATTTATTGGTGGATTCCTTTTTACCTGTTGCTCGGGTATTGGAGCGCAGCACGCGACGATAGCGGCGTGTCTCAGACAGGTCACCTGATTCGGAGGAGAGATACTCCACATACTTCTGCTGGTCGATTTCAACAACCAACATTTCTACGTCGGATCCGATCTTATTGACGTCGGATTGCGCCACAATCTCTTCTTCGGTGAAAGAGACGGCTCCCACTGTGGTCGCCAGTTTGTTCGCAGCAGAATTTCTTCGCCTTCCTTCCATTGAATAAACTCGAATTACAATAGAAGAGAACAAGATAAAGAGAACAAATGAGAGGATTTTATATTTCAATCGCTCTATTTTACAATGATTTGTGGGATCTGTGGCGATAGGATCTGTCAAGCAACTCCTTTGGACGATCCGACGTTGAAATCTTCTCTCTTGAAGATGACGGCCGACTGTAGACGATCTTATCTGGTTTTTCACGAACTCAAGGCTCTATGAGTAACTTGAATTCTCCAAGATGCCGAAGAGAAGAAAAGAAGACCAGCCGAAAGGAAAAGACCTCTTAAAGATTGATGATCATCTATTGATTGATCTATTATTGATTGATCCTCTCTAAAGTCTCCTCAAAGAGGGTATTTATAGACTTTAGTTTGAAAGTTCCCATAGGAATAGGAATAGAAGGTTTCCATAGGAATAGGAATCAAGATTTTTATATTCATCAAGGATTCTAATCCAATATTTAATATTGATTTAAATCTCTTGATTTGGAATTCTGATTGGACTCAATTTGGGTATTGGATAAGCCCAAATTTCAATCACAATCAATTTAGGATTCTGATGAGATCTGCTCATGCGGAGTTAATGCGGAGCTAAATTTATCAGAACGTGAAGCTATGGATTAGCTCCGCGTTTTGCTCAAACGCGAGCCTAAAATAACCAAACGCTGAGCTACGGAGTTAGCTCTGCGTTCTGTGTGGAAAATTCCTTTTTACTTAGAAATTTTCACTGCCAACAATCCGGTCATTAAGACTCCCAATCAGAATGTAGAACTCCCATATACTTATTTGCTCCCAATCAAAATGTAGAACTCCCATATACTTATTTGATGGCTTGGCTGGTTCTACACTACCCTACTTTGATGAGTCCTGCAGACTCACATATTGACTTAAGTGCTCCCAAAGTGCAGCACTATGAGAGGTCGCAGTGGAAGGGAGGCTACATAGCCGCGATCCACAAAACCCTTCGTCATTTCTCAACTTTTGAGTTGTTCAGATGTTTCCCATACTTTCCGAATGCTGGATACGGGAAAGAATTCGCGGACACTGCTGGTGCTGATAAATTTACCATCCTATCCTCGGTATGTTTCTGGTGGTTGATAAACATCCACCCAGGACATTTGGTTCTTCGTTTGGGGAACCATTGCTTTATAGAACCTTACTACCCAAGTCGTTTTGCCCGACAGTTTGGGTATGATCAGCTTTACGTTGGCAATCCCAATAGAGAATTAAGCTTTGTTGGAAATGTTCTTGAGGGGGCTCGAGCTTGGTTTTACTTCGTCGCAGGTGGAACTCAAGCCAAATTTGATCTTCCGTTCAAAACTCCGAATTCGAGTATGAGCTTCTGCTTTTGTAAATGGTTTACGAATGCTAACTCCACTCCTCAGAATTTCAACATACACCATACCAGTCTGCGGGAGATCAGATCCTGGTATGCCCAAGAAAAGAAGGCTAGCAGCACAAAGGTAGAAGGGATGGAGGACTTCAGGGGGGACAACACATCCAATGAATCAGAACAAAAGGAAGGGGGACACCGATGCACCGGTTCAGGCTACCTCCTTTGATGCTTCTCCTGATCCGACGCCGAGGAAGACTTCTCCTCCACCACAGTCTTCTCCTGAGAAGCTTTTACATAAGCGAAAGAGGCTAAGGCGTCTTAGCGACTTGCCTGCCATTCCGCGGAGAACTGATTCGCAGAGCACCCTATCTGGGACTGGTACTGCATCATCCCTTCTGGTTTTTGAGTCCCTCGTTGAGGAACCCGAGGAGGAGGAAGATGACTCATCTTTAACCCTCCGTTCCTTAAAGAGGCGTCAGAGTCAAGGACCTGTTCTCTGCAATGATCCTACTCCTGTTACTCAAGAGGGTTCTATTCCCCCTATTGGCCAGGCCGAGGTTGAAGTTAGTGCTCCTTCGGCTTTCCAGGACTCTGTAGCTCTTGTTGCTCAAGACACCGCCGATGATGAAGTGCAAATCATTGAGAAGACTCGCGCATCGGATTCCCCAAAAGTAGCACCTCCTTCTGAAGACCAGGATGACTGGGGCGATGACGATGACGCCAGTAGTGACAGTTTTCGCTCTTCTACTTCTCCTTCAGATCATGGAAAATATGTCTTTTTGAGCGAGGATGTTCGGACCGAAATCTACGGGCCTGAAGTGTTTGGTCCTGAAGTGTACGGACTTGGGGAATCCAGTGCCTAACCTTCAAGTCTTCATCTTCTTTCTTCAACAATTATGCTATTTTATCATATGATACTGCAATGCTTGACTGTCAATTTTCTTCTTTTTTTTTTCCTAGCTCCAGTTTTGACTCCGGACTTAGAGTGCATGGACGCTAAGGTGGCTTCACCAGACAATACCATCGCAGGAACTGACACTGGTGGAGCAACCGAAGTCACTACTGCCGCGGTTGATACTTCGGAAGCAGTGATTCCCGAGGCTGCTATGCCCACGACCTTGGTCATGACCGCTCCCACTGATGTTATAGTTCAGGAGGCTATGATTGGTAGCTCCACGGAGATCTCCAGAGGTGCCATTCCTCCTGTTGCGGATCAACCCGCTTCTGCCTCACCCAGTATCACTCCTTCTCATGCAGAGATTGACATGCTTGAGAATGATTTGCTGAAGGACACGGTGGAGACTTTCCTTCACTTTCTGGATCGCTGTATCAATAAAGTACTAAAGGGGGTTCCTTTTGCTTCAATCGCCAATGTTCTCAACATTTACCTAACTGGTATCGTTAGCATCGGTGGAGAAGATAGAGCTGCTCCTTTTAGGCTCATGATAACTTGGCTTCAAAGGCATGCTGAATCTCTGTCGAAAGCCAGAAGTGCTGATAAATCTGAGACAGTGAAAATCATTTTCCAAAAACTGAAAGAGGAACAGTTTAAGTCTCAGAAGGAGATTCAAGAGAAGGCAACTATTTGCAAGGCCTCTTTAGAGCAATGTCAATCAAATCGCGAATCTTTGGTTCTTCAAGTGGAGGCCGCTTCTTCGATTGTCAAGAGCCATGACCAAGCTATTACTAAGGCT
The DNA here is from genome assembly GCA_036321105.1 of Dracaena cambodiana. NCBI lineage: Eukaryota > Viridiplantae > Streptophyta > Magnoliopsida > Asparagales > Asparagaceae > Dracaena > Dracaena cambodiana. Next base: position 38,937,735 of record JAYEPQ010000006.1, read on the forward strand.
CAAGAGACCATCGCCAAGGCTCAAGCTTTCTTGGCCAAAATAACCAAGGAGCGCGATGAATCAATGAGGAACCTCGTCGACTTATCGCGTTAGCAGGACAATACAACCAGAGTTCTCCAGGTGGTACAGGCTGAATTGGCTACACTAGAGGCTGCTGCAGCGCAGAATGTTATCGCCAGTGACGAGGAATTACGTCGTCAGGCCGCTGTTCAAGCTTATGAAACCCTTCAACAAGACATTGACGATACGGAGGAGAAAATAAAGGCCCTCCTGAACCATTGAATTGTAAAGCTATTGTGTACACTGTTTTAGGTTCCTTTTTTTTTTTTGTAATAGTTCCCTTGTTGTTTTATGGAGAACCTCATTTTGGCCTTCCGAGGTATGATTCTGCAGTTATTCTTCAGAGATTTGTAACAAAATTGCCATCTTTTGTCTGAAGCTTGCGAATCATCATAAAACTCTGGTATCTGTATATCTGTTACGCGACTTTCTTAAGTCACGTAAATTTTAGAGGTTTGCGGATTTACACTATCCATATCTGACCCGCGACCCGGGTTCCGAAATTCTGATCCGCGATGCTTCGTCTGAAAGTTCGCGGAATAGATCGTAGATTTTTTATTTTTAGAATTTGTAGAGACTTCTGTGAGCCGTGGGATGCAGCCGTTTGGGCATAGAATTCCAAGCGTTGCATGCCTCTATTAAAGAGGAGATCTCCGGGTTGCGATATCTAAGCGTCCCATGCAACAACAATAAATTCTGTTGAGATCTGAACTAAAAATCTTGGCCGAAGATCTCGGTCTTATCTCTTCTAAACTGAAGGTCACAGTTAGCAGCTCGCCTATATAAGGCACATAATCTCTTCACTGAAGGATCATTAAGCCGTGAGAAAATTTTTTCTTGACTCTTTTCTCCTTCTCTCTTTAGTAGTCGATCCATCAGCGCGGCTATGTTTTCTTCTTCTTCAACCGAAGTGATGGATAAGAGTTGGCATGTCACAAGACCTCCAGACTGCATCAATCCAGCGGGGTGTCTTACCGACGAGGTCCTTCTGACCGTAGTCATTTTCCTTAATTAAGGTATACCTCTTCTTCTGATTCATACCCTCCTCTTCCTTCTTTTTCTTTCTTTTTAACAAGGATTGGTTTCGGCTGCAGGAGATAACCATAGTCATTCTCCTTAAAAATGGCCCAGACCCAATGAGCTCGTAATTGCTTCCAATGCCTCAAGGGGCTTGGAAGGTCTCATGTATCTTTCATGAGAGAAAAGATTTCGGGTCTGGGGCATTGTTTTTCTTCTTTCCTAGTATCCCACAAGGTTGGGGTACTAATGACCAGGATCTTGAATTTGCGCAACCCGTCAGCTATATAGCTGGGGTTCGCATTTAGTATGCCCAGTTTTGAACTAATCAATTTACTGGTATCATCCCTGTGAGAACCAACCAGGAGGTCCCTGACTGTGGTCGGAAAGAAGAAACAAGATTATGCTTTTTAAGCCACCCTAAAGAAAAGGAGGCTACAAGAGCAAATTAGAAGTGGAGGCCAGAGAGCAAACTTTTTGATCTGAACCATGCCGGAAGAGGCGGTTACAGAAGCAAGTCTGTCATTCCAGAAAAAGGACCTGCAGAAGCAAACTTTTTGATCTGAAGCATACTGAAAGAGATGGTTACAGAAGCAAGTTTCCTCCTCTTTTTTTTTATTTGTATTGATTCTCATTGGCTGTATAGCACTTAGAGAATTCTCTGTAATTTCGTTATGATGATGAATAAAGAAGATCTTTTCTTTCTATGTAACTGAGAGTATCTGAAAGATTATTCTGATGTTCATTATCAGAGATAACTGTTAACTTGATAATTTCTAAATGGATCAAAATTTTCTAAGTACTCAAAACTACTATGAATGAAAGAACTTTCTTGTTGACCAACTTGATTCGCCAAATGTGTTATTGACTTGGCAAATTTGATGGACAGGAGAATCTGATTCGCCAGAGGTAATTTTTAACTTGGAAAATTTGGATAAAAGGAAAAAATCTGGTTCACCAGAGGTAATTTTTAACTTGGCAATTTTTAGATAAAGGAAAATTTGGTTCGTCAGAGGTAATTTTTAACTTGGTAAATTTTGGACAAAAGAAAATTTGGTTCGTCAGAGGTAATTTTTAACTTGGCAAATTTGATAGAAGAAATCTGGTTCGCCAGAGGTAATTTTTAACTTGCAATTTTTGGACAAAAGAAAATTTGGTTCGCCAGAGGTAATTTTTAACTTGGCAAATTTAATAGAAGAAATCTGGTTCGCGAACTAAAGGCTTTTTAGTCCGGAACCAAGAACTTTCATTGACGAAGTTCCAATTACAGAGAAACCATTTGCCCATGACTAGCCTAGAACTGCCCAGGCCGTATTATAACTGGTGTTCTGCAATTTTGCTAAGGATAATACTTCTTCAAAAACTTGCCGTTGCTTGGCATTAGGACTTTGTCGCCATTAGCTTTTGTCAACCGATACGCCCTGTTGGAGTAAACCGTATCAATGATGAAGGGTCCCTCCCATTTTGGCTGGAACTTTGCCCTAGGCTTCTGGCTTGTTATGATTGGTCTTCTAACTGACAGGACCAGATCACCTCTCTTAAAAGTCCTTCGTTTAGCCTTTTTGTTAAAGGTTCTAAAGATCCGCGCCTGATACAGCTCGATACTCTGTTGAGCTTCTAAGTGTTTATCATCCAAGGCTTCTAACTCTTGGAGTCTTTGTTGATGCTTTTCTTCTTCTGTCATCCTTGTTGTTAACGCGACTCGTAATGAAAGGATTTGGATCTCCAAAGGCAAGACCTCTTCTGATCCATATACCAAGGAGAACGGAGTGGCATTGGTGGGAGTTCGGACTGTGGTTCGGTATGCCCACAGACATTCTTCGAGCTTTTCGTCCCAATCCCATTGATTGGATGACACAAACTTCTTAAGGAGTTTTATAATGGTCTTATTGAAGGCTTCTGCTAGACCGTTGGCTACAGGGTAGTATGGCGATGAAGCCACATCTTCGATCCTGTATTTTTTGCAGAATCTAGAATACACTTGGCTTACGAACTGAGGTCCGTTGTCATATTATTCTTCTAGGCACCCCGAAGCGATAAAGCACGTGGTGCTTGATGAACTTGATAACATCTGATGATTTTACTTCGGTCCGGGAGATGGCCCCAGTCCACTTTGAAAAGTAATCAATTATGGCCAAAATGAACTGGTGTCCTCTCGTTAATGGTGGAGAAATTGGCCCTATGATATCCATACCCCATTGCTCAAACGGCCATGATGTAGCCGTTGGGGTGGAGATATTCTGGAGCTTGATGTATAAAGTCTGCATGTATTTGGCAGGCCCTACACTTCTTGGCGTAATTGACTGCTTCTATCATCATCTTGCGCCAATAATAACCCATCCTTCGGATTCTATTCTAGAGTTTCGGTCCTGGCTGATGTGCCCCGTAAATGCCCGCATGAGCTTCTTCGAGTATTTTTTAAGCTTCGCGGTTGGAAAGACAGCGAAGTAAAACTCCATCGTAGGATTTTCTGTACAACGTCTGGAGTTTTGCGTTGTAGTAAAACCGGATGGCCTTTCTCTGAATGGCTCTGGCTTCTTTTGAACTTTCGGGTAATATCCCATAAAGAACATAGTCTATATAAGGAAAACGCCAATCCCTTGGCTCTAGGCTGGATGCACAAGCGTCAGCATCGTTTTCTTGTGGCCTTCTTGCTTCTTCTTTGAGCTCATCCTTTGAACAGAACAATTCCTTGCTGCTTACCATAATTCGCCTTTTAGCATGCTTGGGTAAGGCTAATGTAGCAGCCAAGGAAGCTAGCGAATCCGCATAACTATTGAGGTGGCGCTTTATGTGGCTGATATAGAAACTAGTGAAACTGTCAGCGACCTTGATCACCGCACGATAATACGGCAGGAGGTCTTCATGTTTGACTTCGTACTTCCCTTTTATTTGGTTTACGACGAGTTGAGAGTCCCCGTATGCCTCCAAATATTTGACCCCTAGTTGTTTGGCCATTCTTAAACCGATTAGGAGGGCGTTGTATTCCGCGACGTTGTTGGAGCACGAGCATGTCAATGAGTAAGTTTGAGAAATGATGTGGTTGTGAGGAGAGACGAGAACAACTCCCACCCCCACTGTCGTCTTTCCTTTGGATCCCATTCGGGAGGCACCATCAAAGAAAAGTTGCCATACACCTTTCGAAACTGTATTTGATTCGGAAGACTTTTCCTGTTCCTCCAACTCTCCTAGGATTTGTTCATATAACCTCGAGGACGCCGGAACTGGATGTTCGGCCAAGAAGTCGGCCACGGCCTGTCCTTTGATAGATCTCTGTGGGACAAAGTGCATATCATATTGTGATAGCAAAATAGCCCAATTGGATAGTCTTGAATTTAATGACCCGGGTTTAGTCATTAATATTCTCAAAGGGTTAACTCTCGATACAACGTGGATAGTTTGTCCAACTAAGTAGTGTCGCATTTTTTGTATTGCGAATACCAACGCTAGACATTCTTTTTCCATGGGATTATACCGGTGTTCCGTCCCGATCATCATTCTGCTGCGGTAGTAAATGGCTTGATCATGGCCTGACTCATTCTTCTGCGCTAGCAAAGCGCCCAATGAATGGTCCATAACCCTTACATATAACTGGAAGGGCCTTCCTGAAACTGGGGACACGAGCACTGGCGGCTTCGTGAGATATTGTTTGATCTCTTTAAAATCCTTTTGGCATGCTTCATCCCAGATGAACGACACTCCTTTTCTCATCAATCTGGTGAAAGGTTGACATTTACCAGATAAATTTGATATAAATCTGCGAATATATGCCAGCCTGCCTTGTAATCCTCTTAGCTCTTTGAGGTTACAGGGAGGTGGCATGTCTTGGATAGCTTTGACTTTATCTGGATCAATGTGTATTCCTTTCGAAGTTACGACAAAGCCGAGGAATTTCCCACTAGAGACACCCAGGAAAGACTTAGCTGGATTCATCTTGAGCTGGTGCTTTCGCATGAGGCCAAACACTGTCTTCAAATCTTTCAAATGATCTTCTTTATTTCTGCTTTTAATTGCTAGGTCATCTACGTAGCACTCCACTGTTTTCCGAAGGTGCTCCTGGAAAATTGCATGCATGGCGCGTTGATACGTAGCACCTGCATTCTTTAGGCCAAAGGGCATGACTGTATAACAGTATACTCCGAGTGGTGTCCTGAAGGACGTATGCTTCTCATCATCGGGATACATCGTTATTTGATTATATCCCGAGAATCCATCCATGAATGTCATGCGCTCATACCCACAAGTATTATCTATCATGATATCAGTGATGGGTAATGGGAATTCGTCTTTGGGGCAAGCCTCATTCAAATCCCTAAAGTCTATACAGACTCGGATTTTTCCATTTTTCTTGGTCACGGGAACTATATTTGCAACCCAATCAGGGTGTTGTTCCTCGCGGATAAAGCCTGATGCAATCAACTTTTTGATTTCAGCTTCTATAGCCTCCATGATCTCTGGGCGGAATCTTCGTTGTTGCTGCTTTACTGGCTTAGCTTCTGGTCGGATCTTCAATTTGTGAACCGCCACGCTTGGATCCAACCCTGGCATCTCCTCATAACTCCAAGCGAAAATATCGATGTATTCGCGGACGAGAGATATCAATTCCTTCCTTTCTTCCGAGGATAGGTTCTCACTTATAAATATGGGTTTAGGATTCTTTTCATCTCCCATATTGATTTAGCTCACTTTATCTTCAGTTGGGGGCTCCCGTTGTTCGAACTGAATCTCCCACTTCATATTAAGATGCTTGTCCCAAGGGTCGTCTCTTTCTGGTGAGGTTTCCTTAAAATCTTCGTCTTCGTGGATTGCGGAAGCCATGTTCGTGGATACCTCGTAGAAAATCACACCTGTGCTGACATCTGAATCCCAGCATGATGATTCTGACGCATGATCGTACTGTCTTTCCTTAGCTACTTGAGGAGGCCTCGGAAGTGGTGACGCAGCCCAACCCCTTGCCGGTTTTCTGGTAATAGTCTGGCGTCTTTCCTTCGGGGACAAAAGGTTGAAGTATTGTCTTCCTTCCTTTTCCGAAATTCAACCCCCTGCCTTCGGCCAGATTGTATCCCATTTTCTTTATTATTCCTCGGGAATTTTCATCGTAATGGAAGAACTCGGGTTTTCCCTGCTCTTCCTCAGAATCTGAACATTTCTCTTTGTTCCTGTGACTTGCTTTTCCAAATATTATGGCCTTTTGGGTTCCTTTTTTGGGAGGGACCTCAAAAACAGCTTGGTCAACACTTTCAACGTCATCACTTAATTCATATAAGGATGATCGGATAGGTGCTTGGAATGAAGTCAGAGAATATATCTCATTCACACAGTCGCTAAATGCATCTATGCTAGTGCTTGAGGGCTCAGAGTCAACATCAGAAGAATAAGCAAATTCCAGATTTTCATTTATCACCCATTCACCATCAGAGTGAACGACGTTATTTACATCAAGGCCTTCGAGGCTTATCACAATGGGCTCACCATCCCAAATTACATCCTCAGATTCTAAATCTTCGGATCCTGATTCTGTATCAGTCTCTTCGCCACTATTAGAGTCATCTTGAACGGGCCGATCTGCGACGCCAAACGCATCTTGATACAGCAATGCGTCAGTAAAGTAGTTTTCAACTCCTTTGAAGGGTTGTTTCTCCGCAACGAGTGTCTTCACGTTCGCGTCTTCGTCGACATACTTCATGCATTAGTGTAACGTGGAGGGCACGATTAGATTGTTATGGATCCAGGGTCTCCCCAATAGCAAATTGTATGATGTGTCCGCATCTATCACGTAACACGTGACTTCCGTCTTCAGGTCGCCAATTTGACACTTGAGTTTTATTTTACCCAGGGGTCTACTACCGTTAGCATTGAACCCGAAGATAGTAGTGTTGGTTGCGGCTAACCTGTTCACCGGCACTCCAAGATATCATAGCATTCTTCGTGGCATGATGCTCAAGGCCGAGCCTGGATCAACTTGAATACGATCAATCTCTGTAGACCCTATATATCCCTTATAATACAAAGGGTGATGATGCTTATTGCTTCTGACTTGCATATCTTCCGGAAAGAAGGTGATGCAAGGGATGTTTTTACCAGAGATTTAGTGACATGTCGCGCAAAAAGACTCTCCTTCTTCGATCGTCTCTGGTATTTGTGCCAAGAATACTTCCGAATCTTGCAGAGCCTCTCTTAAAGCTTCTCTAGTAGATTTGGAGAGCTTTAGGAGCTCGTACAAGGTTCTCCTTACAGGGATATTGGCCAACTGTGTTAGGATGTTGAACTGGAATGAATTTCGCGAGTCTTCCGCAAGTTCTTTTCCCTTCTTCCTTAGAGCTTTGTCAAACTTCAGCTCCTTTTGCTTGACTTTCTCTGGAGATGGTTGAGAACCCGTTGTTTGGACGTAATTCTTTAAGTAATCTTTTCCCGAACCGGTCCCCGCGGCAACCAAGGAATTTTTGATTTCTTTTCCGAATCGGTCAGAGCAGGAATGATCTCGTCGTCTTCGGGAATTATGGAAACGACATTAGAGGTGAAGACCCTCTCTCTTCGCTTCTTCCCAGATGAACTGGAACTCCATTGTTCATCATTTAGGAGATCAGGATATACCCATAGTATCTCCCCCCTATCAGTTTCAAAGGGAAATAGTCCTTTCTTTTGCTGTTGGTGTGGATCAAAATGTACGACTTGCATTGTGCCTTTATGGATGGGCTGCACTCCATCTTGAACTGTTGACTCTATCCAGTGGGGCGTTTTACTGAACTTGACGATCACCATGTTCGCAGTCACCTTCTTCTGGTGCTCTTGAAGCTTGATGACATTAGCGTCCACTAAGACTTGAATTTTGTCTTTAAGGATGTAGCAGTTTTGGGTGGGGTGGTTAATGATCCTATAGTAGACACAGTAGTTAGGATTATTAACCTTCCCAGCTTCCTCTGGACGTTTAGACTCTGGCAACTTCAGTATCTTCTTACTCATGAGGAGGTTGAAGATAGTCTTCGTGTGCTCATCCTTAAAAGAGTATTGCTTTTGTAGCACTCGCACCTGAGAATGAAGTTTCGGAGGAGTCTTCGTGGGTTGTGGCGCATCAGTAACCATTGTTTCCTTTCCCTTATACCCTCGGGGTCGGGACTTATAGCTGTTATCGTCACCTCGCTTCGGTTTCTCCTCGCCTCCTTCTTCTTCAAGCCTTTGCGCAATTTCTTCAGCTTCTTCAGCTTGTAGGACAAGATCCTTCCAAGTTGAGGACTTCACCGCCCCCATTCTGGCTAGAACCTTGGTCGATAAATTATGTCGACAGATTTCTACCAGGGTCTTTTCTGGCATCCCATGCGGACATCTGAGAGAATCGTTCTGGAACCTTTTGATGAAGTCCCGGGCTGACTCTCCTTTCTTTTGTTTTGCGGCTAGAAGTGCTGGCATTGACACCTCCATATCATCTTCATAGAATCTAGTGAGAAAGGCTTTCTCCATGTCGCTCCAGGAATTGATGGTTCCTGGTTCTAATCTCCGAAACCATTCAAAAGCTAGTCCGGTTAAGGTACTAACAAATATTCTTGTAATAATAGGGTCATTTCCAGATAAATGCCCTATCTGTGACTTAAAATAGTAGAGGTGCTGGTTCGGCGATCCTCTACCATCAAAAGATTTAAGCATCAAAAGATTTAAGATTTAAGCGATCCTCTGTGACTTAAAAGATTTGTAACTTTCTGGGAACGGCATCGTTTCCCACTCCATAGGATATGGCCTTACTACACCCAGTTCTTGTAGGTCGCTCTTATGCATGAGGGCGTTCAGTTGGTTCTGGAAGCTCTCCATCCAGACAGTATTTGCATTTCCCTCCCGGTACATGGAGCGATTGTCATCATCTTTATGACATTCTTCTTCTTCTCGATTGTCATGAGGACCAAGACTTTCTTCTTCGGTCTTCTTTCCTGTATTCTTCAGTTTAGTTTTTTCTAACTCCATCAGAATGTGTAGCATATCTTTAAGCTCACTAATGGCATTCTGCTGCTGCTGGATATGCCTATCTTGCTCCTCTATTCTCCGCATGAATTCTTCTGGGACATTGTTCTGCGTCATATATGCAGAGGCAGAGTCTTCTAAGAATGAGTCAGACGTCTGTGATTCAGCCATAACAGACTTGGCTATATCTTTTTCATCAGATGAGATCCCCGCTTTTGAACTCGAAGAGAGCTCTAGGTCAGAAGCTTCTTCTTCGGAGATTTTCTTCGGCTTCTTTTTCATCTTCTTTTCTCCAACGCTTATTGTTGGCAGTGAAAATTTCTAAGTTAAAAGGATTTTCCACAACAGAACGCGGAGCTAATTCAATAGCCCCGCGTTTGGTTACATTAACCCTGTGTTTGAATAAAATGCGGAGATGTTTAATAGCTCCGCGTTGATTCCGCAGTCTAGCTTGTATTAGCCTCGCGTTTGAGTAAAACGCGGAGATGATCAATAGCTCCGCGTTAGCTACGCGTTTTGGTTATCTAGCGCCGCGTTTTGATGCGATTAAAGCTCCGCGTAAGCAGATAACTAGAATCTCAAATTGATTGAGATTATGATTCTGGGCTTATCTAAATACTCGAATCAAGTCTAATCAGAATTCTATCAAAACTAAGATATTTGATTGGAATCCTTGATGAATGCGAGTTCTATTTAGATAGAAACTCTTGCATTAACCTGGGGCTATAAATACCTTCCTGGTGAAACCCTAAGGGTCTTCCTTTTTGGCATCGGAAGTTTCCTATCGATCCTTTGGCAATTCAAGTACGCGAGAGAGCCTTGAAGCCTTTGCTGATCATCTTCTGAAATCTTGGAGAATTCAAGTTACGCACAGAGCCTTGAGTTTGTGAAGATCAGAGAAAATCACCATCTTCTTTTTGGAGTTCTTGAGAAGTTCGAGTTACGCGAGAGAGCCTTGAACAAATCAAAACCAGAGAAGATCGTCTATATTCGGCCGATATCTTTAAAAGAGAAGATTTCAACGTACCGATCGTCCAAAGGAGCTGCTTGACAGATCCCATCGCCACAGATCCCACAGTATTGTAAAAGAGAGAGATTGAAGTATAAAATCCTCTCGTTTGTTCTTTTTATCTCTTGTTCACTTCCGTTGTAATCTAAGATGTGTTCAATGGAAGGAAGCGAAGCAACTTTTGCGACGAACAAACTGGCGACCATAGTGGGAGCCGTCTCTTTCACTGATGAAGAGATTGTGGCGCAATCGGACGTTGACTTGATCGGATCCGAAGTAGACACGCTGGTCGTTGAAATCGACCAGCAGAAGTACGAGGAGTTCCTCTCCTCCGGATCAGGTGACTTGGATGAGACACGGCACTATCGTCGCATGTACTCCAATGCCCGAGTGACGGTTAGAAAGCTATCCACCGAGAGACGGGGATCCTTGGAGACTGCGGCTATAGAGTCGGAGTTCACACAAGAAATCCTAGCCGAGGATGAGCTTCCGATTGCCGAAGAAGACTCGGAAACTGGATTGACCAGGATCCAACTCCGGAACAGGAACCGGAGAGCGAGGCGTAGAGCCCTCAAAGCCCGCCTTGGACGCGGAGCTAACACCAGAGGACGCGAGGCTATGGTCCCTCGCAAATTGGCTTGCGCTACCCGCGAGACCAATCTCTACCGCGTTAAACGCGAAGATACAACTTGCCTTAAAAGCAAGGAAAAGCCAGCGTGTGATTTTCCACGCGAGGCTGGTAATACTGGCGAGTTACGTAAGATTCCTGACACTCGCGAGTTACGCGAGTATAAAAATTATTCAAAGCCAGCGTGTGATTCTCCATGCGAGGCTATTACTGTGCCTAGCAAGAGACGCGAAGCCAGTAAGGGTTGCGCTAGTCGCAGACTACCCAACACTTGCGAGTTACGCGAGTATAAAAATTATTCAAAGCCAGCGTGTGATTCTCCACGCGAGGCTATTACTGTGCCTAGCGAGAGACGCGAAGCCAATAAGGGTTGCGCTAGTCGCAGAATACCCAACACTCGCGAGTTACGCGAGTATAAAAATTATTCAAAGCCAGCGTGTGATTCTCCACGCGAGGCTATTACTGTGCCTAGCGAGAGACGCGAAGCCAATAAGGGTTGCGCTAGTCGCAGAATACCCAACACTCGCGAGTTACGCGAGTATAAAAATTATTTAAAGCCAGCGTGTGATTCTCCACGCGAGGCTATTACTGTGCCTAGCGAAAGACGCGAAGCCAGTGATACGTGCAATAAACGCAAGACTTCTGACACCCACAAGAAACGTGAGGATGATTGGCAGATAGTTGTCAGTCGTAAAAACCGCGCTAAGCGCGAAGCTATGATCTGCGTTAATCGCAAAGATAAGCCAGCGTGCAAGAACTTCCCTTCACGCGGGGCTATTATTCCAGAAGCTAAACTTCCAAGGACACACCAAGCCAGCGAGAAACGCGAGGCTAGTGTGGATAAGCGCGGAGCTATTCTTCAGGCCCGCAATGTGAAACGCGAGGCTATTCCTAAGCCACGCGAGGATCGGTCCGACCCCAAAGTCAGGGTTGATCAATCAAAGAAGCTTCAGTGGATTCCTAAACACTCTCAAGAGTTGAATGGACCTCTTGATTTCATGGCTAGAGGCACTGACCTCAGGGAGCATCTCTCTAAGAAGAGAGGTATAGACCAACTTCAAGTTGAACATAGTTGCCATTGCCAGCAACTTATGACAGCAGTATCAGCCGTGATGAATACCTGTGGCTGCAGCAAGAACAGGATATATGTGTTCGACCGATTAAATGAGTCAAACCAGAATCCTGCTAAGAAGACAAGAACCACTCCCCTGAAACAAGGGAGAGCTGTAACTTCCAACATGGTAGGAAAAGGGAAGAAAATTGCAGAGACGGATGATGATTCAGAATCGAGCGATGATGAACCTCATCGTATTACTCGACTAAGATCAGGAGCCGTTCCGCCCCGAAATTATAAGAAGCTCGCAGGGGTTCTTACGACGAGGACAGCGATAATTCCGCTATAGCCTCGCCTCCATCCTCTACATCGTCTCGACTGCAGAAGTCAGCATCGCATATGGCGGATAAGACTGACGATATCAATCAGAGATTTAAAGCTCAAGAAAAGATGATTCGAGAGCAGCAAAAGATGATTGAAGGTCTTAAGAGCATGCTATCGAGATTCGTGGAAGATAATACCAAAAAGGGCAAAGAAACTCTGAATGAAGAAGAACAGGAAGAGAAAGCCCACTCGATGCATGAGGAAGAGGATAGATTTTCTTTCCATGATCCGCATGGGGAGAAGATAGAAAAGCTCCAGAATCAACTCGAAGTTTTAATGCGTAAAAAGGAGTTAAAAGAAGCAGGGGTCTCAAGACCGTATCCTCCTGAATGGGACATGATACCTTACCCACTGAAGTATAAGCCGCTCAAATTAGAGCCATATGACGGAAAAGGATCGGCCAGCCAGCATATATATTACTTTTTATCCCAAGCAGGACACTTAATGGGTAATGATCCCATCATGACCAAAGTATTTGTAAGTACTTTGCGAGGGCCTGCCTTCACCTGGTTCATGCAGTTGCCCCCAGGTACTATTAATACCTGGTTAGATGTTGAGAAATTATTTCTCTCATGTTTCTTCGAGGATGACACCGAGATTACGGTTCATTCCCTTCTTGCAACTAGGCAAGGAGAACAAGAAACGGTTAAAGATTTCATAGAAAGGTTCCGGGAGAAGTCCGTACATTGTAAACACGGAATGATCCAGGAAACTCTAGTCGAAACCTGTCGACACAACCTTAAGACCAATGTGCTCCTCAAAATGGGGGCCGTAGAGTCTAAGACGTGGAGGGACATGCTCAAACAAGGAGAGCAAGCTGAAGACTTGATTCGCCGAGTTGAAGAGTCCCGCGGGCCAAGAAGTGATGGGAGTAGTAAACCATATACCCAAAACAACAGCAACAAGAATAAAGGGAAAGTAGTAATGTCATCAGAAACTGCTCCTCAGAAAACCAGTCCTCCGCCAGAGCCGAAATCTCAAGGTCAGCGAGGATCAAGGCAAATTAGATCGCAGCATGAAAGGAATTACACTTTCAAAGCTGAACAGACACCAGTCCTCTTTCACCTGCTCCAAAAGAAGAGAATGCTAAAACTTCCGGAGAATAAGAAGCCAGAAGACGTTGGTAAGACAAAAGATTCCAACTACTGTCTCTATCACCGGAATGTTGGACACCCCACCCAGGATTGTTTTCCCCTTAAGAACAGGATCCAAGCACTAATAGAAGCTGGGGTTCTGACGCTTAAGGAAGAGCAGAAGAAGGTCACTGCCAATATGGCAACCATAGTGGTTGGAACCCACGAGTTTCCCGCAGGAGTGACCCCAATCCCTAAGGGTAAGATGGTCACGAAGAATCTTGATCCGCACAACAAAGCCCAAGAGGGACTTGTCCCCGTAACAACCCAAAAGGGAGAAGTTATGTGGGTTCACCCCAACTTGTTGAAAGATGAACAATGGACTACTTCAAGAAGTCAAGGGAAGAAGCGGACTGTTAATGCCATTTCTGCAGATATAAAGAAAGAATATATAGTTTCGGGAACCTTCACAGATTCTGAAGAAGAACCCGAAACTATGGCCACCCATCAAGATGGGGCAGGCCATTCCGGTACTCGATCTGGAAAGACATATCTTAAGGACTACACTAGAGTGGATCCAAAAGATATCTATGCAGAACTCGCAAAGCCTGTGAAGCAGAAATGACTTCGTTTCCAGAAGAATCCTACCAGAGATGAAGGAGCCAAAGAAACTCCCTTCGAATTTGACATAATTGCGCAGTTGGCTAATATCCCGGCGCGAGTGACGCTTTACGAATTGTTGAGATTATCAAAATCAACACGTGAAGCTCTAAGAGAGGCCTTGGCAGACTCTGAGTCATTCCTATCTCAGATTGTCGAGCCGGCCATCGAAGAGCGGGACTCTTGCCCCCATTGTCATCAAGTGAGGAGGCAAGTCCCACAAATCATCTTCTCTCCAGAAGACATGCAGGTGAGGAATATAAAGCATAATAGGCCTTTATATTTCGCTGGATATATCGGGTCCACGAAAATGGACCGAATTCAGATTAATCCAGGTTCTGCACTCAGTGTCGTGCCCAGTAGATTGATGCAGCTGTTGGGGATTTCCCTTCATCGCTTGACACCTACACACACTACCATCTATGGATTCAACACTAATAATAGCCATCCTCTTGGTAAGATCCGATTGCGGTGTCAAATTGGAGACTTGAAAACGGAGGTTACATGCTACGTAATTGATGCTGATACCTCCTACAATATTTTATTGGGGCGACCTTAGATCCACTCTCATATGATAGTTCCGTCGACTCTTCACCAGTGCATGAAATATTGCGATGAGGAAGGAGAGGTCCGGACACTAATTGCTGACAAGCAGCCATTCAAAGGGTTGGAAAATTACTTCACAGATGCTGCACTCTACAAGCCAGCACATGAAGCCTCCAATGACAGTCTTAGCAAGTCTCCAAAGCCCGACGACAGTGGCAATGAAGCCGACACTGAGTACGAGCTCCTTGGAGAAGATGATGGGGGTGATTACGAAATCAACCCTCACCTAGATCTTAGCCTAGGTCTTGATAGTATAGTGGATGTAATAGAAAGTGAATGGGTTATTAATGAAAATGTAAAGTTAGTCTACGAGCATACTGTAGCTACTGAGTCTGAGCCCTCTTGTACCTCCACCGAAGCGGATGGCCTGACCGAACTTGAAGTTCTGACAGCATATCATTTGCCCCTCAGGTCTTCCCTCTTCTCTCAATTAAAAATAACCGAGGATCAAGAGCACTTCTTTGAAGTACCTCCCCGACAGAAGTCCCAAAGGCCGATCATGTTCGGCAAAGTAGCCACGTCGCCTCGACAGAGACAAAGTAGTGAAAGTGATGAACAAACATCACCTCAATTTCACTTCACTTATATGAGCAAAGGTCCCGACAGATGATGGAGAAAATGGGATATAATTTTACCCAGAAACCGGGATTAAACTTTGGAAAAGGGCGGCGGAATCTCATACCCTCGTTTAGACCGAGAGGAAAGAGCCCTGATTATTATCAGAAGACCCGCAGGGGGTTGGGCTATGTGTCTACTCCACCCTCATCGCCATCCAAGGATGAAGAGAGTTCTTCGGATAAAGAAGAAACATCTTCACCAGATCATGATTCAGATATAAGCACCGGTGCTTGGTTTCGATCTTTGACGATCAATATGGTTTCAGCCGCGCCAGAAAGCGACGAGGAACCATTGACATTCAAGATGACGCTTGGGCTAAGCACATAGATACTCTCTGGGATGTCCGCTTTGAACAGCGTGACCCGCCTACAGAAGACAAATTAATACAGGTTAACATGGGAACGGAAGAAAATCCGAAACCCATTTTCATAAGCGACACACTGACTCCTTTAGAAAAAGAGGAACTTATATCCCTTATCAAAGAGTATATAGATGTGTTCGCATGGAGTTATGAAGATATGCCTAGGCTTGACCCTCAAATTGCCACACACCGGTTAAATATAAAAGAAGATGTCAAACCTGTTAAACAGCAACAGAGGCATTTTCGACCGGAATTGATGGAGGCAATAGTTGCTGAGGTCAACAAGCTTATACAATCCGGATTCATCCGTGAAGAACAACACCCAGACTGGGTGGCAAACATAGTGCCAGTCCGCAAAAAGAATAGCAAAATCCGGATATGCATTGACTTTCGAAATCTGAATGCTGCATGTCCCAATGATGAATTTCCACTCCCCATCACCGACGTGATGATCGATAATACTTGCGGTTATGAGAGGATGTCCTTTATGGATGGCTTCTCAGGTTATAACCAAATCAAGATGCACCCGAATTATGAAAAGCATACAGCTTTCAGAACGCCACAGGGGGTATACTGTTATACGGTGATGCCATTCGGATTAAAGAATGCAGGTGCCACTTACCAACGCGCAATGAGCACCATATTTAAAGAACACCTACGCAGAACAGTGGAGTGCTATGTGGATGACTTAGCAGTTAAAAGCAAAGACAAAGAAGATCATCTTCACGATTTAAGAGTGGTCTTCGATCTTATGCGGAAACATCACTTGAAGATGAATCCTACCAAGTCGTTCATGGGGGTATCCAGCGGGAAGTTTCTAGGGTTCGTAATAACTTCAAAAGGAATTTTCCTCGACTATGAAAAGGTAAAAGCGATTAGCGAAATGTCGCCTCCCCGCAATCTTAAGGACCTAAGGGGATTACAAGGAAAGCTCGCTTATATTCGGCGCTTCATATCCAACTTACCTGGACGATGCCAACCATTCTCCAAACTTATGAAGAAGGGAGTGTCTTTCATATGGGATGAGGCATGTCAGCAGGCATTTGATGACCTCAAGGAGTACCTTACTAAGCCTCCTGTACTAATGGCACCAGCCCCCGGGCAGCCCTTCCTTATATATGTAAGGGCCATGGATAATGCTTTAGGAGCATTACTTGCTCAATATAATGAGTACGGCCATGAACATGCCCTCTACTATTTAAGTAGAAGAATGATCGGGGCCGAACAGCGATATACCCCAATTGAAAAGGAATGTTTAGCCCTAGTGTTTTCTGTTCAGAAAATGCGACACTACCTTTCAGGGCAAACAATTCATGTTATATCACGGGTTAACCCCCTGAAGATTCTGATGACAAAACCGAGATCCTTAAATGGCCGATTGGCGAAATGGGCGCTCTTACTATCGCCCTATGACATACATTTTGTCCCTCAAAAGGCCATGAAGGGACAGGCAATCGCTGATTTCCTTGCAGACCATCCAATTTGGTCCAAATTAAAGCAGACATCAGAAGTCAACACAGTTACCGGAGAACAACCTTGGCAAATGTTCTTTGATGGTGCCACGAGACGATCTGCTGCTGGAGTGGGGGTTGTACTAATATCCCCACATAAACATATATTGCCTAACGGTTACTCATTAACAGAACCGTGCACTAATAATGTAGCGGAGTACAATGCGCTTATTATCGGCTTAAAAATAGCTCTGCAACTAGGGGTGAACCATCTAGAGGCATATGGAGATTCTAAACTCATTGTCAATCAGATGATAGGTGAGTATGAAGTCAGACATGAAACTCTCATCCCCTATCATCAGCTAGCTATTGAGCTAGCAGGATATTTTGAACAATTCTACATATATCACGTATCTCGAAACGAGAACGTTTATGCAGATGCTCTTGCCGCATTAGCCGCAACGCTGGCAATCCCGCCAGGTGAAGCTAAAAGCATCACCATTGGTAGTAGAGAACTCCTCCACCCAGATGTGGTATCTCAAGCCGAAGAGGTATGCCAGACTGGCTTAAAGTTAGAACCCCGTGATTGGTGATTTCCGTTTGTGGATTATGCCTTGCATGGGATATTACCAGAAGATCCTAAGGAAGCCACCTCAATAAAGAGGAAGGCCCAAAGATTTTATTACGACCAGAAACTTCAGACTTTGTATAGAAAGTCAAGAGGTGGTCTATTGCTACGCTGCATATCGAAAGCAGAAGCAGAACAAGTGCTGAAAGAAACACATGATGGAGTATGTGGAGCTCATCAGCCCGGTCCCAAATTTGGAGACCGTATAAGAAGGCTGGGGTACTACTGGCCGAGCATGGTTACGGAAGCAATGGCATACGCTAAACGATGTCATGCATGCCAAATACATGCCAATTTTATTCACAACCCCAAGAATACTTGCACAATACCATCGCAAGCTGGCCATTTGAAGCCTGGGGAATGGACATTGTAGGGCCAATAACTCCCCCGTCATCCAGAGGACATCGATTTATTCTTGCAATAACCGATTATTTTTCAAAATGGGCCGAAGCCGTTCCCATGAAAGAGGTGAAAACGACAGATGTGATCAAGTTCGTCAAGCATCATGTCATTTACCGCTTTGGCATCCCCCGACGGATTATTCATGATAATGGTCCGCAATTCATTAGTCAGGGGTTCTCCAGATTCTGCAATAAGTTCAGAATCAAAGATATTGCTTCAACGCCATATAACCCCGCGGCTAATGGGTTAGCTGAAGCTTTCAACAAGGCGATTATTAAACTACTTCGGAAGTTCGTCTCTTCTAATAAACGAGATTGGGATGAAAAGCTAGGAGAATGCCTGTGGGCTTATCGCACCACCGTTCGCACCCCGACTAAAGCTACCCCGTTCTCTTTGGTTTACGGAAGTGAGGCTGTCTTGCCTCTTGAAATCCAGATACCATCATTAAGAGTGGCTTTAACCACAAAGATGACGACAGAAGAACGCCATCAGCAAAGATTGCAAGAACTAGAGGCGTTAGATGAAAAACGTCTCAGGGCTCAACAACAAATTGAGTTGTATCAAGCCCAAATATCTCAAACGTTCAATAAGAACGTCAAACCAAGGACCTTTAAGCAAGGAGACTTGGTTCTGGCTGTTAAAAGGCCAATGGTGCTAACCCACAAGACTAAGGGTAAGTTTGAACCCAAGTGGGAAGGACCGTTCATTGTGGAGACAGTCTACTCCAGTGGAGCTTATCGCTTAATGAATTAAGATAGCGACAGGATGATGATGCCGATCAATGGCAAATTTCTGAAGAAATACTATTCTTAGTAACCCCGGAGAAACGCGTCTTCTTTTCTTAGGCATGCGCATTGGCGCCTCTGACCTAAACCCTGGTGTGTTTGGTTCTCAAGTTTGAACCACCTCCAGTCTTTTATTAGGCATGCGCATTGTGCGCCTCTGACCTAAACCCTGGTGTGTTTGGTTCTCAAGTTTGAACCACCTCCAGTCTTTTTCTTAGGCATGCGCATTATGCGCCTCTGACCTAAACCTGGTGTGTTTGGAGTGCCCAGTTCAAGTTACGCGAGAGAGCCTTGAACCACCTCCTGTTTGGTTCTCAAGTTTGAACCACCATCAGTCTTTTTCTTGGGCATGCGCAGTTTGGCACCTCTGACCTAAACCTGGTGTGTTTGGAGTGCCCTGTTCAAGTTACGCGAGAGAGCCTTGAACCACCTCCTGTTTGGTTCTCAAGTTTGAACCACCATCAGTCTTTTTCTTGGGCATGCGCAGTTTGGCGCCTCTGACCCAAAACCTGGTGTGCTTAGTTCTCAAGTTTGAACGGCCCCTAATCTTCTTTTAGGCATGTGTAATTAAGCGCCTCTGACCTAAAAAGTATGAATTGCCCAACGCCAACTAGGCAATGGGAAGAGAACTAGTTTCTCGCCAACCCATCATACTGGGGTAAAAGTATGAATTGCCCAAGGCCAACCAGGCAATGGGAAGAGAACGAGTTTCTCGCCAACCCATCATACTGGGGTAAAAGTATGAATTGCCCAACGCCAACCAGGCAATGGGAAGAGAACGAGTTTCTCGCCAACCCATCATACTGGGGTAAAAGTATGAATTGCCCAACGCCAACTAGGCAATGGGAAGAGAACGCGTTTCTCACCAACCCATCATACTGGGGTAAAAGTATGAATTGCCCAACGCCAACCAGGCAATGGGAAGAGAACAAGTTTCCCGCCAACCCATCATACTGGGGTAAAAGTATGAATTGCCCAATGCCAACCAGGCAATGGGAAGAGAACAAGTTTCTCGCCAACCCATCATGCTGGGGTAAAAGTATGAATTGCCCAACGCCAACTAGGCAATGGGAAGAGAACAAGTTTCTCGCCAACCCATCATGCTGGGGTAAAAGTATGAATTGCAGAACGCCAACTAGGCAATGGGAAGAGAACAAGTTTCTCGCCAACCCATCATGCTGGGGTAAAAGTATGAATTGCCTAACGCCGACTAGGCAATGGGAAGAGAACAAGTTTCTCGCCAACCCATCATGCTGGGGTAAAAGTATGAATTGCCCAATGCCAACTAGGCAATGGGAAGAGAACGAGTTTCTTGCCAACCCATCATGCTGGGGTAAAAGTATGAATCGCCCAATACCGATAAAGTAAAGGGAAGAGGAAAAGTTTGGCATTTAAGCCCAAACGTAGTCCTCGACAACTCACCATGTTGAGGGAAATAACATTGCTAGCCCAACTCAAACGGTAGTTGGTAAAGGCTAATCAAATCCGTTAATAGCTGGGGGTTTGCTAAAAATCCCATATTAAACTTAATTTTTTTATTTCGGTTCAAGAAATCGAGCATAAACGATACCGAGATAAATCGTTTTGACGACAGGTTATTTGTTAGGCAAGCAAATCTGTTTTGAAGCCGGCAAATAAAAGAGTCAAAAGAATCATCTTTATTAAAAAGGTGAAGATACAAAAAGAATTTCAAAGAAACATCGTAAAGTTATCTCTCTCCTGTTTACGAAGTTCTTATTACAAGGAGGATAAAAGTGTAGAGAGAGATGAAACTATTGGCCTCCCAGAAGTCTCAATTGGTTTATTGTCTCGTCCAAATTTCTACGATGAGAAGCCTCCACGATTTGCTGAGCTTGCCTACGCAACTCATCATCACTTATTGTAAGTTGTTGCTGACGAGATTCTTCTATGGCACGATTCCTGGCCATCTCTTCCTGCAGAATCTGCTCCTGCTGGACAAGCAACATCTCCCGTTTCTTGACAGATTCTCCTAATCAGAGTTCATTTTCTATCAAGGTGGCCCGAGCTCTCGCAATCGTCTCCTGGGCTTTAGAGATGGCCGCCTGACCTTCCTCAATTCCAAAGTTTACCCTCTGCAGGTCGCCAATAACGGATTCCCGACTGACCTGGAGCTCTGTCAGCTCCTGCTGCCTTAAAATATTTCTTCGAGATAAGGATTCTGCCCGAAGTCGCGCCAGCTCTATCTCAGTGATCGCCTCCACATCCGCCTGACGGAGTGTGTGTAGCGTGGTCACCTGCTCTTCTAAGGCTGCAAGGCGGGCCCGGTATGGAGCTGCTCGATCTTGTCCACCGAATTCTTCGATATTTCCTAAATACCGGAGTAACAGTGGACGTGCGAAGTTGAAGAAATCGTGGCCAGCAAGAACCATCTCGACACATCTTCTTAACAAATGCATAAAATCCTCGACAGTGAAGCCGAAAAGTTTTTCAAGAGGATTTACACTGTCGGTAGGCAAAGCAGGTAATTGGAGAAGAAGAAGCCCGTCCCTGTATTAAATTCATAATATGGGGGACGAGTAGAGCCAGTGCAGATCTGGAAGAGCTGGAGACCCCAGACTAAGTACCGTCAGTACAGATCACTTGGGTACCCCCACTAACAGGAAGAGAAGATGGGATCACTTCGCCTGAAGCTCCTCCGGTGGGAGAAGCATCTTCGAACGAGAATTTCAAATTATTCTCCTCCCCTGCTAGAAGGCTTGAAGTCGGAAGAGTTGCAGGTATCTCAGCAGCCACGACAACAGACGACGTTAAAATCGCTGACTGAGAAGGCACGCCAACGACTGTGGGAAATGTCTCAGTGGAACAAACTGGTGTTGGAGATGGCATGCTAGGAGAAGGTGTAGCCTCATTAGCAGCAGCTGCGATAATAACCTCAGTTCTCTCGTCACTTCCCAATTCGTCAATTGAGGGAATTGAAGAGGAAATAGAGGCAGGAGCCGGTGTGGAATAATCAGCCGCAAACTCACCAGCAGAGCTACCCACACCGCCAACGGAGCCGGAATGGTCCATTCTATCGTCAGACTGTACTTGGGTAGTCGAGTGCATTGGCGAAAGAAATTGATCACCTACATTTCGGAAGACCAGAAAAGCAGTGTTACGTGAAAATAATAATGGGCAAAAGATAGAATGCTAAGGGCCATACCAGGCGATACAAGTCCAGTTGTCGGACTTGAAGGAGGAGCCATTGTCGTTTCCAGCAGTGTACCCGTCTCGCTACTCGTTAGTTGCGCCCCAGGTTCTGCCACAGGCTCTACGGCCGAAGGAGCTGAAATCTCAGCAACACTTGGAGCTTTGGCAGGTTCATCCTCCCTTACCAACGCTGGGGGTACAGCTGAAGCCAACAAGTCGGAAGCAAGTTTGATAGCCACTTCTTGGGGGGCTATCAAAGTTTCCTGTGCCAGTTTTTGCTTCTTACTCGGCCTTTTCTTTAAAGTGCGGCGGCGTTTGAGAGTTGGACTCAGGGAACGACTGACAACAGGCTGAGGAACTCCACCAGCACCAACATTGTCGTTATCATCACCGGCATCATCGTCTGATTCGCTGACATCCGAAGGCTCAGCCGCAGCGCCAAGAAATTCTTCCATTCCTTTTATCCTTACCCTAGAAGCACCCTGGCGGCTAATATAGAGGGCTTCAATCTCTTTGCAACAACTGCGATTGAGAGAGAAGCCGGGCACGTCAGCATTCGCAATGTTGAACCAATTGCAGGAGCTGAGGGTCATGGCCAATTCTGGCACCTTCTGGGGCAAGGAGAATTCAGCCTCGGTCCTGCAAGCTGCAAAATGGAACCAGCCACGAGCGCCTTCGTATAAATTCCCCTCTTAAGCGAGATCTTTATTTGGATTGCCCACATAAAGTTGAGAATATCCAAACTGGCGAGCAAAGCGACTCGGAGTATATGACTCAATCTGACACTGGAGATCTTGACGATACACCAAGTGTCCGGGACGGATGTTGAGAAGCCACCAGAACGCTCCTGCAGATAAAGTAGTGAACTTATCTGCTCCCACGGCGTCCTTTAGCCTCATTCCATATCCTCCGCCGGGAAAGTCAGGAAAACACCGGAAGATCTCGTAATTCTGAAAGCTACGAAGAGTCTTCCGAATCTGGGACATATAATTCTGCCT
This sequence comes from Dracaena cambodiana, assembly GCA_036321105.1. Lineage (NCBI taxonomy): Eukaryota > Viridiplantae > Streptophyta > Magnoliopsida > Asparagales > Asparagaceae > Dracaena > Dracaena cambodiana. The sequence continues at coordinate 38,960,569 of JAYEPQ010000006.1, forward strand.
CCATGAAGAACGTTCATACAGTTCTACAAGGAAGCACTTTTCGCCCGAAATACGCTCTGGTGCACTCATTAAGGAGGGACAGTGCAAGACGAGCCATGCCATCAAATAGGTGTAGGGCATCTCCACCCTAGGGTTTGGAGTTTTCGGCTGGGCAGTCTCCTTCGACTTGCCCTTTCCTTTCCCCTTGACTTTAATAGTAGGGAGGAAATCACGACAGAGCACCCTCAGTCCATATTGCAAATTGCATACCATGGCGGGAAGGAGTCCAAGGGGTCGGCCATATGCGAGAAGAACCGCTGGATATACCACGGTCACTGCAATCGCTTCCTTGGGCAATGACGGCACGACGCATCTTTTGAGCCACAGCATCAGAAACCCGGCAATGAGACCTCTGTTGGAAATCGGAAACTGGGCTTGATAGTGATAGTTCTTGAATGAACTGCCAGGACCGTATCCATTCTCATTGGATTCAGTGGTATAATATAATAGATGGCGGCCCTTAGCAATACGGTGATCAATCTCTGAGCCATAGATGGGTGGATGACCATGGATAATGGCCGAGCTATCCTTAGAATTTAAGTTGGCAAAGAGATATTCGACCCACTTCTTGTGGCCAATACCGTGATTACGCGCACCCGTCAAGTCAGCACAAATATGATAATGGCACATCATCTCCTAGTATGTGGCATGGATGCGCTCGTCCCTCGCCAATAGCATGTTCAACTCATCGGTGGTAGGGATATACTCCTCGTAAGGGACTTCGTCCATCGAGAGCCTAGAAACCTCAAACATCTCGTGGAGAGCGAATCCTAGCTCACCCACTGGAGTAAAGAAAGTACAGGTTTTAGGGTTATACATCTCCAAAAGATAGTAAAAGTGATAAGCACTCTGGGAAAACCCGAATTGGACATTCCTGATGGCTTTATACAAGCCAATATCCTTTAAAATGGGCTTGTGGGAATCCAGCATGTACTGAACAAGGCGTGCCCACCACATATTGTTAGAAGAATGAACCCAGCCAGGCATCCTGAAGTCGCTAGCCGGGTACTGACCATCCTTCGCCAAGAACTCACTTAAGAAAGTTCGGGCACGAGATGGGACTTCTCCCATTGGAAGCTCCTTGCCAAATCGGCCTGGAAGCAAGCCAGTAATGTATCTGGGGGAACCATCTTGATAAACCCCTTTTGCACCAAATTTGCCTGTTGGGACGCCATCTTGCTCTTGAGTCAGTCCCCACTTTAATTCCCGAGGCATTGCCAGCCTCTGAAGATAGACCAGAGGATAGCTATGATCCATTCTAGGCAAAAACATCAACATTTCGCCTGAGTTATATAGCCACACGCGTTCCCATTCAGAAAGGATCTCATCTGATTGATCCATCTGGTCTCCAAAGAGGAAGGCGGGTTTTTCCATCGCCTCTCTATTCACAGTTTCGAAGGCTGCATCGGTTATGATTTCTCGCGCAGTAGTGGGATGATACTTGATCAACTTCTCCTCGCGATCCTTCGGGTCTGGTTTGTATGAGGGCAGGATAGTAGTGAAACGGAATTGGCCTGAGGGATCAGAACCCCCCGCAAAGCCGAAGTAATTCATGTGGGGAAGAGATTCCACCGAATACCCTACTGCACAAAGAAACACTAGAGTGAGAGAAGTTTCTATAAGACAGAAAAATTCTCTAAATATGGACGCGCGAATCTAAAAATTAGAATGCGCGAAGCTAAGAATAGCGCCGCGCGAAGCTAAAAATTAGACCGCGCAGAACTTAAAATAGCCTCGCGTTTTTAGCGCGACTGCTACTTAAAAGAGCCTCGCGTTTTCAGCGCGATTGCTACTTAAAATAGCCTCGCATTTTTAGCGCGACTGCTACTTAAAAGAGCCTCGCGTTTTCAGCGCGATTGCTACTTAAAATAGCCTCGCGTTTTCAGCGCGATTGCTACTTAAAATAGCCTCGCGTTTTCAGCGCGATTGCTACTTAAAATAGCCTCGTGTTTTCAGCGCGATTGCTACTTAAAATAGCCTCGCGCTTTAAACGCGATGATGACGCGATAACTTCGCGTAAGAAGGCAGTCAGAGACTTTTCTTCTTCTCCAAGCCTTACAGCAGGAGTACGGCGATCTCCCCGGTAAAAGGGTTGATCGATCAGTTAAATTTAAACCAAATCACGATAGAAATGTTCTAAATAGTCTCGATGGAGAGATTCTTACCCCCGATAGGCAAAATGTGGGCTGGCGCGTCGCTGCCTTGGCCTCCACCACCACTGCTTGCACCAGTCGCCGAAGATGGAGCTGCTCGAGAAGTAGCACGAGTCTTGGGTGCCATTGTTGAGAAAAATCGACTGAAAATCTGGAGAAACTCGGTCGGAAGAAGATCGGGTGGTCTGAACTCTGATCGCCTGAATCTCTAAGTTTCTGGAAAATTCTCAAATAGAATGAGAAGGATAAGAAATAGAGATTTCCTTTAAATGAAAGGAACCGCCTCTTGGAATTCGGCGCGAATCTCGGAGAAAGTGACTGGTCAGTTACTCTCCAACACGCGAAGCTATTAGCCTCGCGCGACTATGGAAATGCGAAGTTGTTTAACTCCGCGCAACTATATAAAACGCGAGGATAGCCTGTGCCTTAGCTTCGCGTTTTCATGGAAAAACTTAGATTTTTGACGAGTGCAATTAGGCGCTTCCACCTAAATTAAAAATGATCATTATCCGATCATTTGGGTATTATCAATCTAAGTCACGCAGAAGAGCCTTAGATTATTTTACCAAAATTATTAACCATCTGTTTGTTGAGCAAGCAAAATTCTTGAAGCTAAAAGATAGAGAGGAAAATAATTTATCTTTATTCATAAAAGAAGAGATTACAAAGAAGGAGTTATAGCTCTCCCAAAAGCTTTTACATGATCAACTTGTCAATAATCAAACAGTAAGACTTCTCTACGGGTTATTGAAGCTCAGTTCCCTGGTTCACATATAAAAGAAATTCAAGATTTCTCTACGGGGTGTTGAAACTCAGTTCCCTGGTTCACATGCAAAAGATCTCCTCTGCAAATGTCAATTAGGATCTGTCATCCGAAATGAAGCACGAGAGGAAAGGAGAGTGCTGCACTGAAGCGCAATTCTGAACTGCAAGTGCTGCAATTTTGCACTGCAAGTGCTGCAGCTCCCTATTTACAGCCCCTTCAGGAGTTTATCTCTCGGAGGCAGAGCTTGAAACCTGCAACTATGTTGTAAAGCATATGCTTCCGACTTCCTTAGAGTCACTTCTGCTGATGAAGATCGATGGACCCACATACATTCCTCTTCAGAAAGGATTAAACTTACTGCAAAAGAAACAGAGTTTCCAAAAGAGTGAAAACGCGGAGCTAAGCTAACTCCGCGCACAGTTAAAGAAATAGCCTCGCGCTTTAAATGCAGAGGATGATGCGATAACTTCGCGTAAAGGGGGACAAGATTTCTTTCTGCTCTTTCCTTCTCTTTCAAATTCATCGTGACTGCTAATCAAGGATAGCCTCGCAATTCATCGCGACTGCTAATCAAAGATAGCCTCGCAATTCATCGCGACTGCTAATCAAAGATAGCCTCGCAATTCATCGCGACTGCTAATCAAAGATAGCCTCGTAATTCATCGCGACTGCTAATCAAGGATAGCCTCGCAATTCATCGTGACTGCTAATCAAAGATAGCCTCGCAATTCATCGCGACTGCTAATCAAAGATAGCCTCGCAATTCATAGCGACTGCTAATCAAAGATAGCCTCGCAATTCATCGCGACTGCTAATCAAAGATAGCCTCGCAATTCATCGCGACTGCTAATCAAAGATAGCTTCGCGGATTCATTGAGACTACTAGTAAAACCCCGCGTTTCAAGCGCAGGGACGACACAATAAAACGGTGATCTCGCCGACAAGATAAAGCAATCGTCCAGATTAAAATCAAGCCAAAATATCTCAGAATGGTTCTTAGAAAACCAGAAGATGAGGTTTTTACCTTCGGAAGACGCTACATAGACTGGTTCGCCGTCGCGTCTACCTTCACGGCTGCTGCTATTAACGCCGGCCAACTTGCGAAAAGCCAAACTCCTCTGGAGAGACATCCTATGGAGAGTTGAACGAAGATCAGTTGAAGATCATTCGTGAGTCACTCGAGTTCTCAGAAATTCTTCGGATGAGATGAAGAAGAAGATGAGCCGGAAGCTCTATTTAAACAGAATTTCCGTCGCTTGGTATTCGGCGTGGAAACTCAGGGTAATTAATGGCGTAATTACTCATTTCACTGAAGACGAAGTGAAGCTGATTAGCTCCGCGTAAGTGAGCGTAACGCGAGATAGACTTGGTATTCTAACTCCACGTTTCAGTTTAGATATCCAAAGTATTTCAAAATCTGCTGAAGTCTAAGCCATTTTGAAAACTTTGGAGGAGGTTCTGTTGGCAGTGAAAATTTCTAAGTTAAAAAGATTTTCCACAACAGAACGCGGAGCTAATTCAATAGCCCTGCGTTTGGTTACATTAACCCTGCGTTTGAATAAAACGCGGAGATGTTTAATAGCTCCGCGTTGATTCCGCAGTCTGGCTTGTATTAGCCTCGCGTTTGAGTACAACGCGGAGATGATCAATAGCTCCGCGTTAGCTCCGCGTTTTGGTTATCTAGCGCCGCATTTTGATGCGATTAAAGCTCCGCGTAAGCAGATAACCAGAATCTCAAATTGATTGAGATTATGATTCTGGGCTTATCTAAATACACGAATCAAGTCTAATCAGAATTCCATCAAAACTAAGATATTTGATTGGAATCCTTGATGAATGCGAGTTCTATTTAGATAGAAACTCTTGCATTAACCTGGGGCTATAAATACCTTCCTGGTGAAACCCTAAGGGTCTTCCTTTTTGGCATCGGAAGTTTCCTATCGATCCTTTGGCAATTCAAGTACGCGAGAGAGCCTTGAAGCCTTTGCTGATTGTTGGCAGTGAAAATTTCTAAGTAAAAAGGATTTTCCACAACAGAACGCGGAGCTAATTCAATAGCCCCGCGTTTGGTTATATTAACCCTGCGTTTGAATAAAACGCGGAGATGTTTAATAGCTCCGCATTGATTCCGCAGTCTGGCTTATATTAGCCTCGCGTTTGAGTAAAACGTGGAGATGATCAATAGCTCCGCGTTAGCTCCGCATTTTGGTTATTTAGCGTCGCGTTTTGATGTGATTAAAGCTCCGCGTAAGCAGATAACCAGAATCTCAAATTGATTGAGATTATGATTCTGGGCTTATCCAAATACCCGAATCAAGTCTAATCAGAATTCCATCAAAACTAAGATATTTGATTGGAATCCTTGATGAATGCGAGTTCTATTTAGATAGAAACTCTTGCATTAACCTGGGGTTATAAATACCTTCCTGGTGAAACCCTAGGGGTCTTTTTTTTTGGCATTGGAAGTCTCCTATTGATCCTTTGGCAATTCAAGTACGCGAGAGAGGCTTGAAGCCTTTGCTGATCATCTTCTGAAATCTTGGAGAACTCAAGTTACGCACAGAGCCTTGAGTTCGTGAAGATCAGAGAAAGTCACCATCTTCTTTCTGGAGTTCTTGAGAAGTTCGAGTTACGCGAGAGAGTCTTGAATAAATCAAAACCAGAGAAGATCGTCTATAGTCGGCCGATATCTTCAAGAGAGAAGATTTCAACGTACCAATCGTCCAAAGGAACTGCTTGACAGATCCCATCGCCACAGATCCCACAATATTGTAAAAGAGAGAGATTAAAATATAAAATCCTCTCGTTTGTTCTTTTTTTTATCTCTTGTTCACTTTCATTGCAATTTAAGTTAATTCAATGGGAGGAAGCGAAGAAACTTTTGCGATGAACAAACTGGCGACCACAGTGGGAGCCATCTCTTTCACTGATGAAGAGATTGTGGCGCAATCGGACGTTGATTTGATCGGATCCGAAGTAGACACGCTGGTCGTTGAAATCGACCAGCAGAAGTACGAGGAGTTCCTCTCCTCCGGATCATGTGACTTGGATGAGACACGGCACTATCGCCGTATGTACTCCAATACCCGAGTGACGGGTAGAAAGGTATCCACCGAGAGACGGGGATCCTTGGAGACTACGGTTATAGCGCCGGAGTCCACACAAGAAATCCTAGTCGAGGAAGAGCTTCCGATTGCCGAAGAAGACGTGGGAACTGGACTGACCAGGACCCAACTCCGGAACAGGAACCAGAGAGCGAGGCGTAGAGCCCTCAAAGCCCGCCTTGGACGCGGAGCTAACTCTAGAGGACGCGAGGCTATGGTCCCTCGCAAATTGGCTCGCGCTACCCGCGAGACCAATCTCTACCGCGTTAAACGCGAAGATACAACTTGCCTTAAAAGCAAGGAAAAGCCAGCGTGTGATTTTCCACGCGAGACTGGTAATACTGGCGAGTTAAGCAAAATACCCAATACTCGCGAGTTACGCGAGTATAAAAATTATTCAAAGCCAGCGTGTGATTCTCCACGCGGGGCTATTACTGTGCCTAGCGAGAGACGCGAAGCCAGTGATACTTGCAATAAACGCAAGACTTCTGACACCCACAAGGAACGGGAAGATGATTGGCAGATAGTTGTCAGTCGTAAAAACCGCGCTAAGCGCGAAACTATGATCTGCATTAATCGCAAAGATAAGCCAGCGTGCAAGAACTTCCCTTCACGCGGGGCTATTATTCCAGAAGCTAAACTTCCAAGGACACACCAAGCCAGCGAGAAACGCGAGGCTAGTATGGATAAGCGCGGAGCTATTCTTCAGGCCCGCAATATGAAACGCGAGGCTATTCCTAAGCCACGCGAGGATCGGTTCGACCCCAGAGTCAGGGTTGATCAATCAAAGAAGCTTTAGTGGATTCCTAAACACTCTCAAGAGTTGAATGGACCTCTTGATTTCATGGCTAGAGGCACTGACCTCAGGGAGCATCTCTCTAAGAAGAGAGGCATAGACCAACTTCAAGTTGAACATAGTTGCCATTGCCAGCAACTTATGACAGCAGTATCAGCCGTGATGAATAACTGTGGCTGCAGCAAGAACAGGATATCTGTGTTCGACCGATTAAATGAGTCAAACCAGAATCCTGCTAAGAAGACAAGAACCACTCCCCTGAAACAAGGGAGAGCTGTAACTTCCAACATGGTAGGAAAAGGGAAGAAAATTGCAGAGATGGATGATGATTCAGAATCGAGCGATGATGAACTTCATCGTATTACTCGACTAAGATCAGGAGCCGTTCCGCCCCGAAATTATAAGAAGCTCGCAGGGGGTTCTTACGACGAGGACAGCGATAATTCCGCTATTACCTCGCCTCCATCCTCTACATCATCTCGACTGCAGAAGTCAGCATCGCATATGGCGGATAAGACTGACGATATCAATCAGAGATTTGAAGCTCAAGAAAAGATGATTCGAGAGCAGCAAAAGATGATTGAAGGTCTTAAGAGCATGCTATCGAGATTCGTGGAAGATAATACCAAAAAGGGCAAAGAAACTCTGAATGAAGAAGAACAGGAAGAGAAAGCCCACTCGATGCATGAGGAAGAGGATAGATTTTCTTTCCATGATTCGCATGGGGAAAAGCTTGAAAAGTTACAGAATCAACTCGAAGCCTTGATGCGTAAAAAAGAGTTGAAGGAGTCAGGAGTCTCTAGACCATATATAGCAGAATGGGATGTGGTACCCTATCCTCCAAAGTATAAGCCGCTCAAGTTGGAGCCCTATGACGGGAAGGGATCGCCCAGTCAGCACATCTATTATTTCTTGTCCCAAGTAGGACACTTAATGGGTAATGATCCCATCATGACCAAAGTATTTGCAAGTACTTTGCGAGGGCCTGCCTTTACTTGGTTCATGCAGCTGCCCCCAAGTACTATTAATACCTGGTTAGATGTTGAGAAATTATTTCTCTCACGTTTCTTCGAGGATGACACCGAGATTACGGTTCATTCCCTCCTTGCAATTAGGCAGGGGGAACAAGAAGCGGTTAAAGATTTCATAGAAAGGTTCCGGGAGAAGTCCATACATTGTAAACACGGAATGATCTAGGAAACTCTAGTCGAGACATGTCGACACAACCTTAAGACCAATGTGCTCCTCAAAATGGGGGCCGTAGAGTCTAAGATGTAGAGGGACCTGCTCAAACAAGGAGAGCAAGCTGAAGACTTGATTCGCCGAGTTGAAGAGTCCCGCGGGCCAAGAAGTGCTGGGGGTAGTAAATCATATACCCAAAACAATAGCAACAAGAATAAAGGGAAAGCAGTAATGTCATCAGAAACTGCTCCTCAGAAAACCAGTCCTCTGCCAGAGCTGAAATCTCAAGGTCAGCGAGGGTCAAGGCAAATTAGACCGCAGCAAGAAAGGAATTACACTTTCAAAGCTGAACAGACACCAGTCCTCTTTTAGCTGCTCCAAAAGAAGGGAATGCTAAAACTTCCCGAGAATAAGAAGCCAGAAGACGTTGGTAAGACAAAAGATCCCAACTACTGCCTCTATCAACGGAATGTTGGACACCCCACCCGGGATTGTTTTCCCCTTAAGAACAGGATCCAAGCACTAATAGAAGCTGGGGTTCTGACGCTTAAGGAAGAGCAGAAGAAGGTCACTGCCAATATGGCAACCATAGTGGTTGGAACCCACGAGTTTCCCGCAGGTGTGACCCCAATCCCTAAGGGTAAGATGGTCACGAAGAATCTTGATCCGCACAACAAAGCCCAAGAAGGACTTGTCCCCATAACAACCCAAAGAGGGGAAGTTATGTGGGTTCACCCCGACTTGCTGGAAGATGAACAATGGACTACTTCAGGAGGTCAAGAGAAGAAACGGGCTGTCAATGCTATTTCTGCAGATATAAAGAAAGAATATATAGCTTCGGGGGCCTTCACAGATTCTGAAGAAGAACCCGAAACTATGGCCACCCATCAAGATGGGGCAGGCCCTTCCGGTACTCGATCTGGAAAGACATATCTTAAGGACTACACTAGAGTGGATCCAAAAGATATCTATGCAGAACTCGCAAAGCCTGCGAAGCAGAAAGGACTTCGTTTCCAGAAGAATCCTACCAGAGATGAAGGAGCCAAAGAAACTCCCTTCGAATTTGACATAATTGCGCAGTTGGCTAATATCCCAGCGCGAGTAACGCTTTACGAATTGTTGAGATTATCAAAATCAACACGTGAAGCTCTAAGAGAGGCCTTGGCAGACTCTGAGTCGTTCCTAGCTCAGATCGTCGAGCCGGCCATCGAAGAGCGGAACTCTTGCCCCCACTGTCATCAAGTGAGGAGGCAAGTCCCACAAATCATCTTCTCTCCAGAAGACATGCAGGTGAGGAATATAAAGCATAATAGGCCTTTATATTTCACTAGATATGTCGGGTCCACAAAAGTGGACCGAATTCAGATTGATCCAGGTTCTGCACTCAGCGTCGTGCCCAGTAGATTGATGCAGCTGTTGGGGATTTTCCTTCATCGCTTGACACCTACACACACTACCATCTATGGATTCAATGCTAATAATAGCCATCCTCTTGGTAAGATCCGATTATGGTGTCAAATTGGAGACTTGAAAACGGAGGTTACATGCTACGTAATTGATGCTGATACCTCCTACAATATTTTATTGGGGCGACCTTGGATCCACTCTCATATGATAGTTCCGTCGACTCTTCACCAGTGCATGAAATATTGCGATGAGGAAGGAGAGGTCCGGACACTAATTGCTGACAAGCAGCCATTCAAAGGGTTGGAAAATTACTTCACAGATGCTGCACTCTACAAGCCAGCACATGAAGCCTCCAATGACAGTCTTAGCAAGTCTCCAAGGCCCGACGACAGTGGCAATGAAGCCGATACTGAGTACGAGCTCCTTGGAGAAGATGATGGGGGTGATTACGAAATCAACCCTCACCTAGATCTTAGCTTAGGTCTTGATAATATAGTGGATGTAATAGAAAGTGAATGGGTTATTAATGAAAATGTAAAGTTAGTCTACGAGCATGCTGTAGCTACTGAGTCTGAGCCCTCTTGTACCTCCACCGAAGCGGATGGCCTGACCGAACTTGAAGTTCTGGCGGCATACCATTTGCCCCTCAGGCCTTCCCTCCTCTCTCAATTAAAAATAACCGAGGATCAAGGGCACTACTTTGAAGTGCCTCCCCGACAGAAGTCCCAAAGGCCGATCATGTTCGGCAAAGTGGCCACGTCACCTCGACAGAGACAAAGTAGTGAAAGTGATGAACAAACATCACCTCAATTTCACTTATATGAGCAAAGGCCCGACAGATGATGGAGAAAATGGGATATAATTTTACCCAGAAGCCGGGATTAAACTTTGGAAAAGGGCGGCGGAATCTCATACCCTCGTTTAGACCGAGAGGAAAGAGTCCTGATTATTATCAGAAGACCCGCAGGGGGTTAGGCTATGTGTCTACTCCACCCTCATCGCCATCCAAGGATGAAGAGAGTTCTTCGGATAAAGAAGAAACATCTTCACCAGATTATGATTCAGATATAAGCACCGGTGCTTGGTTTCAATCTTTGACAATCAATATAGTTTCAGCCGCACCAGAAAGCGACGAGGAACCAATTGACATTCAAAATGACGCTTGGGCTAAGCACATGGATACTCTCTGGGATGTCCGCTTTGAACAGCGTGACCCGCCTACAGAAGACAAATTAATACAGGTTAACATGGGAACGGAAGAAAATCCGAAACCCATTTTCATAAGCGACACACTAACTCCTTTAGAAAAAGAGGAACTTATATCCCTTATCAAAGAGTATATAGATGTGTTCGCATGGAGTTATGAAGATATGCCTGGGCTTGACCCTCAAATTGCCACACACCGGTTAAATATAAAAGAAGATGTCAAACCTGTTAAACAGCAACAGAGGCGTTTTCGACCGGAATTGATGGAGGCAATTGTTGCTGAGGTCAACAAGCTTATACAATCCGGGTTCATTCGTGAAGAAAAACACCTAGACTGGGTGGCAAACATAGTGCCAGTTCGCAAAAAGAATGGCAAAATCCGGATATGCATTGACTTTCGAGATCTGAACGCTGCATGTCCCAAGGATGAATTTTCACTCCCCATCACCGACGTGATGATCGATAATACTTGCGGTTATGAGAGGATGTCCTTTATGGATGGCTTCTCAGGTTATAACCAAATCAAGATGCACCCGGATGATGAAAAGCATACAGCTTTCAGAACGCCACAGGGGGTATACTGTTATACGGTGATGCCATTCGGATTAAAGAATGCAGGTGCCACTTACCAACGCGCAATGAGCGCCATATTTAAAGAACACCTACGCAGAACAGTAGAGTGCTACGTAGATGACTTGGCGGTCAAAAGCAAGAATAAAGAAGATCACCTTCAGGACTTGAGGACGGTCTTTGATCTCATGAGGAAACATCATTTGAAGATGAATCCCACTAAGTCATTCATGGGGGTATCCAGCGGGAAGTTTCTAGGGTTCGTAATAACTTCAAAAGGAATTTTCCTCGACCCGGAAAAGGTAAAAGCGATTAGCGAAATGCTACCTCCCCGCAATCTTAAGGAATTAAGGGGATTACAAGGAAAGCTCGCTTATATTCGGCGCTTCATATCCAACTTATCTGGACGATGCCAACCATTCTCCAAACTTATGAAGAAGGGAGTGTCTTTCATATGGGATGAGACATGTCAGCAGGCATTTGATGACCTCAAGGAGTACCTTACTAAGCCTCCTGTACTAATGGCACCAGCCCCTGGGCAGCCCTTCCTTATATATGTAAGGGCCATGGATAATGCTTTAGGAGCACTACTTGCTCAATATAATGAGCACGTCCATGAACATGCCCTCTATTATTTAAGCAGAACAATGATTGGGGCCGAACAGCGGTATACCCCGATTGAAAAAGAATGTTTAGCCCTAGTGTTTGCTGTTCAGAAAATGCGACACTACCTTTCGGGGCAAACAATTCATGTCATATCACGGGTTAATCCCCTGAAGATTCTGATGACCAAACCAGGATCCTTAAATGGCCGATTGGCAAAATAGGCGCTCTTACTATCGCCCTATGACATACACTTTGTCCCTCAAAAGGCCATGAAGGGACAGGCAATCGCCGATTTCCTCACAGATCATCCAATTTGGTCCAAATTAAAGCAGACATCAGAAGTCAACACAGTTACCGGAGAACAACCTTGGCAAATGTTCTTTGATGGTGCCGCGAGACGATCTGCTGCTGGAGTGGGGGTTGTACTAATATCCCCACATAAACATATATTGCCTAACGGCTACTCATTAACAGAACCGTGCACTAATAATGTAGCGGAGTACAATGCGCTTATTATCGGCTTAAAAATAGCTCTGCAACTGGGGGTGAACCATCTAGAGGCATATGGAGATTCTAAATTCATTGTCAATCAGATGACAGGTGAGTATGAAGTCAGACATGAAACCCTCATCCCCTATCATCAGCTAGCTATTGAGCTAGCAGGATATTTTGAACAATTCTACATATATCACGTATCTCGAAACGAGAATGTTTATGCAGATGCTCTTGTCGCATTAGCTGCAACGCTGGTAATCTCACCAGGTGAAGCTAAAAGCATCACCATTGGTAGTAGAGAACTCCTCCACCCAGATGTGGTATCTCAAGCCGAAGAGGTATACCAGATTGGCTTAAAGTTAGAACCCCGTGATTGGCGATTTCCGTTTGTGGATTATGCCTTGCATGGGATATTACCAGAAGATCCTAAGGAAGCCATCTCAGTAAAGAGAAAGGCCCAAAGATTTTATTATGACCATAAACTTCAGACTTTGTATAGAAAGTCAAGAGGTGGTCTATTGCTACGCTGCATATCGAAAGCAGAAGCAGAACAAGTGCTGAGAGAAACACACGATGGGGTATGTGGAGCTCATCAGCCCGGTCCTAAACTTGGAGACCGTATAAGAAGGCTAGGGTACTACTGGCCGAGCATGATTACGGAAGCAATGGCATACGCTAAACGATGTCATGCATGCCAAATACATGCCAATTTTATTCATCAACCCCAAGAATACTTGCACAATACCGTCGCAAGCTGGCCATTTGAAGCCTGAGGAATGGACATTGTAGGGCCAATAACTCCCCCGTCATCCAGAGGACATCGGTTTATTTTTGCAATAACCGATTATTTTTCAAAATGGGCCGAAGCCGTGCCCATGAAAGAGGTGAAGACGACAGATGTGATCAAGTTCGTCAAGCATCATGTCATTTACAGATTTGGCGTCCCTCGACGGATCATTCATGATAATGGTCCGCAATTCATTAGTCAGGGATTCTCCAGATTCTGCAACAAGTTCAGAATTAAAGATATCGCTTCTACACCATATAACCCTGCGGCTAATGGGTTAGCTGAAGCTTTCAACAAGACGATCATCAAACTCCTTCGGAAGTTCGTCTCTTCCAATAAACGAGATTGGGATGAAAGCTAGGAGAATGCCTGTGGGCTTATCGCACCACCGTTTGCACCCCGACTAAAGCTACCCCGTTCTCTTTGGTTTATGGAAGTGAGGCTGTTCTGCCTCTCGAAGTCCAGATTCCATCATTAAGAGTGGCTTTAGCCACAAAGATGACGACAGAAGAGCGCCATCAGCAAAGATTGCAAGAACTAGAGGCGTTGAATGAAAAGCGTCTCGGGGCTCAACAAGAAATTGAGTTGTATCAAGCCCGAATTGCTCATACGTTCAATAAAAACGTTAAGCCAAGGACCTTTAAACAAGGAGACTTGGTTTTGGCTGTTAAAAGGCCAATGGTGCTAACCAACAAGACTAAGGGTAAGTTTGAACCCAAGTGGGAAGGACCGTTCATTGTGGAGACAGTATACTCCAGTGGAGCCTATCGCTTAATAAATCAAGATGGCGACAGGATGATGATGCCGATCAATGGCAAATTTCTGAAGAAATACTATTCTTAGTATCCCTGGAGATACGAGTCTTCTCTTCCTAGGCATGCGCATTGGGCGCCTCTGACCCAAATCTGGTGTGCTTAGTTCTCAAGTTTGAACCACCTCCAGTCTTTTTATTAGGCATGCGCATTGGGCGCCTCTGACCTAAACCTGGTGAGTTTGGTTCTCAAGTTTGAACCACCTCCAGTCTTTTTATTAGGCATGCGCATTGGGCGCCTCTGACCTAAACCTGGTGAGTTTGGTTCTCAAGTTTGAACCACCTCAAGTCTTTTTCTTAGGCATGCGCATTGTGCGCCTCTGACCTAAACCTGGTGAGTTTGGTTCTCAAGTTTGAACCACCTCCAGTCTTTTTCTTAAGCATGCGCATTGTGCGCCTCTGACCTAAACCTGGTGAGTTTGGTTCTCAAGTTTGAACCACCTCCAGTCTTTTTCTTAGGCATGCGCATTGGCGCCTCTGACCTAAACCTGGTGTGTTTGGAGTGTCCAGTTCAAGTTACGCGAGAGAGTCTTGAACCGCCTCCAGTTTGGTTCTCAAGTTTGAAGCACCATCAGTCTTTTCTTGGGCATGCGCAGTTTCGCGCCTCTGACCCAAATCTGGTGTGCTTAGTTCTCAAGTTTGAACAGCCCCCAATCTTCTTTTAGGCATGTGTAATTAAGCACCTCTGACCTAAAAAGTATGAATTGCCCAACGCCAACTAGGCAATGGGAAGAGAACAAGTTTCTCGCCAACCCATCATACTGGGGTAAAAAGTATGAATTGCCCAACGCCAACTAGGCAATGGGAAGAGAATAAGTTTCTCGCCAACCCATCATGCTGGGGTAAAAGTATGAATTGCCCAACGCCAACTAGGCAATGTGAAGAGAACAAGTTTCTCGCCAACCCATCATACTGGGGTAAAAAGTATGAATTGCCCAACGCCAACTAGGCAATGGGAAGATAACAAGTTTCTCGCCAACCCATCATGCTGGGGTAAAAGTATAAATTGCCCAACGCCAACTAGGCAATGGGAAGAGAACGAGTTTCTCTCCAACCCATCATGCTGGGGTAAAAGTATGAATTGCCCAACGCCAACTAGGCAATGGGAAGAGAACAAGTTTCCCGCCAACCCATCATGCTGGGGTAAAAGTATGAATTGCCCAACGCCAACTAGGCAATGGGAAGAGAACAAGTTTCCCGCCAACCCATCATGCTGGGGTAAAAGTATGAATTGCCCAACGCCAACTAGGCAATGGGAAGAGAACAAGTTTCTCGCCAACCCATCATACTGGGGTAAAAGTATGAATTGCCCAACGCCAACTAGGCAATGGGAAGAGAACAAGTTTCTCGCCAACCCATCATACTAGCGTAAAAGTATGAATTGCCCAACGCCAACTAGGCAATGGGAAGAGAACAAGTTTCTCGCCAACCCATCATACTGGGGTAAAAGTATGAATTGCCCAACGCCAACTAGGCAATGGGAAGAGAACGAGTTTCTCGCCAACCCATCATACTGGGGTAAAAGTATGAATTGCCCAACGCCAACTAGGCAGTGGGAAGAGAACGAGTTTCTCGCCAACCCATCATACTGGGGTAAAAGTATGAATTGCCCAATGCCAACTAGGCAATGGGAAGAGAACTAGTTTCTCGCCAACCCATCATACTGGGGTAAAAGTATGAATTCCCCAACGCCAACTAGGCAATGGGAAGAGAACGAGTTTCTCGCCAATCCATCATACTGGGGTAAAAGTATGAATTGCCCAACGCCAACTAGGCAATGGGAAGAGAACTAGTTTCTCGCCAACCCATCATACTGAGGTAAAAGTATGAATTGCCCAATGCCAACTAGGCAATGGGAAGAGAATAAGTTTCTCGCCAACCCATCATACTGGGGTAAAAGTATGAATTGCCCAACGCCAACTAGACAATGGGAAGAGAACAAGTTTCTCGCCAACCCGTCATACTGGGGTAAAAGTATAAATTGCCCAACGCCAACTAGACAATGGAAAGAGAACAAGTTTCTCGCCAACCCATCATACTGGGGTAAAAGTATGAATTGCCCAACGCCAACTAGGCAATAGGAAGAGAACTAGTTTCTCGCCAACTCATCATGCTGGGGTAAAAGTATGAATTACCCAACGCCAACTAGGCAATGGGAAGAGAATAAGTTTCTCGCCAACCCATCATACTGGGGTAAAAGTATGAATTGCCCAACGCCAACTAGGCAATGGGAAGAGAACAAATTTCTCGCCAACCCATCATGCTGGGGTAAAAGTATGAATTGCCCAACGCCAACTAGGCAATGGGAAGAGAACAAGTTTCTCACCAACCTATCATGCTGGGGTAAAAGTATGAATTGCCCAACGCCAACTAGGCAATGGAAAGAGAACAAGTTTCTCGCCAACCCATCATGCTGGGGTAAAAGTATGAATTGCCTAACGCCGACTAGGCAATGGGAAGAGAACAAGTTTCTCGCCAACCCATCATGCTGGGGTGAAAGTATGAATCGCCAAATACCGATAAAGTAAAGGGAAGAGGAAAAGTTTGGCATTTAAGCCCAAACGTAGTCCTCGACAACTCACCATGTTGAGGGAAATAACATGGCTAGCCCAACTCAAACGGTAGTTGGTAAAGGCTAATCAAATCCGTTAATAGCTGGGGGTTTGCTAAAAATCCCATATTAAATTTTAATTTTTATTTCGGCTCGAGAAATTGAGCATAAACGATACCGAGATAAATCGTTTTGACGACAGGTTATTTGTTGGGCAAGCAAATCTGTTTTGAAGCCGGCAAATAAAAGAGTCAAAAGAATCATCTTTATTAAAAAGGTGAAGATACAAAAAGAATTTCAAAGAAACATCGTAAGGTTATCTCTCTCCTGTTTACAAAGTTCTTATTACAAGGAAGATAAAAGCGTAAAGAGAGATGAAACTATTGGCCTCCCAGAAGTCTCAATTGGTTTATTGTCTCGTCCAAATTTCTACGATGAGAAGCCTCCACGGTTTGCTGAGCTTGCCTACGCAACTCATCATCACTTATTGTAAGTTGTTGCTGACGAGATTCTTCTATGGCACGATTCCTAACCATCTCTTCCTGCTGAATATGCTCCTGCTGGACAAGCAACATCTCCCATTTCTTGACAGATTCTCCTAATCGGAGTTCATTTTCTATCAAGATGGCCCGAGCCCTCGCAATCATCTCCTGGGCTTTAGAGATGGCCGCCTGACCTTCCTCAATTCCAAAGTTTACCCTCTGCAGGTCGCCAATAACGGATTCCCGACTGGCCTGGAGCTCTGTCAGCTTCTGAGACCATATCTCCTCCTGCTGCCTTAAAATATGTCTTTGAGATAAGGATTCTGCTCGAAGCCGCGCCAGCTCTATCTCAGTGATCGCCTCCACATCCGCCTGACGGAGTGTGTGTAGCGTGGTCACCTGCTCTTCTAAGGCTGCAAGGCGAGTCCGGTATGGAGCTGCTCGATCTTGTCCACCGAATTCTTCGATATTTCCTAAATACCGGAGTAACAGTGGACGTGCGAAGTTGAAGAAATCGTGGCCAGCAAGAACCATCTCGACACATCTTCTTAACAAATGCATAAAATCCTCGACAGTGAACCCGAAAAGTCTTTCAAGAGGATTTGCAGTGTCGGTAGGCAAAGTAGGTAATGCCAAAAGAGGTGTCGTGAGCAAGGGAGCAGTAGTGGCTGGGATTGGAGAAGAAGAAGCCCGTCCCTGCATTAAATTCATGATCTGAGGGACCAGTAGAGCCAGTGCAGATCTGGAAGAGCTGGAGACCCCAGACGAAGTACCGTCAGTACAGATCATTTGGGTACCCCCACCAACAGGGAGAGAAGATAGGACCACTTCGCCTGAAACTCCTTCGGTGGGAGAAGCATCTTCGAACGAGAATTTCAAATTATTCTCCTCCCCTGCTGGAAGGCTTGAAGTCGGAAGAGTTGCAGGTATCTCAGCAGCCACGACAACAGACGACGTTAAAATTGCTGACTGAGAAGGCACGCCAACGACCGTGGGAAATGTCTCAGTAGAGCAAACGGGTGTTGGAGACGGCATGCTAGGAGAAGGTGTAGCCTCATTAGCAGCAGCTGCGATAATGACTTCTGTTCTCTCATCGCTCCCCAATTCGTCGATTGGGGGAATTAAAGAGGAAACAGAGGCAGGAGCCGGTGTGGAATAATCAGTCGCAAACTCACTAGCAGAGCTACCCACACCACCAACAGAGCCAGAATGGTCCATTCTATCATCAGACTCTACTTGGGTAGTCGAGTGCATTGGCGAAAGAAGTTGATCACCTACATTTCAGAAGACCAGAAAAGCAGTGTTACGTTAAAATAAATAACGGGCAAAAGATAAAATGCTAAAGGCCATACCAGGCGATACAAGTCCAGTTGTCGGACTTGAAGGGGGAGCCATTGTCGTTTCCAGCAATGTACCCGTCTCGCTACCCGTTAGTTGCGCCCCAGGTTCTGCTACAGGCTCTACGGCCGAAGGAGCTGAAATCTCAGCAACACTTGGAACTTTGGCAGGTTCATCCTCCCTTGCCAACGCTGGGGGTACAGCTGAAGCCAACAAGTCGGAAGCAAGTTTGACAGCCACTTCTTGGGGAGCTATCAAAGTTTCCTGTGCCAGTTTTTGCTTCTTACCCGGCCTTTTCTTTAAAGCGCCGCGGCGTTTGAGAGTTGGACTCAGGGAACGATCGACAACAGGCTGAGGAGCTCCACCAGCACCAGTATTGTCGTCATCATCACCGGCATCATCGTCTGATTCGCTAACATCCGAAGGCTCAGCCGCAGCGCCAAGGAATTCTTCCATTCCTTTTATCCTTACCCTAGAAGCACCCTGGCGGCTAATATAGAGGGCTTCAATCTCTTTGCAACAACTGCGATTGAGAGAGAAGCCGGGCACGTCAGCATTCGCAATATTGAACCAATTGCAGGAGCTGAGGGTCATGGCCAATTCTGGCACCTTCTGAGGCAAGGAGAATTCAGCCTCGGTCCCGCCCGCTGCAAAATGGAACCAGCCACGAGCACCTTCGTATAAATCCCCCTCGTGAGCGAGATCTTTATTTGGATTGCCCACATAGAGTTGAGAATATCCAAACTGACGAGCAAAGCGACTCGGGGTATATGGCTCAATCTGACACTGGAGATCTTGACGATACACCAAGTGTCCGGGACGGATGTTGAGAAGCCACCAAAACGCTCCTGCAGATAAAGTAGTGAACTTATCTGCTCCCACGGCATCTTTCAGCCTTGTCCCATATCCTCCGTCGGGAAAGTCAGGAAAACACCGGAAGATCTCGTAATTCTGAAAGCTACGAAGAGTCTTCCGAATCTGGGACATATAATTCTGCCTCCATGAAGAACGTTCATACAGTTCTACAAGGAAGCACTTTTCGCCCGAACGACGCTCTGGTGCACTCATTAAGGAGGGACAGTGTAAGACAAGCCACGCCATCAAATAGGTATAGGGCATCTCCACCCTAGGGTTTGGAGTTTTCGGTTGGGCAGTCTCTTTCGACTTGCCCTTTCCTTTCCCCTTGACCTTAATAGTGGGGAGGAAATTACGACAGAATACCCTCAGTCCATACTGCAAATTGCATACCATGGCGGGAAGGAGTCCAAGGGGTCGGCCGTATGCAAGAAGAACCGCTGGATATACCACGGTCACTGCAATCGCTTCCTTGGGCAATGACGGCACGACGCATCTTTTGAGCCACAGCATCAGAAACCCGGCAATGAGATCTCTGTTGGAGATCGAAAACTGGGCTTGATAGTGATAGCTCTTGAATGAAGTGCCAGGACCGTATCCATTCTCATTGGATTCAGTGGTATAATATAATAGATGGCGGCCCTTAGCAATACGGTGATCAATCTCTGAGCCATAGATGGGTGGATGACCATGGATAATGGCCGAGCTATCCTTAGAATTTAAGTTGGCAAAGAGATATTCGGCCCACTTCTTGTGACCAATACCGTGATTACGCGCACCCGTCAAGTCAGCGCAAATATGATAATGGCACATCATCTCCCAGTATGTGGCATGGATGCGCTCGTCCCTCGCCAATAGCATGTTCAACTCATCGGTGGTAGGGATATACTCCTCGTAAGGGACTTCGCCCATCGAGAGCCCAGAAACCTCAAACATCTCGTGGAGAGCGAACCCTAGCTCACCCACTGGAGTAAAGAAAGTACAAGTTTCAGGGTTATACATCTCCAAAAGGCAGTAAAAGTGATAAGCACTCTGGGGAAACCCGAATTGGACATTCCTGATAGCTTTATACAAGCCAATATCCTTTAAAATGGGCTCGTGGGAATCCAGCATGTACTGAACAAGGCGTGCCCACCACATATTGTTAGAAGAATGAACCCAGCCAGGCATCCTGAAGTCGCTAGCCGGGTACTGACCATCCTTCGCCAAGAACTTACTTAAGAAAGTTCGGGCACGAGATGGGACTTCTCCCACTGGAAGCTCCTTGCCAAATCGGCCTGGAAGCAAGCCAGTAATGCATCTGGGGGAACCATCTTGATAAACCCCTTTTGCACCAAATTTGCCTGTTGGGACGCCATCTTGCTCTTGAGTCAGTCCCCATTTTAATTCTCGAGGCGTCGCTAGCCTTTGAAGATAGACCAGAGGATAGCTACGATCCATTCTAGACAAAAACATCAACATTTCGCCTGAGTTATATAGCCAGACACGTTCCCCTTCAGAAAGGATCTCATCTGATTGATCCATCTGGTCTCCAAAGAGGAAGGCGGGTTTCTCCATCGCCTTTCTGTTCACATCTTCAAAAGCTGCGTCAGTTATGATTTCTCGCACAGTAGTGGGGTGGTACTTGATCAGCTTCTCCTTGCGTTCCTTCGGGTCTGGCTTGTATGAGGGCAGGATGGTAGTGAAACGGAATTGGCCTGAGGGATCAGAACCCCCAGCAAAGCCGAAGTAGTTCTTGTGGGGAAGAGATTCCATCGAATATCCTACTGAAAAAAGAAAGCAGAATGAGAGAAGTTTCTCTAGGACAGAAAATTTCTCTAAGTATGGACGCGCGAAGCTAAAAATTAGAAAGCGCGAAGTTAAGAATAGCGCCGCGCGAAGCTAAAGATTAGACCGCGCAGAAATAGCCTCGTGTTTCAGCGCGACTGCTACTTGAAATAGCCTCGCGGTTTCAGCGCGACTGCTACTTAAAATAGCCTCGCGTTTTCAGCGCGACTGCTACTTAAAATAGCCTCGCGTTTTCAGCGTGACAGCTACTTAAAATAGCCTCGCGTTTCAGCTCGACTGCTACTTAAAATAGCCTCGCGCTTTAAACGCGAGGATGACGCGATAACTTCGCGTAAGAAGGCAGTCAGAGACTTTTCTTCTTCTCCAAGCCTTACGGCAGGAGTACGGCGATCTCACCGGTAAAAAGAGTTGATTGATCAGTTAAAATTAAGCCAAATCACTCTAGAAATGTTCTAAAGAGTCTCGATGGAAAGATTCTTACCCCGATAGGCGAAATGTGGGCTGGCGCGTCGCTGCCTTGGCCGCCGCCACCACTGCTTGCGCCAGTCGCCGATGATGGAGCCGCTCGAGAAGTAGCACGAGTCTTGGGTGCCATTGTTGAGAAAAATCGACTGAAAATCTGGAGAAACTCGGTCGGAAGAAGATCGGATCGCCTGAACTCTGATCTCCTGAATCTCTAAGTTTCTGGAAAATTCTCAAATAGAGTGAGAAGGATAAGAAATAGAGATTTCTTTTAAATGAAAGGAACCGCCTCTTGGAATTCGGCGTGAATTTTAGAGAAAGTGACTGGTCAGTTACTCTCCAACACGCGAAGCTATTAGCCTCGCGCGATTATGGAAAACGCGAAGTTATTTAGCTCTGCGCAACTTTACAAAACGCGAGGATAGCCTATGCCTTAGCTTCGCGTTTTCATGGAAAAACTTAGATTTTTGACGAGTGCAATTAGGCGCTTCCATCTAAATTAAAATGATCCTTATCCGATCATTTGGGTATTATCAGTCTAAGTTACGCAGAAATGCCTTAGACTATTTTACCAAAATTATTAACCATCTGTTTATTGAGCAAGCAAAATTATTGAAGCCAACAGATAGAGAGGAAAATAATTTATCTTTATTCATAAAAGAAGATATTACAAAGAGGGAGTTATAGCTCTCTCAAAAGATTTTACATGATCAACTCATCAATAACCAAACAGTAAGATTTCTCTACGGGGTGTTGAAGCTCAGTTCCCCGGTTCACATGCAAAAGAAATTCAAGATTTCTCTACGGGGTGTTGAAGCTCAGTTCCCTAGTTCACATGCAAAAGATCTCCTCTGCAAATGTCAACTAGGATCTGTCATCCGAAATGAAGCACGAGAGGAAAGGAGAGTGCTGCACAGAAGCGCAATTCTGAACTCCAAGTGCTGCAATTTTGCACTGCAAGTGCTGCAGCTCCTTATTTACAGCCCCTTCTGGAGTTTATCTCTCGGAGCCAGAGTTTGAAACTTGCAACTATGTTGTAAAGCATATGCTTCTGACTTCCTTAGAGTCACTTCTGCTGATGAAGATCGATGGATCCACATACATTCCTCTTCAGGAAGGACTGGACTTACTGCAAAAGGAACAGAGTTTCCAAAAGAGTGAAAACGCGGAGCTAAGCTAACTCCGCGCACAGTTGAAGAAATAGCCTCGCGCTTTAAATGCAGAGGATGATGCGATAACTTCGCGTAAATGGGGGACAAGATTCCTTTCTGCTCTTTCCTTCTCTTTCAAATTAATAGCGACTGCTAATCAAAGATAGCCTCGCAATTCATCGCGACTGCTAATCAAAGATAGCCTCGCAATTCAAAGCGACTGCTAATCAAAGATAGCCTCGCATCAAAGATAGCCTCGCAATTCATCGCGACTGCTAATCAAGGATAGCCTCGCGGATTCATTGAGACTACTAGTAAAGCCCCGCGTTCCAAGCGCAGGGACGACACAATAAAACGGCGATCTCGCCAACAAGACAAAGCAATCGTCCAGATTAAAATCAAGCCAAAATATCTCAGAATGGTTCTTAGAAAACCAAGAGATGAGGTTTTTACCTTCGGAAGACGCTGCATAGACTGGTTCACCGTTGCGTTTACCTTCACGGCTACTGCCATTAACGCCGGCCAACTTGCGAAAAGCCAAACTCCTCTGGAGAGACATCCTATGGAGAATTGAACGAAGATCAGTTGAAGATCATTCGTGAGTCACTAGAGTTCTCAGAAATTCTTCGGATGAGATGAAGAAGAAGATGAGCCGGGAGCTCTATTTAAACAGAATTTCCGTCGCTTGGTATTCGGCGTGGAAACTCAGGGTAATTAATGACATAATTACTCATTTCACTGAAGACGAAGTGAAGCTGATTAGCTCCGCGTAAGTGAGCGTAACGCGAGATAGACTTGGTATTCTAACTCCGCGTTTTCAGTTTGAAAATCCAAAGTATTTCAAAATCTGCTGAAATCTAAGCCATTTTGAAAACTTTGGAGGGGGTTCTGTTGGCAGTGAAAATTTCTAAGTAAAAAGGATTTTTCACAACAGAACGCGGAGCTAATTCAATAGCCCCGCGTTTGGTTATATTAACCCTGCGTTTGAATAAAACGCGGAGATGTTTAATAGCTCCGCGTTGATTCCGCAGTCTGGCTTATATTAGCCTCGCGTTTGAGTAAAACGCGGAGATGATCAATAGCTCCGCGTTAGCTCCGCGTTTTGGTTATTTAGCGTCGCGTTTTGATGCGATTAAAGCTCCGCGTAAGCAGATAACCAGAATCTCAAATTGATTGAGATTATGATTTTGGGCTTATCCAAATACCCGAATCAAATCTAATCAGAATTCCATCAAAACTAAGATATTTGATTGGAATCCTTGATGAATGCGAGTTCTATTTAGATAGAAACTCTTGCATTAACCTGGAGTTATAAATACCTTCCTGGTGAAACCCTAGGGGTCTTTTTTTTTGGCATTGGAAGTCTCCTATTGATCCTTTGGCAATTCAAGTACGCGAGAGAGCCTTGAAGCCTTTGCTGATCATCTTCTGAAATCTTGGAGAACTCAAGTTACGCACAGAGCCTTGAGTTCGTGAAGATCAGAGAAAGTTACCATCTTCTTTCTGGAGTTCTTGAGAAGTTCGAGTTACGCGAGAGAGCCTTGAACAAATCAAAACCAGAGAAGATCGTCTATAGTCGGCCGATATCTTCAAGAGAGAAGATTTCAACGTACCGATCGTCCAAAGGAACTGCTTGACAGATCCCATCGCCACAGATCCCACAATATTGTAAAAGAGAGAGATTGAAATATAAAATCCTCTCGTTTGTTCTTTTTTTATCTCTTGTTCACTTTCATTGTAATTTAAGTTAATTCAATGGGAGGAAGCGAAGAAACTTTTGCGACGAACACTGATCATCTTCTGAAATCTTGGAGAATTCAAGTTACGCACAGAGCCTTGAGTTCGTGAAGATCAGAGAAAATCACCATCTTCTTTTTGGAGTTCTTGAGAAGTTCGAGTTACGCGAGAGAGCCTTGAACAAATCAAAACAAGAGAAGATCGTCTATATTCGGCCGATATCTTTAAAAGAGAAGATTTCAACGTACCGATCGTTCAAAGGAGCTGCTTGACAGATCCCATCGCCACAGATCCCACAATATTGTAAAAGAGAGAGATTGAAGTATAAAATCCTCTCGTTTGTTCTTTTTATCTCTTGTTCACTTCCGTTGTAATCTAAGATGTGTTCAATGGAAGGAAGCGAAGCAACTTTTGCGACGAACACTTATCATGTTGGAGGTCATTGCGGGATATTCTGGCTCAGAAAACTCGAGTCCGCGTCGTCTCCTTTTTGCCGATGTTGATGGAGACGACAATCGACAAAACACCGAGGATCGGGCATGATTTGAACAATGACAGTGAGACAGTACTGCTTTGATCAGTCGTTCACAGTGGCATTGAGATACATGGGATTCTTCCCTTCTTATGTTTAGAAGTTCCCTAAGATCTCTTGCACTGGAGTCCCTTGTGATGGGCTCATTTATGAGGGACGGTGGAGTTTCAACCTCGAGGATAGGCATGCACCTTCTGCGAATTTGAGGTTCGCGAGTTTCTTCAGATTTTCCCCTTGGGACGCGAACGTATGCTCCGCGTTGATTATGGACAATTTTGATGGGTTCACTCCGCTTCCTGTAGGAAACGCGAGTGAATTCTTCTGCATCTTGACCAACCTCGCCCTTCGGCTTCCATATTTAGATCGTAGGTCTCTGCCGAGATGAGTTGGCAGTTTCCTTTTGTTGCGCGTTCCTGTGAAGGGCACGAGCTTTGTTTCTTCTTAGGTTTCTCCTCATTGTACGAGTGAGAGGAATCTCCTTCTCTGCATGACAGCTTTGCGGAGCGGGCGGTGGTTGCTTCCCCTTGTTGAAGCGAGGACTTTGGTCCACTTTGCTTGAGAGATCAAGAGTATTTATCGGAACTGGCAAAGAGCCCATTGTTAAGGAAGGGGATTTCAGACTATCTTGGTCCGTTGATCCCCTCAACTGGGCTATTGCCATCTCCTTGGGGATTGACCCCTTGAAGATTTTATGGTATCCCCTTAGGGAAGTAGGGCTCTTGGAGTCTGAAGAAAGAAATTCTTCATACCTTTGCTGGTCGACGGAAATGGTGAGCGAGTCGACCAGACTGCAAACTGGAATGTTGTCGGATTGAGCTACCACCAAATCACCGGAGGTGATGGCAGTCCCCAGCGGAGTCGCCAATCTTCTGTTCGCCATGAAAGTTGCATGCTCTTTTTATCGAAGTATTTTCAATAAAAGGGTTACAATCGAACGGTTTTCCGTTTACAGAAGATGAGAAAGATAGCTTTTCCTCTTTGTTTAAGGCTGGGTTTCTAGGTAGCTATGGAGGACGATCCTGCTCTCCGTTGACACTCCGTATAATTTCTCTCAGTTGGCTAAAATGAAAAGAAAAAAGGGGCTCTTTACTCTTGATCAAAAGGGGTAACTTTTGAGAGAAGACGTTCGTCTCTATCTATCTTTCTTTTTTTTTTTGTTTCTTTTGCTCCCCGCCTTTTATAGGGGGCTTGGAGTAACGTCCCGCCATATTTTGCTCGACCGTTAGCTCCCACTACTCGAGAAGTGCCACCATATTCGTTGGGTAGTTATTCCCACGATCGAAGTGATGCCGCTGCATTCGTTTGGCAGTTATTCCCACGATCCGAGGTGGCAATTCCTCTGTTCGGGTCGGGTAACTTTGTATTAAACCCCCACCCGAAAGCTATGGGTAGTGTCACGAATCTCAGCTTTTAGATTCGCGAATCTGTTCCGTCGCCTGGATCGCGGACCTTAGTTTTTTAGGCTCGCGGACCTCAGTTTCTTAGATTCGCGGACCTGATGAGTTGCGGGCTTCTGTCGCTGAATTCGTGGATCTGCTTTGCTTTTCCAGAATTTTTCACCGACAGCGGGTTACTTGATGCTCTGGTTGAAGAAATGCATTATTCCTTCGCAGGAAAGCATACGCATTAGTTTGATATATCCGGCTGTCCTGCTTGCATTTGGTCGGCGGCTCAGCTTACTACCCGCAATGATGTGTAGTGGTGGAAACTTTCCTCCATTTTTTAGATCGTTGCATTGATAATATATTGAAAGGGGCTTCTTTTGCTTCGCTCGCTAATGTTCTCAACCTTTACTTAACTGGTATAGTCAATATTGGCGGGGAGGAAAAAGCTACTCCTTACAGACTCATGATAGCTTAACTCCAATGCTCTGCTAAGTCTTTATCAAGATCGCAGAGTGCTGATAAGTCTGAAGTAGTAGAAGAGACCTTCCAAAAACTGATGGAGGAACAATTTAGGTTACATAAGGAGATCAAGGAGAAAGTTGATGTTTGTAGAGCTTTCCTTGATAAGAGACAATTAGACAGTCAATCTTTAGCCCTTCAGGTAGAAACTGCTGCCTCAATTGTCAAGGATCAAGACCAAGCTATCGCCATATCTCAAGAGTCCATCACCAGAGCCCAAACTTTCATGCAAAGATCACTAAGTAATGCGATGAGTTGATGAAGAATCTCACTAACTTATCCAGACAGCGGGATAATGTGATCAGAGATCTTCAAGCGATGCAAGCTGAATTAGAGACGTTGGAGACTGCTGCAGTACAAAGTACCATTGCTAGTGAAGAAGAATTGCATCGCTAGGCTACCGTCCAAACTTATGAGATCATTCAGTAAGAAATTAGCGATACTGAGAAGAAGATAAAAGCTCTACTCAATCACTAAGCTATAAAGACTTCCTTTTTTTATTCGAGAAGCTCTCTGTAGTTCTTTTGCTTTTGTAACAATTCTTCTGACTTCAACTTTGCGTGGCACGTTTCATCGTTTGTGTAGCAAACATGATTTTGTACCCCTGAATTGCGACTTTATTTTTTTCTTCAAAGGTTTGCGTCAAACTCATTATTTTAAGTTTTGGAGTCCACGAGTTTACGCAGAACTCTGGTATCTGTGTATCAGGCACACCACTTTCATGAGTCTTCACTAGGTTCGTGACTCTATGTCTGGACGTTCGCAGGTTAATGTGAAGTTCTTCTTTGAGAATTTGTAGCAGTTTTCGCGAGTCACAACATAACCCTTTATTCGATTAACTAGCGTGAAGTCCCAAGCATTATATGTTCTTATTAATGATGAGATCCTTTGGCTGCAAAATCTAAGCGTTCCATGCAATAGTAATAAATTCTGTTGGGATCCGAGTCAAGAATCTCAATCGAAGATTTGTCCTTATCTCCTTCCAATCAAAGATTTTGATCACGGGTTCCTCTATATAAGACGCAGGACTTCTTCTATAAAGGAGCATTCTGACTTGAGAAAACTTTCCACCTCTTTGTCTTCTCTTCTTTTCTTTTAGAGTTGATTTTCCTGTACAGCCATATTTTCTTCTTCTTCAGTCGAAGTGATGGATGGGGGTTGGCATACTACAAGACCTCCATGCTGCATCAATCCTGAGGGGCATTCCATTGAAAAGGTTCTTATGACCGTAGTCAATATTTTTAACTAAGGTAAAATCTTCTTCTTGTCAATGTCATTCTTTCTTTTCTTTTTTTTGACAAGATTTTGAATTGGCTGCAGGAGATAACTGTAGTCATTCTCCTTAATAAAGGCACATATTAAGCAATCTGTAATCTTGTTCTATTTCCCGACTAGCATCCCGCAAGGTTGGGATGCTAAATGGTTAGGGTGGCATTCAAATTGAGCAATCCTTCATGTTGTACATTTGGGAACATGTATTTGGTACACCCAGTTTTGTGCTAATCAAGTCACTGGTGATGTTGATTATGGCTGAGCGAACCAACTTGGAGATCCTAACCGTCGGCAGGAAGAGACTACAGGAGCAAACTTTTTACCTTTAAGTCATCCTTGAAGAGGAGACTACAGAAGCAAACTTTATACCTTTAAGCTATCCTCGAAAAGGAGACTGCAGAAGCACACTTTATGTTTTCTTATGTTAATGATTTGTATTCATTTTCGTTGATTGTACGGTGATAGGGAACTCTCTGTAATTTTGATTTGATAATGAATAAAGAGATTTTTTTTACACAACCAGTAGTGATTGATAAATGATTTTGGTATTGATCATCAGAGGTGGCTGTCGACTTGATGAACATTGGGATCATTATTTGATCCTTCAATTGTAGTTTGTGATGTTTGGTGATTAGTAGTATAACAGTTGTTGCTTCGCAAGAGATATTCTTTAACTTAGCAAATTTCCTATCACAAAATGATCTTGATTCATCATCTGCGTTGAACTACCCATACTATGTTATAGCTGGTGTTCCGCAACTTTCACTAAGAGCAGTACTTCTTCAAAAATTTGCCATTGATTGGCATCATAATCTTGTCACCATTTGATTTTGCTAACTGATACGCGCCATTGGAGTAAACCGTATCAATGACAAAAGGCCCCTCTCATTTTGGCTGGAACTTTCCTCTAGGCTTCTGGCCAGTTATTATCGGTCTTCTTACTGAAAGGACCAGATCGCCCTTTTCAAAAGTTCTTCGCGTAGCTTTTTGTTAAAAGTCCTGGAGATCCGTGCTTGGTATAGTTCAACACTCTGTTGAGCTTCCAATCGTTTATCGTCCAGGGCTTCTAATTCTTGAAGCCTTTGCTGATGCCGTTCTTCTTGCGTCATTCTGATAGTTAGTGCGACTCGCAATGATGGAATCTGAATTTCCAAAGGCAAGACCGCTTCTGATCCATACACCAAAGAAAAGGGTGTGGCATTGGTGGGGGTTCGGACCGTAGTGTGATACGCCCAAAGACATTCCCCGAGTTTTTCATCCCAGTCTCTTTGATTGGATGAGATGAACTTTTTGAGGAGTTTTACTATGGTCTTGTTGAAAGCTTCTGCTAGACCATTGGCTGCAGAATAATATGGCATGAAAGCTACATTTTTTATTCTGTATTTGTTACAGAATCTGAAAAATACTTGGCTCACGAACTGAGGCCCGTTGTCATGAATGATTCTCTTGGGCACCCCAAAGTAGTAGAGCACATGGTGTTTAATGAACTTGATCACATCTGATGACTTCACTTCAGTTAGGAAAATGACTTCAGTCCATTTTGAGAAGTAATCTGTTATAGTTAGAATGAACCGGTGTCCCATCATTGATGGCGGAGAAATTGGCCCGATAATGTCCATTCCCCATTGCTCAAACGGCCATGATGTAGCCGTTGGATGGAGATACTTTGGAGCTTGATGTATGAAGTCCGCATGTCTCTGGCAGGCTTTACACTTCTTGGCGTAACTAACCGCATCTGTCATCATTTTAGGCCAGTAATAACCCATTCTTTGGATTCTATCATAGAGTTTCAGCCTGGTTGGTGTGCTCCGCAAATGCCAGCTTGAGCTTCTTTAAGTACTTCCTGGGCTTCTCGGTTAGAAAGACAACGAAGTAAGATCCCATCATAGGACTTCCTGTACAATGTCCGAAGCTCAGCGTTATAATATAATCGAATAGCCATTCTTTGGATCACCCTGGTCTCTTTGGGATCTTCGGGCAATATGTCATAAATGACGTAATCTATGTAAGGGAATCGCCAATCCCTTGGTTCTATATTTGATTCAAAAACACAAGTCTCATCTTCTTGTTGCTTTCTTAATTCATCTTTGAGTTCGTTCCTTGAGCAGAATAATTCTCTGCTCCTACTGTGATTTGCTTCTTAGTATGTTTGGGCAGCGCCAACGTAGCAGCTAAGGAAGCAGTGAATCCGCTAGCTATTCCGATGGTGCTTTACATGGCTGACGTAGAAACCATCGAAACCATCAGCTAAATTAATTACTACGCGATAATACGGCAAAAGGTTTTCATATTTGACTTCATATTCCCCTTTAACTTGGTTTACGCCAAGTTGAGAATCTCCATATGCTTATAAATATTTCAACCCCAATTGTTTAGCTATGTTTAAGCCGATTAGGAGGGCATTATACTCCGCAATATTGTTGGAACACGGGTTTATTAACGAGTAGGCTCAAGGAATGATGCGGTTGTAAGGAGAGACGAAAACAACTCGTATCCCCGCTGTCATTTTTTCCTCGGATCCCATTCGGGAGGCACCATCAAAGAAAATTTGCCATACGTCTTCCATGATAGTATTTGCCTCCGGGAGCTCTTGCGAGATGCCTTCTTTTAGAATTGGAGCCCATTCGCTTAGCTTCCCGGGAATATCTTTGAACAATTTCGAGGATGACAGGATTGGGTGTTCGGCTAGGAAGTCAGCTACAGCCTGTCCCTTGATCAATTTTTGCGGGACAAAATGCATATCATATTGTGATAACAAGATAGCCCAATTAAACAGTCTTGAATTCAATGACCCGAGTTTAGTCATTAATATCCTTAGGGGGTTAACTCTCGATATAACGTGAATAGTTTGTCCAACTAAATAGTGTCGCATTTTTTTTATTGCAAACACTAAAACTAAACATTCCTTCTCCACGGGGTTATATCGGTGTTCTGCCCCGATTATTATTTTGCTAAGATAATAAATAGTTTGTTCGTGATCCAGTTCATTTGTTTGTGCCAACAAAGCTCCCAAAGAGTGGTCCATAGCCCTCACATACAGCAGGAAAGGTTTCCCTGAGACTTGGGCTATGAGTACTGGCGGTTTAGTAAGGTACTCCTTGACTTCTTCGAAAGCCTTTTGGCATGCATCATCCCAGACAAATGACACTCCTTTCTTCATTAAACTGGTGAAGGACTGACATCTACCAGATAATTTTGATATGAATTTGCGGATGTATGCCAGCCTGCCTTGCAGTCCTCTTAATTCTTTGAGATTTCGAGGATGTGACATATCTTGGATTGCCTTAATTTTATCCGGGTCGTAATGAATTCCTTTGGAAGTTACTACGAAGCCAAGGAACTTTCTGCTAGAAACTCCCAGAAAGGACTTAGTCGGGTTCATTTTGAGTTGGTATTTCCTCATAAAGTCAAACACTGTCTTCAAGTTCTGAAGGTGATCACCCTTGTCCTTATTTTTAATTGCTAGATCATCTACGTAGCATTCTACTGTCTTTCATAGATGCTCTTGAAATATCGCATTGATACGTGGCACCGACATTCTTTAGGCCAAATGGCATGACCGTATAGTAGTATGCTCCAAGTAGCGTTCTGAAGGACATATACTTCTCATCATCAGTGTATATCTTTATTTGATTATATCCTAAGAATCTATCCATGAATGTCATGCGTTCGTACCCACAAGTATTGTCTATCATGACATCTATGATGGGTAATGGAAATTTTTTCTTAGGACAGACTTCATTCAGATCCCTGAAATCAATACAAACTTGGATTTTTCCATTCTTCTTGGTTACAGGAACTATATTCGCGATCCAACCAGGGTGTTGTTCTACGCGAATAATCCGACTCGATCAACTTTTTTATTTCAATTTCGATAGCTTTCATAATCTCTGGACGGAGTCTTCGTCGTTATTGCTTTACTGGCCTTGCATATGGTCGGATGTTCAGTTTGTGAACCGCGATACTTGGATCTAATCCTGGCATTTCATCATAACTTCAGGCGAAAATGTTGATGTATTCGCGAATGAGGGATATCAATTCCTCTTTCTCCTCTGAGGATAGGTTCTCACTTATAAATATAGGTTTAGGATTCTTTTCATCACCCACATTTATTTGGATTACTTTATCTTCGGTCAGAAGCTTGCACTGTTCAAACTGAATCTCCCACTTCGCATTAAGATGCTTGGCCTAGGAGTCATCTTTAATAGGCGGAGCTTCACCTAAGTCTTCGCTTTCTTGGATCACGGAGGCCACGTTTGCGGATACTTCGCGGAAGATCATGCTGACACTGACATCTGAATCCCAGCAAGATGATTCTGACGAATGGTCGAATTGTCCTTCTTCAGTTTTCTCATATGAGGAACCTTCGGGAGTGGTTAAAAATCCCAACCCCCTGCCAGTCTTCTGATAATAATCTGGCATTTTCCCTTTTGGAACGAAGGGTCGGAGAATTTCTCTCCTTCCCTTCCCAAGGTTCAACCACCTGCCTTTGGTTAGGTTGTATCCCATTTTGTTTTATCAATTTATGAGAATTCTCATCATAGTGGAAGAACTCAGGGTTTTCCTGTTCTTCATAATCTAAATATTTCTTTTTTACTTTTGTCATTCACTTTTCCAAATATTATAGGTTTCTGAGTTTTATCCTTGGAAGGAATTTCAAAAATGGCCTTGTTAGCGTTTTCATTGTCATCACTCAGTTCACAAAAGTACGATCGGATAGGTGCTTGGAAAGAGGCTAGAGAGCATATTTTATCTAAATAACCGCTGACCGCATCGGTACTAGTACTTGAGGGTTCAGAATCAACACCAGAAGAATAAGCAAACTCTAAGTTTTCATTTATTACCCATTCACCATCAGAGTGAATGTGTTATTTACATTAAGACCTTCAAGACTTATTACAATGGGCTCACCGTCCCAGCTTACATCCTCAGATTCCGAATCTTCGGATCCTAATTCTGTATCGGCTTCATCATCACTATCAGAGATATCTGGAGTGGGCCGTTCTGAAGAATCGAATGCATCTTGATATAGCAACGTGTCAGTAACGTAGTTTTTGACTCCTTTAAAAAGTTGCTTTTCTGCCACCAAAGTCTTCATGTTCCCATTTTTGTCCGCATATTTCATGCACTGATGTAGTATAGACGGCACAATGAGATTATTATAGATCCAGGGTCTCCGTATTAGATTATAAGACGTGTCAGTCTCTATTACATAGCATGTGACTTCCGTCTTTAGATCGCCAATTTGGCATTTTAGCTTTATCTTTCCCAACGACCTACTACCATTGACATTGAATCCAAAGATAGTAGTATTGGTTTCTGCTAATCTACTTGTCGGGACTCCAAGATACTGTAGCATCCTTTGCGGCATGATGCTCAAGGCCGAGCCTGGATCAACCAAAATGCGATCGATTTCGGATGACCCTATGTATCCTTTGTAATTCAAAGAGTGATGATGCTTGCTGCTTTTAACTTGCATGTTTTCTGGAGAGAGTTATGCGAGGGATACTTTTACTAGAGGTCTGATGACATACCGCACAAACTTGTTCTTTCTTATCAACTGTTTCTGGTATTTGCTCCAGGAATACTTCTAAATCTTACAGAGTTTCTCTTAAAACTTCTCTAGTTGACTCAGAGAGTTTCAGGAGCTCATACAAGGTGATTCTTGCAGGAATATTGGCTAACTGTGCTAAGATGTCAAATTGGAATGACTTCTGGAGATTTTCCGTAGACTCTTTCCCTTTTTTCTTCAAAGCTTTGTCAAATTTAAACTATTTTTGTTTGTTCTTTTCTGGAAGTGGCTAGAATTCTATGGCCTGCCCATAAATTTTCAAATAGTCTTTCGCTGAATGGGTTCCAGAGGGAGGTTGGTCTGCGTTAGTCACCAAAGAGTCTCTGATCTCTTCTTATGAGTCTATCAAAGTAGGAATGTCCTTGTCATCTTCGGGAATTATGGACGACATTGAAAGTAAGAATTTTTCCTTTTTGCTTCCTTCTTGGTGAATTGGAAGTTCACTGCTCATCATTAAGGAGGTCCGGATGTACCCACATTATCTCCTCTCTATCGGTTTCGAAGGGGGATAATCCTTTCTTCTGCTGCTGATGCGGATCGTAGTTTACTATCTGCATCGTGCCTTTGGGAATATATTGCACTCCATCTTGAATTGTCGACTCTATCCAGTCAGGTGCTTTGCCTAACTTGAAAGTCACCATATTCGTAGCCACCTTTTTCTGGTGTTCTTGAAACTTAATAACCTTAGCATCTACTAAAGCTTGAATTTTGTCCTTGAGAATATAACAATTCTGAGTAGGGTGGTTAATAATCTTGTGGTAGACATAATAATTAGGATCATTAACTCTTCCTACTTCTTTAGGGCGTTTGGACTCCGGTAGCTTCAGCATCATCTTTGTCATGAGGAGATTGAAAATGGTTTTCATATGCTCGTCTTTGAAAGAATACTGCTTTTGAGGAACACGCAACTGAGGAGAAAGTTTTGTAGAAGATTTTGTGGGTTGCGAAGTATCAACCACCATTATTTCCTTCCCCTTATATCCCCTGGACCGAGACCTATGGTTGTTATCGTTATTTTGCCTATGTTTCTCTTCTCCTACTTCCTCTTCAAGCCTCTGCGCTCTCTTTAGCCTCTTCAGCTTGTAGAGCGAAATCCTTCCAGGTCGAGGATTTCACGGCTCCCATCCTGGCTAGAATCTTAGTCGAGAGATTATGTCGACAGGTTTCCACCAAGGTCTTCTCTGGTATCCCATGTGGACATCTGAGGGAATCATTTCTGAATCTTTTAATAATGTCCCGAGCTGACTCCCCCTTTTTCTGTTTGGTGGCCAGAAGTGCCGGCATCGATACCTTCATACCGTCTTTGTAAACTTTGTTAGGAAAGCTTTCTCCATGTCGTTCCACGAATTGATGGTTCCTGGTTCTAGTCTCCGAAACCATTCAAATGCTAGTTCTGTCAAGGTACTAACAAATACTCATATAATATGGGGGTCATTTCCAGCTAAATGCCCAATTTGAGACTTGAAATAGTAAAAGTGCTTGTTCGATGACCCTTTACCATCGAATGATTTGAGCTTCAATGATTTGTAGCTCTCTGGGAATGACATGCTCTCTCATTCCACCAGATATGGCCTTACAACACCTAACTCTTGCAGATCACTTTATGCATGAGAGCGTTTAATTAATTTTGAAAACTGTTCATCCAGATGGTATTTGCATTCCCTTCCTGATGAGAATGTGTAGAACGATTGTCCTCATCTTCATGATGACCGTCATTACCTTCTCCTTCATTTGTGTGGGAGATGTGACCTTCTCCTTCCACCTTCTTCCCTTTGTCAGTCTTCGGGTCATAAGGCGGGGGCTCTGAGAAGGATCCATCCACATTCTTCATTCTTATCTTTTCCAACTCCAGCAAGACACGCAACATGTCTTTAATCTCGCTGATGGCATTATGCTGTTATTGGATACTCTTATCTTGTTCATCCATCCTCCGCATAAATTCTTCTAGGGTACTATTCTGGGCCATGTACGCAGAGACGAAGTCTTTTAGGAATGAATCAGACGTTTGCGACTCAGCCATAACTGATCCGATCGTGTCTTCCTCATCAGAGGAGACTCTGGCCATTTGTCTGTAGTTCATTGGGATAACCACCCCACTTTTGACTTTAGTGTTTTGTAAAACGCCTCGTTCATCGCTGAATGTTCTCAGCAAAATTCTTACTTCCTTCCATTGAAATAACTTAATTACAATGAAAGTGAACAGTAGAAAACAAACGAGAGGATTTATAACTTATCTCTCTCTTTTACAATAAAAAGTGGACTTTATATGGCGATGAGATCTATCAAAGAGCTCTTTTTG
The DNA here is from genome assembly GCA_036321105.1 of Dracaena cambodiana. Lineage (NCBI taxonomy): Eukaryota > Viridiplantae > Streptophyta > Magnoliopsida > Asparagales > Asparagaceae > Dracaena > Dracaena cambodiana. The sequence continues at coordinate 38,996,434 of JAYEPQ010000006.1, forward strand.
ACGATCTTGACGTGAAAGTCTTCTTTCTTGATGAAGAAGATGGCCGGCCCTTGATCTTCTCTGCTGGTCTTCGCAAATTCAAGACTCTCACGCATAACTTGAATTCTCTAAAGATGCCAAAAAGATTCTCTAAGGCTTCATCTAGAGGGTATTTATAGCTTTGAATCAATATGAGAGTTTCCTATTGAATAGATTGGAAAGTAGTTGTGTTCATCAAGAATTCTAATCAAATATTTTAAATTTTGATTTAAATCTCTTGATTATGAATTCTGATTGGACTCAATTTGGGTATTTGATAAGCCCAAATCTCACTCTCAATCAATTTAGAATTCTAATGAAATCTGCTCACGCGAAGTTAATGCGGAGCTGAAATCATCAGAACCCAGAGCTATGGATTAGCCCGCATTTTACTCAAACGCAAGGTTAAAATAGCCGAAACGCAGAGCTACGGAGTTAGTTCTGCATTCTGTATGGAAAATTTCTTTTTACATAGAAATTTTCACTACCAACACTGAACACATCCTTCAAACCCGCGGAGTGTTCAGAATCGGAGGTATCTTTCTTGGAAGTTTTTTTCGTCTTTTTTTTCTTCTTTGTCTCCTTGAAAGTTATCAAGTTGGATGATACTTCGGGATATTCAGGCTCATATGATTCGAGCTTTGTAATACCCAAAAATTTGAGCTATCTGTATTGCTCTCTTAAGACCAGAGGTGCCGAATAAGTCCACTGAAGTCAATTTTGGACACCGAAATAACTTTCGGTGAATGTAACTTTAAATCCACAAATCCAAATTATATTCGGTCTTTGCGATTATTAGTTTTGTAATATTTAAGATTTTTGGAGTTTACGAAGCCCAAAAATACTTCTAAAATTGTTAATTTAATAATATTAAAATCATCCTTCTAATTACTTCTGAATTTCAGTTTATTTATTCTGGACATCGAAATGATAAACGGATAACTTTGTAGAGTTTTTCTCGTTAAGCACTACGTCCTACATAAATTTGGTAGCATTTGGAGAATGTTAGGCGGAACCAAAATTATTAAATTATATTAAAATAATAATAATAATAATAATAATAATAATAATAATAATAATATGAAATGGAGGTGTTGTGTTGCCGTGACAAACAAAAGGAGAGTGACAGCTGGGGCTAGGTGGTAAAACCGTGTGAACATTGGGAAGGGAAGAAAAAAATTAAAAATAAAAATAAAAACTAAACCCAACCCTCTCCCTTATCACTCTCTCGCTTATCTCTCCCTCACTCCCGACTCCATTTCTCACTCCCTCTGTTGCACCAGCAGAAAAAAAATTTAAAAAATAAAAAGAGAAGAAGGAGAAGGAATGGGTTCGAGAAATCGAAGGAAAATCAAACCAAACCGAGGATTCGAACCAAATATTCGAGATCAAGTCGAGATAAGTAACACTACTATTTTTTCTTCATTTCTTTATTTAATTTAAATTTGTATACGTAAATTATCTTATCTTGTAAAAATGATTGGTTCTGTTTCTTTATTTAATTTAAATTTATGTACATAAATTATCTTGTAAAAATGCTTGGTTCATATTTTGGACCATTAACAGATATTGAGAACTACAGCAAATTATGGGATCAATTTTGAAATATATAAATATTGTAATATTTGTTTATTTTTAAAAAAAGAGAGAGAATAAGAAAAGTGAGGAAAAAAATAAAGAGAGAAAAGGAGAAATATATTTGCATGGAAAAAAAATTATTTGTATTTTGCATGGGAAAAGCACATCAGCATCATGGGAAAAATACAAAGGAATAAGAGAAAGAAGAAGGCTGGGCTGTAGTTGAGAAAAAAAAAACAAAGAAAAAGTTGGCTTGGCCCAGCCGAGAAGAAAAAAAAAGAAGAGAAAAAAAGAAAGATTAAAAATAGGTAAATGGGCCTGGCCCAGCCCAGTAAAAATAAAAGAAAAAATAAAATAAAAATAAAAGAAGTGGGTTGGATTTAACTTGGGCCAGAAAAAAATAGAAAAAAAAATATAATAACACTGGGCCGGGCAGCCCCACCAAGTAAAAGAAAAAGAAAAAGAAATGAAATAACAGTGGGCTTGGGCCTGGGCTTGGGTCTGGGCCTGACAGAAAAGAAAAAAAAATAAAAATAAGTGGGAATTTAGTAGGATTGGGTTTGGGCATAGGTTGGATTTCATTGGAAATAATTGATGGATTGGAAATAAAATAAAAATAATAACAATAATAGTAATAAAAAAATAAATAATTGATGGATTGGGTTTGGATTTTAATTAGAAATTAATCAAAGAAAAATATATAAAAAAATATGATTTGAGCCTAGAATGGAATAAGTTCATAAGTTTGAATTTATAAATAATGCAGTATTATTACATTATACACTTGGTTCCTAAATTGGATCATTGATTGACATTGAGAATGAAATCAGATTATTAAAATAAGTTTGATGATATGCATTGTGGTACAATTGCGCACTAACATCTATCATGCTACATGTCATGTGTTTTGATATTACAAGTTATGTGTTTTACATGTCATGTGTTTTGATATTACAAGTCATGTGTTTTAATATTATAGATCATGTGTTATGATACTACATATCATGTACAGTCATGGAAATGCAAGCATATTATCATGAATTGAAAAATAATTAAAGAAGGGTTATAAAAAAATTCATGTGTATAATTCATTATGAATACGGGGATGGGAGAAACTATATGATGGATAAGAGTCATGCCGTATAAGGATTGATTGTATTGTTAGGGCCAGAATTATTTTACTACAGCGGCCTGGGTGATTACTGGATCACTAATTGATATTTACCCAGAGTGGTATGTCCGTTACTGTATACAGTACGGAAATTGATTGTAGTGCCTAGCGGTGTGTTATGGTTCAGCGCCATGTGTTTGAGGCAGAGTCCCGGGTATGCATGGGCACTTGTACAATACAGAAACTGCGCGCTATCATATCCATTATTTAGTTTCAAATGCTAACAAAGATTTGACTTAGACTTGACATCTTTACATGATATTTATATGTTATTTGCAAATGATATATATAATCTTGCCGTTATATTTTTCATTATTCACGTGACTGTTCAACACTATCACGATTTAATAGCATTTTATCTGTTTATGAAGGGATATTCCCAATGAAAGCATTTTATTCATTTGCATATTTTTATCTTTAGTACTGTAATAGTACACATATATTTTTCTTGTGTTACTTGCTGGATTTAATCCCCTGGGTTTCGGACCTAGGTTTAGAGGACCAAGAAGGAGAACCAGCCCCGACTAAGAATCTGTACTTCATCGATCAAATAGAGCAATATTAAGTAGGGAAGTACTTTCAGAAGAATCTTGTATATATTGTTCGTATTTCCTTTGTCTGGACACTGCTTTTCTCCTTTACTTCTTTTGTCTTCATATTTAGAGCAGTGCGTCATCGTATATAATGAACTCTTTGATATAATGTAATTCTTCAATTTCAGATATATTATTTACTCATCTGATTGTGGCAGTAGTTGCGGTTATTCCAAAATCCTGTGACTGTTGGGTTGTCTAGTACAAATTATAAGTAGCATCTTCTATTTTTGGAAGCAGCTGAAAAACGGGGGAGTTACATAGTGGTATCAGAGCTTAGATTTAGGTGGAAGAGCATATGACTATTGCCACATAAGAACATGTCTGTGACTCATTCGTAATAATTATTTCTTATTTTTTGATACCTATCAGATTTAGTATCATGTCTATCCTATCGTTTCCTATTTGTTTAAAATATTTATCTTCAACTCCTTTTATTGATTCTATCTGGACCGTTACAGAACAATATCGATCCAATTTTTGACCAATATGTCCCCTAATGATTAATAATGAAGAATTTTATGCCAACTTGCTAAATATTAATAGAAATGGATATGATGTCATTCTAGACATGAAATAGTTAGATACCTTCCATGCAGTAATAGAATGCAGTAAAAGAAGAGTAGTTTAATTTAAAACTTGCCCTTAAGCATCCTAAGAAAAAGAAAAATCATATTATACTTGTATTTTTCTTGAAGATTGAAAGGACATAAATGTTGATGAATTACAATAATCATTATTTGTAGACTTGATAGAGTAAGTATAGTTGGCGAAATTAACTAGTCAAATAAATTATAAAAAAAAACAACCTATAGAAGAATAAGTGTAAAAAATATATATATATAAAAAAATCTTAGAAGGCTGATAATTTTATAGAATTAGTCACGTAAAAGGTAAAGGATAAGAAATTGATAATGAACTATAAAAAATAAAAAAATATATTTTATCAAAACAGAATATGACATTATATCTTGTTACTCAAATTAAGTTTATCTTTCCAAATGATTGTCCTATTCCATTACTTTTTATTGATTATCCCCATTTGACATTTTGTATCTTATATCTTAATATTATCATAATACGATTCATGTCTTGAATCTTTATACATCACAAGTCTTATTGAGTCAGCGAAGCAATTGTAGGGAGATATTCTCTGGTGCCAGTAATTGCAGTGGCTTAATAAGATCGTTGTATGTGATTGAATTTTGTAACTAGTCATGATTTCATTTCTTATCTTGTGTCCCTACCATTCATAGTCTTGTTACATCGATATTATAGTAATTCAAATTCATTTTCATTTCTAGAGTCGATTACAACATGTAATAGGAGCTTGAGAATAAACTCTACAAAAATATTTATTATCTATATCTTACACATTACTTAATTAAGATGGCGTGACACTCCAAATTAGTAGCAGCTATTCCTGATTAAATTTTATCTTGTTTTTGTATTCCTTCACCCAAATAAAACTTCAAGAATAAATTGAGAATCCTGACTATCCATTATCATTCCTATAAAAAACGGAAGTCGTTCATGATGTATTCTATATATCATAATCGAGAAAGCGCTTAGTTAGAAGTACAAAAAAGTGAATCTATCAAAAGTAGACTTGAGATCATGCTTAAAATATGAAAAGCGATATGTAAGGATCATTAACCGATGGGAGAAGTCTTGAAGGATAAAGTAATATTATTAGTTCTTCTTTTTATGGGATATACAATTACCAAGAGATTCAACTTGAGAGCTTGAAAGGGATATCAGGGCAAAGTATCTATAGCTTTTCTCATGATCAGGTATGTCAATTGAATTTATTTTTATATCAGTAGGTACCCGTGAATACAAGTACGTCTTTTAATATGAAATTTCGAGGACGAAATTTTTTTTGTTAGCTAGGTAGGATGTAAAACCCCAAAATTCGAGCTACCTGTATTGCTCCTTTGAGACCAGGGGTGCCGAATAAGTCCACCGAAGTCAATTTTGGACACCGAAATAACTTTTGGTGAATGTAATTTTAAAGCCACAAACCCAAATGACATTCGGCCTTCGCGATTATTAGTTTTGTAATATTTAGGATTTTTGGAGATATTTCTTACGAGGCCCAAAAATACTTCCAAAATTGTTAATTTAATAATATTAAAATCATCCTTCTAATTAATTCTGAATTTTGGTTCATTTATTTTAGAAATCGAAATGACAAACGGATAATTTTGTAGAGTTTCTCTCGTTGAGCACTACGTTCTACATAAATTTGGTAGTATTTGGAGAACGTTAGGCGGAACCGAAATTATTAAATTATATTAAAATAATAATAATAATAATAATAATAATAATAATAATAATATGAAATGGAGGTGTTGTGCTGTCATGACAAACAAAAAGGGAGTGACAGCTGGGGCTAGGTGGTAAAACCGTGTGAACATTGGGAAGGGAAGAAAAAAATTTTAAAATAAAAATAAAAACAAAACCCAACCCTCTCCCTTATCACTCTCTCGCTTATCTCTCCCTCACTCCCTACTCCATTTCTCACACCCTCTGTTGCACCAACAGAACAAAAATATATATATATATAAAAATTAAAAAAAAAAAAAAAGAGAAGAAGAAGGAGAAGGAATGGGTTCGAGAAATCGAAGGAAAATCAAACCGAACCGAGGATTCGAACTGAATATTCGAGATCAAGAGTAACACTACTATTTTTCATTTCGTTTCTTTATTTAATTTAAATTTGTATACGTAAATTATCTTTAAATTATCTTGTAAAAATACTTGGTTCCGTTTCTTTATTTAATTTAAATTTGTGTACATAAATTATCTTGTAAAAATATTTAGTTCATATTTTAAACCATTAACTGATATTGAGAACTAAAGCAAATTATTAGGTCAATTTTGAAATATATAAATATTGTAATATTTGTTTATTTTTAAAAAAAGAGGAAGAATATGAAAAGTGAGAAAAAAATAAAGAGAGAAAAAGAGAAATATATTTGCATGGAAAAAAAATATATTTGTATTTTGCATGGGAAAAGCACATCAGCAACATGGGAAAAATACAAAGGAATAAGAGAAAGAAGAAGGCTAGGCTGCAGTTGAGAAAAAAAAGAGAGAAAAAGTTGGCCCAGCCCAGAAGAAAAAAAAAAAAGAAGAGAAAAAAAAGATAGATTAAAAATAGGGAACTGGGCCTGGCCCAGTCCAGTAAAAATAAAAGAAAAAAGAAAATAAAAATAAAAGAAGTGGGTTGGATTTAACTTCGGTCAGAAAAAAAATAGAAAAAAAATATAATAACACTGGGCCGGCCAGCCCAGCCCAGTAAAAGAAAAAGAAAAAGAAAATGAAATAACAGTGGGCTTGAGCCTAAGCTTGGGTCTGGGCCTGACAGAAAAGAAAAAAAAAATAATAATAAGTGGAAATTTAGTAGGATTGGGCTTGGGCTTATGTTGGATTTCATGGAAAATAATTGATGGACTGGAAATAAAATAAAAATAATAACAATAATAAGTAATAAGATAAATAAATAATTGATTGATTGGGTTTGAATTTTAATTAGAAATTAATCAAAGAAAAATATATAAAAATATATGATTTAAGCCTAGAATGGAATAAGTCCATAAGTTTGAATTTATAAATAATGCAGTATTATTATATTATGCACTTGGTTCCCAAATTGGATCATTGATTGACATTGAGAATGAAACCATATTATTAAAATAAGTTTGATTATATGCATTGTGGTACAATTACGCACTACAATCTATCATGCTACATATCATGTGTTTTGATATTACAAGTCATGTGTTTTACATGTCATGTGCTTTGATATTACAAGTTATATATTTTAATATTACAGATCATGTGTTATGATACTACATGTCATTTACAGTCATGAAAATGCAAGCATATTATCAAGAATTGAAAAACAATTAAAGAAGGGTTATAAAAATTTTCATGTGCATAATTCATTATGAACACGGAGATGGGAGAAACTAAATGATGGATAAAAACTGTATTATATAAAGATTTTGTTGGCCAACTTCTTGATTGAGGTGCTGAGGACATTTACTGTAGCAGCACTGGATGATACTGGGCCACCGTCTGATACATGAGTCACTATAAGGGTGATGTCCGTTACTGTTTCACAGTACGAGGTTTGACTTGAGCACCTAGCGGTGTGTCATGATTCAGCGCTATGGGTTTGAGGCCGGGTCCCGAGATGCATGGACACTTGTACAATATGAAAATTGCGCGTTATCATATCCATTATTTAGTTTCAAATGCTAACAAAGATTTGACTTAGACTTGATATCTTTACAAGATATTCATATTTACATGATATTTATATGTTATTTCCAAATGATATATATAATCTTGCTGTTATATTTTTCATTATTCACGTGACTGTTCAACACTAACACGATTTAATTGCATTTTATCTGTTTATTAAGGGATATTCCCAATGAAAGCATTTTATTCATTTGCATGCTTTTATCTTTAGTACTGTAATAGTACACATATTTTCCTTGTATTACTTGCTGGATTTAATCCCCTGGGTTTCGAACCTAGGTTTAGAGGACAAAAAATGAGAACCAGCCCGGATTAAGGATCCGTTCTTCATCGATCAGACTGAGCAATATTAAGTAGTGAAGTACTTTCAGAAGAATCTTGTATATATTGTTCGTATTTCCTTTGTCTGGACACTACTTTTCTCCTTTGCTTCTTTTGTGTTCATATTTAGAGCGGTGTGCCATCGTATGTAATGAACTCTTTTATATAATATAATCTTTTAGCTTCAGATATGTTATTTACTCATCTGATTGTGGCAGTAATTACGGTTATTCCAAAATCCTGTGACTGTTGGGTTTTCTAGTACAAATTATAAGTAGCGTCCTCCATTTTTGGAAGTAGCTGAAAAACGGGGGGGTTACAAGCTTGTTGCGTCGTCTTCTCTTTGACGGTTGAGTTGCAGATATTGTTAGTCGATGAAAAACCAACTGTTTAGCAAGAGTGTTAGTTGAACAGTCCTGCATTGATCAATTGTTCACAATGACAATGGAATGTCCGGGATCCTTATCTTCTTCTATTTAAAAGTTCCCTAAGATCTCCTGTATTGAAACTCATAATAGCAACGACACTTCCAAAAGATATTTCTATGTCAGGAGCCTTTGTCTCTCCAAAGATCTTTGAGGCAAATTTCACCCTCGTGGGTGAGATAACTTTAGCCTTTGAAATGGGCTTTTCTTCAGAAGGACGCTTTCCGTATGCTACGCGAATCTGAGATTCGCGCATACCTTTGGTTATGCGACCATGTTTCTCCCTCGTAGTTTATGTAAGATACGTGTCCAGCGACAAGAATGCGAATGTAGCTTCTGCGCTTGTAATCCTAAACGAATTTGGTGGGTTTATCCTGTTTCTTGTAGGAAACGTGAGTAAACCCTTTAGCATCTTGGTTCTCCTTCATCTTGGGAACCACAGTTTCGCATTTCGGCCTCCATACTTATACAGTAGGCCTCCGTGATGGTGAATCGGCAGCTTCTTGTTGCTGCAGGGCTCGGCGAAGAGCACGAGTCTTACTTCTTCTCAAGTTTCTTCACATTGTACGAGTGAGAGGAACCTCTTTCCTCGCGTCATCCTCTTGGAGAGCAGACAATGGTCGTTTTCCTTTATTTGTGAGGCTCGTGATCCACTTTGCTAAGAAGATTAGGAGTCTTAGCGAGAGCTGGCTCAGAACCTGATGTTGGTGAAGGGGAGGATCTTAGACCAGTTTGGTCTGTTGAACCCTTTACTTGGATTGCCATCTTTAAAGCCTCCTTGAAGGTCGAACTATTGGAGACCTTACAGCATCTTCGTAAGGAAGTAGAGCTTTTGAAGCTGGAAGAAAGGAATTCTTCATACTTCTCCTGGTCGTCCTCAATAGTGAGCGAGTCGACCAAGCTGCCAATCAAAATGTTGTTGGATTGAGCTACTACCAGATCACCAGAGGTAATGGTAGTCCCCAGCGGAGTCACCAATCTCCTGTTTCCCATAAAATCGTAAATGTCTTTTATTTGAATATCTCAATAAAAGATTACAATTTCAACGGTTTCCCATTTATAGAAAATGATAAAAAATTAAATTCCTCTTTATTTAAAGCTGGGTTCTGAAGTAGCTGTGGAGGACAATCTTTCTCTCCATTGACACTCCGCACAATCTCTTTCAATGGGCAGAGAGGCTCTGAACTTCTAATCATAAAGGACAGTTGAGATGAAGATTATCAATCCCCTCTTTTATCTGTTTCCCTGCTCTTTATAGGAGTTTCAAGGTAGCGCTACCGTCTTATTCGCCCAACGTTTAGCTCCACTATTCGAGTGATACCGTCATATTCGTTCGGCAGTTAACTCCACGATCTGAATAGTGCCGTCATACTCGTTCGGCAGTTAATTCCACTATTCGAGGTGACAACTTCCTTTATTCGGGTCGGGTGACTTTGTATTAAACCCCTCCCTAGAAGCTATAGATAACATCGCGAATCTCAAATTTGGATTCATGGATCTGCTTTGTCGTAACTAGGTCGCAGATCTCAGACTTTAGATTCGCGGATCTGCTTTGCCATAACTGAGTCGCGGACCTCGGACTTTAGATTCGCGGATCTACTTTGTCATGGCTGTGTCGCGGATCTCGAACCTTAAATTCGCGGATCTGCCTTATTTTGATAGATGACTCCAGAATTTTTTGCTGACAGTATGTATTTTATATGTTTAATCATTATCAATATAAGATATCTTTTTTATTTCAGACATGTTTTTTTTTAATTTAAAGATAACCGTACTTATGGTTATTATAAGATTCTTTACATGTTAGGCTATTTCTTTCAACACATTTTAATTTCAGAAACTGTTGAAAAAAGAGCCAGGTGGCGGTAGCACCTTTGGGTAGATTTGCGCTCCAATTGAGAAGATGTGACTGAAGGTGGATAATTAGGAAAACTCTTTTTTTTTTTTTTTCTCTCTCTCTTGCATGAAGAAAGGAAAAAGCATGGTGGGTGTTTGAAAAAGATGAGAGTTATTTGTTTTATTGATTTGCTGGATAATTTAGGATGTGATCAAATTGGATAAATTTGTTTTTAAATTCTGTTTATTTTACCATCGCCTCTAGTGATTAGTTATTTAAGTAAAATTAAAGTGTTAAATTTAAGAAAATATGACTTATTAAATAATTGTCATAATTTTCTTTATCATGGTATTGATTATAAAAATAATAAGTAATATTCAAGTTTTCGTCAGGTTGTATAGCCGCGTTACAAGCACCTGGCGAAAGAGGAGGTCATGCGTTAGCTACAGTAAAAGTATTTTTTTTTTTTTACCATGCACTCGCTTAACATTCATTTGTCGCATAAAGCTAAGAATGCATTATTTGCTATAAAGTAAGTTACTAATAATTATGTGTATCCAAATATTATCTTGGTGAAAGCAGTATAATGTTTATCAAAATCAAAGTGTTACTGGTAATGATGACAAAATGATCTTTTTGTGTTTCTTTTCAATCTTTTTTAAATAGCAATTATGGCAAAATGATTTGAAAAAAGTTCAATTAGATATCATCATGTCTGATATCATTGTGCATTTGAAAGATAAATGTCCACAAGTATATTGTGATTGGCCTGCAGGTCCTATTCTATCTTTCTGAGTCACTTTGAATTGGGCTGGGCCTCCAAAATATGAGAGACAAACCCGGAGCTGGAGCGGCTCTCTTCATAACAAAGCCGGAGAAGCATATTCTTCTTACGTTGTAGATTTCAAAGCGAGATTGCGAGTCCCAAGAAAGAGCAGACCCCCACCCATAGCAATTGGACACGTGGGCCGGTGGAGAGAGATTTGAATTTTGAATTTCAAAATTCAGATGAGTCTTGAGATTTTGAGATGGGCTGAGTGCCTGATAATTTTGAATCTCAAAATGCAAATGGGTCCTGATGGAGTGGCACTGGGCCATATAGATCTAAGTAATTTATCTGATATAGTGGACTTGTTGAGTTCAAATTAAAGTATATATTGTCGCGGACCGACATGTTAGAATATTAGGTAGGAACGACTAATCTACAACACGGTCGGAGTAAAAGTTGGACGGTAGAAATATAATACTGGATATCCATCTGATCATTTGTAGTGTCTGTAGTTCCAATATTTCTGTATTATTTAGTGTCTCTCCTCAGACATTATTTGTTCACGAATGAGCGACTAGATATATGTACTATATATATAACTTGTTTTGTTAATATCTGATTAATAAAACGAACCGGGGATATCCACCGTTTATGCTTAAAAATAAAAAAAAAACATAATCCATTTTCAAACAAATCACATCTTTTGCATCATTGAGGAATCCAACAGCAACTCGTCTTTCTTTTCCAAATGGTTGGTACCCACTAGAGGCTGGAACTTGTCGTTCTCGGCATGATTATTAGATTTTGTTGCAAGGGACTCCAGCAAACACCCCTCGAGTCTATAAAACTGCAGAAAGACAGTCCCTCTCACTGCACAACTTTTGATCACTTAAAGTGTTCTTGGTTAGATTTGAGCAAATATCATCATATCGCAGTCGCCCACTAGAACACAAGCATTTGGAGGCGAGCGTGAGCGACACTGTTGACTGGAGTCTCCTGTAGGTTGTGTCGAGTTGATCCTTTTAGGGCCTAACTTACGGATCTTTTTGTAAGAGGATTAGTGCATGCCGGGGTTTATGTGGGAGGCAAAAGCTCCTAACTCCGAATCTATCATATCATATGCATGCCAAAATGAACTGAAGGCAATTATCGCTGGAATTATTTCGTTGGTTGTTCGACATGTGGCCAAGGTAACCTTAACAGATCGTTATTTAATCTGATTGGATTAGTATGAGATTAGGAGCAACACTTCGATTTAATCTGATTGGATTAGTATGAGATTAGGAGCAACACTTCGATACGATTAGTGTCACCCTTTGGCTTTGGCGTTAATGTCTTTTTTGCCCTGACAAATGATGTTTGAAGTTTACACTGCAGTTCATGTACACAAACAAAGCAATTGTGGAGTCTTAGGTCAGGGTCTCTAACACTGATGTAATGGGCATAAGGCAAATACTCAAAGTAAGAAAACATGTACATACCGTCACTGCCAGTCTTAAGGGAGAACTTTACTGTCTCAAAGTTTTCCAGTCGCAAGCAAGCACTCTATATTATGAATTTCTCTTCGACATCAAAACTGTCTGCTGTTTTTCTTCAGCACTCGCAAAACATAGAAACCTACCTCCGAACGAATGTGAATCCCTCCGGTTCGAATAGCATGAATATTTATTTATTTATTTATTTATTTTTTTAATTTAAGGAATCCAATCATTGCACTTTTCTACTTGAAAAGGGATCATATTCTGCTGCAAATTCCCTGCTAACGCACTTGCCCATGTGACAGATATTTTGTTAACGAAACACTTGGCGCTGACATATGCAGGCTTCTTGCTTTGTTTAGTAAACACAATCCAGTTCAGTTCCACTTCGAGAAAGTAAAAGAGCTTCCTTTCTCCTTAAGGGATTCTCTGCTTTTCTTTCTGCCCACGTTTCTATTTATTTGCTCGGAGACAATGGGCAATAACAAGCGCACTAGAGCAGCTAGATCGCCAGCTATGTCCATCTAAACGCCGCCTTTCCAATGAACATAGTTTTATATAGAAGCTCAGCAATTTTTTGGCCTTGGTGGGATTCCTGATGCCAACCATCGATTGTTTAAACCAAAGTATAAGAAAGTTGGATCATTCCTCTACCTAACAAGCCCCCATCCATAATTTTTTTTTTTTTTTTTTTCCTTTAGTTGATTTCTATTTGAAGTCTCGTCCTTCGCAATCCACTTGAACAAAATCAAGGTGACTATGTAACTGATCAGGTGCACTTGTTTTTAAAGCTCAAGCAAGTACGAATAGAATGTTCTTATGCTTGATTTTCCGAGGATGTAATGCCCCAAACAATATTCCTGAAGTTCTGGTGATATATTTCATTTTTCGTAAAGCATCATGCGGTAGGTGCCCCAAAAAACGATACACGAGACTTTGTATAATAAATAACCATACAATCAGAGTAAGCAAGTAGGAAGAATTTGATTTTGTTACAATCCACAAATATTTCATTGCATTATCTAGTATAATTCTTAATAATTAAGATTACAACACAAAATAATTACTAGAGTGCGTAGCATGGAATAGGTTATGAGACAACAAATGAAGAGTAATTTTATGTACAAATGATTATCGAGTTAAGGTTGGGGACAACTTTTATAAGGTAAGAGTTTTTTACAGAAAAAAAAAAAAAAAAAAGCCTCTAACCATCTATTGAGATCTATTGAGGTCTGCTTCCTCCTCGAAGTAAGTTTTCTTAGCTGGCAGGTCCCAATCTTAATAATAAATCAGTACTTGATATAAATTAACAATAAAAATTTAAGAATATAACATATATGCAAAAGTTGAAAATAAATAAATCACATGCAAGACACAAGCGCTAATGATGAGTAGTAGAATCCATAAAAATCAGGTATAAAAATAAGAATTATGTACTAGTTATTATAGCATGTTTCCCTTAAGAACAACATGATCATATTGTTGGGGATCGACTCTACCATCGAGATTGTAGAAAGGTGAACAGATTGATGAGAGAGATCCTTTTATTATTATGAGAGATATAAAAGGTAGAGAAATATTTGAATCTCTTCTTGTAATATTTTATTCTCATAGTGGATATTTCTTTTGTTGTTCTCGTGGACGCAGGTCAAACTTGGTCGGCCGAATCATGTTAATTCTTATGTTCTTCTTGTTTTGTGTTTCCTTCGTCTATGCAATCTCGATGGGAGATTTGATCCCCAACACATATTATTGTAACTCATGATATTAAACAATAATAGAAATAAGGTAGAACCACAATAATACGAGTTTTAAAATCACCTCATATATCCAGAATACTCAGGCGAAAGCAAAGGAAGCCTCTGTTCTATATAACATGCCAATGTCAACCTTACTAAGTATTCAGTCTCCATATGTTGTTGAGTTTAATGCTTTAGTTAGGAAATATTTTGATAACTGGATTTATTAATTATACACTTAACTTGGAACTAACTGATAAATGAAAGTCACATGCTATATAAGTGTACAGTGCATATCCAATTCTATAGCTATAATGTTGGTATCACTTGAACCAGCCACATTGCTAGATACTATTGTCCTACGCATTCCTAGGACCATGGCCAAAATATTGTTCCATCTTGAACGAACCATATGCTAACTGGAGCATTGACAATGGTGCAAACACATAAGGATGTTACATGACATGGTTTCCAAAATACATGTTTCCATAATTTAATTTTTTTTCCATATTCTGAATGATTTATTAGTATATATATGTGAAAGTTACATTAAATCACAAACATTATCATGTAGAATCAGTATTATGATAATTTTGATCACGAATCAGATTATGTCTGATAATAGAATATTACAAGTAAGTTAAGATCCAAATACATATCTAGGCAAGGCAAGTAGGATATCATAATACGATATATGTGCACAATACACGTTTGAATGTTGATTACAGAAAAATATGGTGTTCCAACAGTTAAGATAGAATTGATAAACCTACATTAACCAATCCCTGAGTACAATATGACTTGTTTAAGGAAATTTAATGTCTAAACTTACAAAGCATGTGCTAATTAATGGATCTTAAATCCAATACGGATTTAGAATAACAATGTAATAAGATCAAATGGTTTTGAAAGTCATCGTTACAAACTAACAACAATTCTGAGATGAAAATTTGAATGGATAGAGTTGAAATATTGAAACTAACTCTAAATGAGTTGTATGTAATTGAGTTATCTTTTCTATCAAGATTAATATGGGCTTAGTCAAGGTCCAGGATCAAAAGTGATGAAGGTTTTAATATATATGGTGTATAAATCCTAGCTGTAAAATAACTTTAATTTCAAGTCCTATTTTGAAAAGTAATAAAGTGAGAATAAGCAAAAATAAGTTATAGTCTTTAAATTATGTATCTGATGAGTCTATGATCAGCACAATCGAGAGAATCTGATCAAAAGTTATGTAATTTTAGTTGTATAAGAGTCTCATAGCAGTCATATTAACTTTAAACTCGATTTTGATAAAGATAGTAAATAAATTAGAGAAACATTTTAAAAGAAAAGTTGTTTATTGTTGAATTATCCTTTCGAAGGGCCTAATATTAGCTTAATCGAAGTTTGTAGTTAAAAGTTATGACGGTTTACTACATTGCTATGTGAGACTGTGAACCTCAATTTTGGCACATGCCTTGGGTCCATGTGATCCAAAATGGGATCTAAAACATGCTTGTTCTTGTTTTAGCTCAAGATCAGTGTTTTTCTTATGCAAAACACGAGTCTTGCACTCATGTTTGTGTTTTACTTGCGTAAAATGTGAAGATCATACACGGATGGCTATGTCTCGCCGTTTATCGTTAAAAAAAAGAAAAGAAGTGAAGATCATGCAAGACTCGCATTTTGAGCTTCACATTTTGCACTGTATTTAGCCGTGATTTTGGAAGGGTTAGAGGCAAAAATATAGAACTTGTAAGATATAAAAGTTATAGGAAATTATACTCTCTTCAATCAAAACTAAAATAAACTCATTTTGAGTTTTAATCAAAAGTTATGGTTAAAATATCGAGAGGGTACATTGATGACATCACTCACATTTTGCACAACCGATAAATTTAATTCATTTTTTTTGATGAATTTATTGTTAAAATTTGACAGAAGAATATAAAGAATAGTTGTAGGATTTTCATTTATCTTTCAAGCAAAAAAATAATTAACTTAGTTGAACCTATGGTTCACGTGATTATGACCTTTCAAGGAAGCTCTGGTGTGCAAGTTAACAAGATCTCTTGCTAAAAACTACAAGAGTATAGAGAAATCAAAACCATTACAGATTAAGAGTAAAGCTCTAATTAAAACCAATAGGCTAAACAAGACAAATGATTATCTAAAGAAAACTTGGTCATGAAGAAAAAACTTGACAAAAGACTTTGCCTTGGAAAAGTTCCTCATAGCTATGGCTTCAATTTGAAGCTTGATAATGGAGAAAAAATGAGGATGAAGAAGAATACAGAGGAGGGAGATACATGAAGGGGGTCTTAGCCTTCTATGATCATAAGAGGGAGGGAAGAGTATGGGGAAGTCTTGAACGAGGAATGAGAGGGGTATACTTTCCCAACCACTCCCTCACACACAGTCGTGAGCATGTCATTGGTCAATAACTGACTCAAATTCATGGGGTGAGATAAAACCCAATGGGCTAGAGAAGAGTTTAGGATAAAGACAAAATAATAATAATAAACTATTGCAGGATTGGTTTAAAAATTGATCTATCCCGAATAATTTTAGTAAATACATAAATTCCAGTAAAGCAAGATGGATTATGCCTCCTTGTCATGATTCTCTCTTTTAGTCCGAAAAAAAGATGAGTTCATTTAACTAGGTATCAATGTAAGAGCCCCATAACAATATGGCTCTAAATAAACCTTTAAATAGAGCCAAAAATTTGGGATCGTTACAAAGGATCTTATCATATATCAGCAAAAAAAAAGGTAATTTATAAAAGAAAGAGGCTCTTAAAATCATCGAGAAGTCATCCTCCACCACCATGATTGCCTAATTAGCCCTCCTAAGCTCTAGCTAAGAAAGGCTTAAAAGCGAAAGTGCTCTTTTGGGTCTACGAAAAGTTTTAAAGAGAAATATAGGAGAAATGATGTAAAATGGATTCTATGCCCTTGTTATATGTATCTGGATACAAAAGTGAGGAAGCAGGAAGAAATAGATGTCTTATCAGCTTCTATGAGTTTCATCGGCTGTCCGAAGTAATTATAGCATAAACTTTACGTAGATTCTGCACTCATTGCCATCAACTTTGTTACATTGTCAACATCATTACATAAGCATTGATGCTATGAACTTGGGAATGGTTTCTAATTTTTTAGAAGAAGGTTCTAATGGATGCTAAACTTCAACCGTCTTACATTGAAACATGTAGCAATCATTCAAGCGATGAGAGAATAAACTCAGTCATGAAAAAAGTCAAATAAGGACATTGAGGATATGTTCTGTTGTTTATCATCACTTAATACTATTTATTAAGTTGTAAAGGAATCCTTTAATTTCTAAGAAAGGAAAAGAAAAACCATTACTGTTGCTTTGGCGGCTCTATTTCAAACTATTAAAAAACACTTTCCCTGTGGTTCTTTCTTTGAGAGCCAATGGGCATAGATTAAGAATGCTCATTGTGTCATCTTTTTCTTGCATATCATAAATATTTGAAGTTTATAGCCTTACTAGTTGAGATTCTACATTGTACTACATTGTATCTTAGAAGCTGTAGACTATACTCGTTCTATTGAGCATTCAGGCTCCTCTCCAGAGGTTTGTATTAGAATTTTCAGGAAGGGCTTCTTCAACTTAGGGAGGCAATATACATGTTTGTCAGAGTGCACAGTGCTTGAATTTTTCAATTGGAATGCTAAAAGTTGGTACAAATAAGTCCAAAAAAAAATAAAAATAAAAATAAAAGACTCAATTGGGGTATAAATTTGGACGTTTTCATGATATATTTATGCGACCAAAGTGTGTCAACAAATCTACCATTTAACATAACTCAATAAATAATTTACATATTGATTGCTTAATAAAAAAAAATAGAGGAAAAGGGATTCCTTTTGCGTGAGCTTGTACCTTGAATACTCTACTATTTGATGATTTTCATAGTGCAGATAATAAACCGATGTCCAACATTAACAACTCAAATTATATCATGAGAATTTTAGCAATATATTCTATTTCTGGATAAGATATTACCAATGATATCGAAATTGGATGCACATGATCTTTAGAGTATATAAATAAGAAGGATTTGTTCTGCTATAACCCGCAACAGCACTTGGCATTTTCAAATATACAATGCTGGTAAGGAAATACATGTATAGATATTTACAATAGTGTGTTTCTTGTTAGGACTTGCATACCCATTCAAATAAAAGAGAATAACTAAGCGTGCAAGGGATTGCAAGGTAAAGCCTAGTATAACAATTAGGGACAAAAGTAATTACAATAAAAAAGTGAAGCTTGCTGGAACTACTGATAGTTGACTTACTTCTAAGAAAAATGGAATGTCAATTGACACATCAACCTCTTCTTTGACTATGTTGCCTTTGATACCTAGGCGGTACTCCATAGTCAGACATGATAGGGAATAACTTAAGCACATGAGGGATAATATGGAAGTAAAACTACAGTATTAGCAATAAAAACTTCAAATGTAAATATACATAAGAGGAAGAGGAAGTACAATTATACAAGTGAATACAAATATTTAGTTTGAACTTTGAAGTTATATTGTTACAAAATTGTCTGTGGAATAATATGGTGAATGGATCTATTAGTTATACGTTTAACTTGAAAATATGGTTTGGAGAAGTCTTGATGAAGACGTGATTTTGGTTGAGGATTTCCTTGGAGCACTCTTGAAGTTAAAGCTTAAAACTTGAATAGAGAAAGGAATGAATGAATAATGAAGAGAGCAGAATGTAGTGGCCTAAGTATTATATAGGTTCACGCAAGAGAAAAGGAGAGAATATGCTACGCATGGAGTGACATTGGTTAAACCCAACTAAAAATAAACTTAAGCTGAATTAAAATACAGGTGTAGGGGACAGAATGACTAGATCGTTGCATCGGCTAGTTGATTGGTCGGTTGATAGGTTATGGCCTATTTTGCGTTGCGAAAGGCCAAATGCCAGATTCTATTCTGGGCATCTATAGAACTCAAAACAAGGCTTTGCTTGAGAACTTCTTTGCATCTCCATTTGGCTTTTGGATTTTCTTTTATGGTGGCTCTCTTTGGATACTTTTTCGTGTGAGGCCATTGAAGAGCAATGTGGCCTTTGGGGATTCATGATGTAATTAAGATTTGGAAAGTTGTTATTATCCTTGTGTAACGGTCACTGATTTAATGAATGTCTCTCGTTCACCAGTAAATATAGGTCTAGTGTTGAACCTGTTGCGGAAAAGCAGATATCTTATCCACACAAATAGTGTCATACAAGAACTAATGACACAGAATAAAAAAAACTAATGCAAATAGGAGAAAACACAAAATTTAACGAAATTTGGTAAATTTTACCTACGTCCTCAGGCACTAACGATCAATCCACTGTCACTAAAGTTTCAAATTACAAAAATCTCTGATAAATTGGAAAGTCCCCTAAGAATAAGAGAATTTTTTCAAAATCCAAAAAATCCAAAATTACAACTTGAAAATTTTCAAATTTGAAAACTTTCCAAAATAAAACTTATTTTCTCAAAACAGTTTTATAAAATAACTAATTATTTTTTGGATACTAAAAACCAAAAATCCAAAACCCTATTTATAGGACTTATGGGTAGCGTCTTCTTAGCTTCCAATCAATATAGAACTAAAAGAACCACACCTAAATTCAACAATCTCCACCTTAGTGAATAAGGCCCATATCGTAAGCGCCTCCAAACTAAAATCTTCAAACTGGTAAAATATTGACCAAATCCAAACAATACTTGAATTTGATCAATATCACCACCTTGGTCATCATATTAGCGGAATTCTCTACAGTTCCAATCTTATGAAGTAGTATCTTCTCATCTTCAATATATAATAGACTTGATTTTTTGCCAAGTGAATTGCACTCTGGCTGTCACAATACACAGTAACGTATTTTTGAATAACCCTCAAGTCTTCAAGCAACTCCTGTAGCCAAATTGCCTCCTTTACAATCTCTATAACTACCATATACTCTGCTTCTGTTATAAATAGAAAAATCATGGACTGCAAAGTAGACCTTCAACTCACTAGTATTTTAGTAAGAGTAAATACATAATCAGTAGTTGATCGACATTTATCGAAATCACATACGTAGTCAGAATCAATATATCCAACCACACACTGAGTGAGAGTATCATCACGCTCAAATACCAAACTAACATCTACAATTTTTAGAAGATACCATAGAATCTATTTCACAACTTACCAATGTTCTTTTTCAAGATCATGCATATATTTGCTCACAGCACCAACTGCCTGTGAAATATCAGGTCTTGTACACACCATAACATATATTAAGTTATCAACTGCTTTTGAATAAGAAACTATTGATATATATTCACGTTCCTCATTAATACTAGGAGATCTACCTGCACTTAACTTGAAATGAAAAATAAGTGGGATACTCACAGGTTTTGATTGTTCTGCTATACCAAAATGCTGTAACATCTTCTTCAGATATTATTTCTGAGACAACCAAACCTTACCTCTCTTTCGATCTCTACTTATCTCCATGCCGAGAATCTTTTTAGTTTCACTCAAATTTTTCATTTCAAACTCGTGATTCAACTGAGCTTTCAACTTTTGAATCTCTTATTGGCTCTTTGAAGCTATCAGTATATCATCCACATACAAGAGTAGATAAATGAAAAACTCATCATGTAGCTTGCAAAAATACACACAGTGATCAAATTTTCATCTAGTGTACTTTAACCCTATCATAAACCGATCAAATCGCTTGTACAACCACCTTAGAGATTGCTTCAATCCGTACAATAATATCTTCAATTTGCAAATCCAATTTTCTTTTCTAGTAACCTTGAATCTATCTGGCTAAGTCATATAGATTTTCTCTTCCAAATCATCGTGTAAAAAATGCGATTTTCACATCAAGTTGAGCTAGTTCCAAATCTAACTGTGCTTCTAAACCTAACAAAATTAGAATGGAAGAATATTTAACAATTGAAAAAAATACCTCATTATAATCAACTCCTTTTTCTGAGCGTATGTTTTTGCCACTAATCTTGCCTTGTAGCGAACATCACTCGTGTCAGAAAATCTTTCTTTCTTTACAAATACCCATTTGCACCTAATTGTCGTTTTACCTTTAGGTAGTTGAGCTAACTCTCAAATTTGATTTTTCTAAAGAGGCTGCATCTCTTCATCCATTACTCTCTTTCACTTCTTATCTTTTGAATTTCTAATTGCTTCTTTATAAGTGGAAGGAACATTATTTACAATTAGAAGTGCATAAAGGCGGGTTTCTTAATTTCTCGACGTAGCCTGTCATGTGCAATTGAGCTTGGTTGTTGTGGAGGTTTTTGGGTTGAAATATCTTCCTCTTTTTCTTCGATATCCTCCTCTGTCACTAAACTGTCGATATAAATTGGGTTAAATTTGGTTTTTTTAAACTCCATCTGTTGCAGAGCACTCTCCACCTGCTGCTAAACATTATTGATCTTCTTTCCTTTTCCAGAATTGCTAGGTGTCATCTTTTTCAACATGACAGATTTATCAAAGGTATTATCCCTGCTAAAAATAATTTTCTTCGAAGTTGGACACCAAAGGCGATATCCTTTCACACCCGAGCTTATTCCCATAAACAATACTTTCTTGGCTCTCAGATCCAAATTAGACTCTTTTACATGTTAATAAGCAGTGGAACCAAACACATGTAAGGAATCATAATTATAAGCAGGTTTTTCAGACCTTATCTCAATAAGTGTCTTGCCTTCAATCACAGCTGATGGTAATCGATTAATGAGATAACACGCATAAGTCACTGCCTCAGCCCAAAATCTATTACTTAACCTAGCATTAAGTAATATATATTGAACCTTCTCCAGCAAAATCCATTTTATGCGTTCTGACACCCCATTTTGCTGTGGTGAATCTGTATTGGTGAAGTGTTGAACAATACCTTCATCTTGGCAAAGTTTCATAAACGGATCACTTTTATACTTACCACCATTGTCTGATTTGACTTCTTTATCTTCCTGTCTGTCTGGGTCTCAGTTATCCTTTTTCATTTCAGAAAAATTCCCAATACTTCATCTTTAGTTTTCATTATATACACCCAAACTCTTCTAGAGTAATCATCAATAAAAGTAATAAAGTAGTGCATATCTCTCAAAGAAGATGTTCTAGTAGGATCCTAAATATCAGTGTGAACATAGTCTAAGATACCTTTAGCATTATAAATAGCGGTGCCAAACTTTACTCTTTTTTTCGTTTCCATGACACAATATTCACAGAAATCCAATTTGCAAGTTTTTGCACCCTTTAGTAACCCTTTCTTCACTAAATTATGCAAACCTCCCATACCTGCATGACCAAGTCACATGTGCCATAACATGATTATTTCTGTATCTGCATTCTCTTCAGAAACTGTAATCGCTAATTCAATAACTGTACTATCCTGAAAGTATTATAAATTATTCTTCCTCGTACCCTTCATTATCACAAGTGTGCCTGAAGTGACTCTGAGAACTTTATCTCGGATAGATATAGCAAAATCTTTTACTTCTAATTCTCCCAAAGAGATTAGATTCTTCTTCAAATCCGGTACATACTGAATATTTGTTAAAACTCTTATTGATCCATCATGATTCTTTAAACGGATTGAAACTATCCCAATTATTTTGTAAGAGCTATCGTTACTCATGAAAATAGCTCATCCATCAAACTATTCAAAATTTGAAAACTACTCCTTGTGAGGATTCATATGATAGGTGCATTCAGAATCCAAAATTCACTCATCAGAATTGTACGCCCGAAAATTGCATTTTTGATTCCATTGCAAAATTATTTGATTACAACGAAGATTTGAGATTACAAAAATTCCGAGGAATTACAAGAACGGGAATATTAATTTATTCCCTTTTTTTCGTGGGTTCGGGTGGCGATGGAGTCTCGTTGATGCCTCCGTTAACCGTCCGACTGGAAGAGATGGCTCTGCTCTTTTCTTTGATCTCACGAGCTCGCATGAAATCTTCCCAAAGTCCTAGAATCCAAAAGTCCAAAGTTCTTTCTCCCGTTAAATTCCTGTATTTTATAAACCGAAGAAGCTCCAAATCCGGCTCAATTCTCTCCTGAAAAATCGGATCACGGATTATCAGAAAAATAAAATAGGAAATAAAATAACGGAAAACAACGAAAAACAACCCGCGGGTGGCAACCCGCGGGATCGCCCCCGCGGGTTGCAACCCGCGGGAATCCTCCCGCGGGGGCTCCCGCGGGTTGCAACCCGCGGGTGCTCCCGCGGGTGTGCCCACTTAGCAAATTTAGGTTTTTTTTTTTTTTTTTTTTTTGTATCTACATAACCCCCTCCAAAGTTTTTGAAGTTCTGTATTGAACCGTACTGAATTTCGAAATACTTTGGATTTTTTAATTTTGGTTATAGACCTTTTAAAAAATTTGGTCGATAGGGATAACTGTTAATATATTTATTTATTCCATAACAAGCAGAGTTATGATTTTAACGTACTCATTAGAGGACAAGCAGAGGTATAATGTTAACGTGCTTATTTTAGGTCAAGCAGAGGTATAATATTAACGTGCTTATTTTAATCCTAACCGTTCAGTGACATCTAGTATGACGAATCAGGAAAAGACAGAGGTGACATTAAACGTGTCTTGGAGCTTAACCTATTCAGAGGATCTGGTCGTGATAGGGACAAGCAGACTAAACAGAGGTGATGGTTAACGTGTTTAGTTTTGGAATCGGACTATCAGAGGTAACTGTTAATTTGATAGGGAGATGATTTTCGTCAGAGGTGATTTTCAAGTTAACGATATCAAAAGCACGTTCATCAGAGATTGTAATATTGGACTTGATGAAGTGTGAATTTTCTTTTCTTTCAGAGGTGAAATCTTAACGTGACAGGAGATTTATCTGATCAGGATTTTTAGCAAACCCCCAACTATCAATGGATTTGATTAGCCTTTACCAACTACCGTTTGAGTTGGGCTAGCCATGCTATTCCCCTCAGCATGGTGAGTTGTCAAGAATTTCGTTTGGGCTTAAATGCCAAACTTTTCCTCTTCCCTTTGCCTTAGCAGCTTAGGGTGATTCATGCCTTTTACCCCCAGCATGGTGGGGTTGGCGAGATTTTTATTCTCTTTCCGTAGCCTTGTCGGCGTTGGGTAATTCATACTTATTACACCCAGTACGGTGGGGTTGGCGAGAAATTTATTCTCTTCCCGTAGCCTTGTCGGCGTTGGGTAATTCATACTTTTTACCCCCAGTATAGTGGGGTTAGCGAGAAATCTATTCTCTTCCCGTAGCTTTAGCGGCGTTGGGCAATTCATACTTTTTACCCTCAGTATGGTGGGGTTGGCGAGAAATCTATTCTCTTCCCGTAGCTTTAGCGGCGTTGGGTAGTTCATACTTTTTACCCCCAGTATGGTGGGGTTGGCGAGAAATTTATTCTCTTCCCGTAGCCTTGTCGGCGTTGGGTGATTCATACTTATTACCCCCAGTATGATGGGGTTGGCGAGAAATTTATTCTCTTCCCGTAGCCTTGTCGGCGTTGGGTGATTCATTTTTTTTTCTTTTTTTCTTTATATATATATATATATATATATATATATATATATATATATATATATATATATATATGGGGGTTTAAATTAACCGCCTTGAGCCCATTTTTTTTTGGAATTGTTGTAAGCCCAAGTGGTACCTTTAGACCTCACACATTAAATGTGTCGGAGTTAGCTCTAACTCCTTTTCTGTTCAGCTTTGAGCTGAACTGCTCCAGCGTCAATCAACGCTTGAATTTTATCTTTTAAGATAAAACAATTTTTTGTGGGGTGACCTACAATCCGATGGTACAGGCAGTAATTCGGATCGTTAGTTTTCCCTACTTCTTCAGGTCTCTTGCTCTCCGGCAATTTAAGCATCTTACGTTTGCTGAGCAGATTGAACATAGTAGCAGTATGTTCATCCTTGAACGATACTGCTTTTGAAGTCTGGGCGACTTTGCTGTGTTGCTTGTAGTTGGCCATGGTTTCTGCTTCAGTGTACTTTCTACCGCCATTGCCGTTATGTCTTTCCCTTTTGAACGGGAAAAATAGAATGGAGATTCGTTTGCACCGTCTCCGGTTGCAGACTGTTGCATTTCGAGACGTCGAAGTATTTCTTCGGCCTGTTCGCCCTGCTTAAGCAAATCCTTCCATGACTTCGATTCAACCGAACCCATCTTGTCTAAAATATCGGTCAACAAGTTATGTCTGCAGGTTTCCACAAGCGTATCCTGCGTCATGCCATGTGGGCATCGAACGGAAAGTTCTCGGAACCGCTCGACATAAGTTTTGACCGTTTCGCCTTCTTCTTGCTTCGCTGCTAGCAAAGATAATATGGAGACTTCTGCATCATCTTCAAAGAATCGGGCTAGGAACTCACGTTCTACATCAGCCCAAGATTTAATTGTTCCCTGGGGAAGTTGCATAAACCAGGTAAATGCGGGCCCCCGTAAAGTGCTCGCAAATATCCTAGTCATAGTTGGATCATTCCCCATGAGATGTCCTGTCTGTGAGAGGAAATAGAAGATGTGTTGCTGCGGCGAACTTTTACCGTCGAATGATTGAAGATTCAACGGTTTATATTTTGCAGGATAGGGTACGGTCTCCCATTCTACGGGATATGGATGGACTACCCCCACCTCTTGTAGCTTTTTGCGATGAAGAAGAGCTTGTAATTGGTTCTCCATCTTCTCTATTTTCTCTGCGTGAGGATTGAGGATAACTTTCACTTCCTCTTCCTCTCTTGAATGAGGAGGCACTTCTTCATTTTTGTCTTCGCTGTCTTCATTTATTTGGACAGGCCATTTTCCTTTCTGCCGACTAGAAATGGACAGCGATGATTGGTTCTTTCTAGTTTGAGCCAGCAACTCAATCAAAAGTTGTTTCATTTCTTCTATGGTCTCCTCGTGCCGTTCGAGACGTTTTTCTTGTCTCTCAAGCCTTTCAGAGACTTCTTCTAGAAGCGCGCCCTCTGGTTCGATAGAAACTCCTTTTGACCCTGAAGTAATTTCCTTATCCGAAAGGTTGTTTCCGACCACCTTTTTGCCTTTATTAACCATATTTGATGAGGTAGCAGGTAGATCGGTTCCAGAGCACACCCTCTTTATTGTCCGTATTCCTTTGGATTCGGTGATCCGCTCAAAAACGGACCGTCTCGGATGGCACTCGCAGTTTGATAGAACAGTTGAGATTAACTGTTCGCATTGGCATTGAGGAGTATTCTGTGCAGAGTTCTTCTTCCAATTGAGGTATTCTCTCAAGTCTTGAGATACTTCTTTATCCCTATTTGCAACCTGACGCCGCTTGCGTTGCAAACTTGGTTCATAATACTGGAGAGTTTGCAATATTTCGGGGCTGAGCTCTTTTCCAGCATTAGATTGTTCTCCAACCCTTTTGCGGATTCTTCTGGAGCGTGTGCTGGCCTGCGCAGTTGTACGGGCCTCGTACGCATCTGACTTGTTCTTCGGGATTTGGAGGATTCTATCATGAATATGTTCATCCGAAGAGAAATTTGAAGACCTATCCTCAGGTGAGTTCATGAGCACATCCTTATATTTGTTTGTAGAGGAACGTGATGGTACACCTGAGAAAGTAACCAAAAAGTTAGATGTGCGCTGTGTGTTCACTGCGCGTGTGCCCGAATAGACACCAGGACCAACCCTTGATTTTTCCTGCGGAGTGCAACCCACGGGTTGCAACCTGCGGTGTGCAACCCGCGGTTGGAACCGCGGGTTTGCACTTGTTATTGCAACCGTGGGGTTGCACCCGCGGGGTGCAACCCGCGGTTGGAACCGCGGGTTTGCACCCGCGGTTGCAACCGCGGGGTTGCACCCGCGGGGTGCAACCGCGGGGTGCACCCGTGGGGTGCAACCCGCGGTTGGAACCGCGGGTTTGCACCCGCGGTTGCAACCGCGGGGTTGCCCCCTTGCGGTGCAACCCGCAGTTCCGCCTGCGGATTTTCATTTTTGGAATTTTTTCTTCCCGATATTTCCTGATCTGGATTTTCTGACCGCAATTCTCCAGAGGCACTGTTGAGGCGGGCCTGCTGGGCCTTACGCCTCAGGTTTCTCTTCTGAGAGCGAGTCAGGGACTTGTTTGACTTTTGGCTTGACTTTGGAACGGGCGATAACGCCTCGTAAGTTTCAACGGGCGATGACGCCTCGTAAATTTTCATAGGCGATGACGCCTTTTGATTTCCGGTGGGCGATGACGCCTCACCTTTTTTCATCGTCACCCGGCGATGACGCCTAGGCTCCGAATCAGAGGAGGAAAGAAATTCCTCATATTTTTGCTGGTCAACTTCTATGACCAGCGTCTCAACCATTGAGCCAATTGGCACCCGGTCGGACTGCACCACCAGATTCTCTGTTATAAACAGAGGGGCTCCCACTGTGGTCGCCAGTTCTTGTACGCCCGAAAATTGCATCTTTGATTCCATTGCAAAATTATTTGATTACAACGAAGATTTGAGATTACAAAAATTTCGAGGAATTACAAGAACGGGAATATTAATTTATTCCCTTTTTTTCGTGGGTTCGGGTGGCGATGGAGTCTCGTTGATGCCTCCGTTGACCGTCCGACTGGAAGAGATGGCTCTGCTCTTTTCTTTGATCTCACGAGCTCGCCTGAAATCTTCCCAAAGTCCAAGAATCCAAAAGTCCAAAGTCCTTTCTCCCGTTAAATTCCTGTATTTTATAAACCGAAGAAGCTCCAAATCCGGCTCAATTCTCTCTTGAAAAATCGGATCACGGATTATCAGGAAAATAAAATAGGAAATAAAATAACGGAAAACAACGAAAAATAACCCGCGGGTGTCAACCCGCGGGATCGCCCCCACGGGTTGCCACCCGCGGGAATCCTCCCGCGGGTGGCAACCCGCGGGTGTGCCCACTTAGCAAATTTAGGTTTTTTTTTTTTTTTTTTTTTTGTATCTACAAGAATAAGAAAATGAAGGTAGATCAACCAATGCAAAATCTAAGTTATTATCTTCACACTTGGCTTGCATCAAAATCAGCCTTACCCTTATCTTTCTTCTTCAACTTTGGACAATCTTTCTTTCAATATCATTTTTTATGTCAAAAGGCACATTCAACTTTATCAGGTCTGACTCTTGATTGGGATCTACTCTCTGATTGGATTTACGACTTTGAGATCGGTCTCTGGTAACATACGCCTCAGCTGTATTGTATCTATACTCTTTCTAATCTTTCTTCCTGATTTCAGAATTGTACAATGCATTGTATATTTCATCAAAAATCACCTTATCCTTAGCATGAAGGAAAGTAGTGACAAGATGATCATGCTCATCAGGAAGAGAGACCAACAATAATAAAACCTTATTTTCATCTTCAACAGTCTCATCTAAATTTAGCAAATATGATATTAATTTATTAAAAGCAGCAATAGAATCGTTGATGGACGTACCTGGTTGATACTGGAAGCAGAACAATTTCTTCTTCAAATAGAGCTAATTCTCACTACTCTTCTTCATAAACTTATTCTCCTGCTCATTTCATATCTTACTTGTAGATGTTTCTCTCATGAACGGATACTTATGTTCCATTGTGAGACAAGATCGAATGGTAGCATATGCTTGGCGATTAATTCTTTCCCATTCTTTACCGATCATGTTCTCGGGCTTCTCATCTTTCATAGCAACATCTAAATTTTACTGATAAAGAATATCCAAAATCTCGCACTGTCACATGCCAAAATTATTATAGCCATCAAACTTCTCAATTTTAAACTTTGCATTAGTCACAGTAAATTTAACCGGTGTAGATGAAGAAGCTTCTGTCATTTTCCAATAATTTGTCAAGGTCGAACTTTCGGCTCTGATACCACTTGTTATGGAAAAGCAGATATCTTACCCACATAAGTAGGCACCCAAAATAGTGCCACATAAGAACTAATGATAGAGAATAAATAAACTAATATAAATAAGAGAAGATATAAAATTTAAGGAAATTCAGTAAATATTACTTACGTCCTCGGGTGCCAACAATCAATCCACTATCAACAAATTTTCAAATTATAATGATCTCTAACAAATTGGAAAGTCCTCCAAGAATAGGAGAATTTTTCTAAAACCCAAAATTACAACTTGGAATTTTTCAAATTTGAAAACTTTCCAAAATAAAATCTATTTTCTCAGAACAGTTTTATAAAATAAATAATTATTTTTAGGATACTAAAAACTAAAGACCCAAAGCCCTAATTATAGGACTCATTGGTGGTGTATTCTTAACTCCCAACCGATATGGGACTAAAAGAGCCACACCTAAATTCAACAGAACTATATAAACTTTGCATGTGTTTTCACTTGTGTGATCCATGCGAGAATGAAGACACAGAGAGGACTATTATCATTCATAAAGTACTTGGGTATTTGGTATGTTGGAGTCTATAACTATGCTTACTCTACTTGCAAGATATTGTAAGTTTGGACCTAAAGTTTTCCAACAGATTGACAAAGAGGAAGCAGTATATGTCTATGTATCTTGTTTATCTGCGCACATGTGAACATTTCACAAGTTGACAAGCTTGTTTTCGAAGCAAAAAAATGGCGAACTAATTTCCTCCGCATTCTATTAGCAAGTTGGCAAAATTGTTAGCAAATACTAAATGAACCCTGATACAGAGCATTGGTAGAGGTAGTGCCGCTACATGTTTTTCACTGTTATTTCATGGTCATAAGATCGTCAAATTTATTATTCTTTTGCCAATTCGATTACATTTCGAGCGTTTGTCTCTTTCCTTAATATTTCCACTTTCTTTCATTCTCATTTGCCTCCAAAAAGATAATTCTAAATGCGCCATATTTTTTTCTTAGCGAGCACCATAACGTAAAGAACAAATAATTATAAGTTTGTTATAATTTTTTTTTGGATGAAAAAACCCTCAATTCCTTTTCTTAGTGAGCCCCACTATTGTTGTTTCGCTGCTACTACTACCGGTGCTGCAGCAACAGCAGTGGTAGTAGCAACAACAGCAATAGGTAAATACTACTGCCGCAGCTGCTGCTGCTGCCTGCCGTTGCTAATACTAGGGAAGGGGAGAAGGGAGAGGACAATTCTGAAAAAAGAGAAGAAAATATGGCACACTAAGAAAAAATGTCTATGTTTTAAATTCTCATAGAGCTCACTAAGAAATTGGAGCTCACTAAGAAAAGGACGGGGCACACTTAGAATCACCCCCTCCAAAATGGGAGTTTCCAAAGGAGCACACCATTTTTCCTAGTGAGCCCAGATTTCCTAGTGAGCCCACATACTTTTTACAAAAGTGAGGATTTTCCTAATGAGCACACTAAATATACTCAAAATACCCTGTCTCCTATATTTATCTTCCTTCTCCCTCTTCTCTCCCATTGCTCTCCCTAACCCTCACGTCCAAATCCAAAAACCTTAAGTTCTTCCTTACCCTCCCACTTCTCATAATCCTCTCCTTGCCCTTCTCTACTTCCTCCTCCTTCCAAATCTCCCTCTCTCGTTGCTAAAGCCGGCGCCGCCGAGCTCTCGCCACCGCTGTCGCCGATCTCTCGCTGCCACTGCCGTTCTCACCCCGCCGCCGCCGCCGATCTCCTGCTACCGACTCCACTGTCCCGCCGTCGCTTCTTGGGTCGATGTGGGTGAGATTTCCTAATCTAGTAATTTTTTTAAAAATTTTGATTTTTTTTTTCATTTTTAGATCAAACAATTGGAGATATTTGGGTTTGGTGATTTTGTTGGGTTGGAGAGGAGGAAGAGGGGAGGAGGTAGCAAATTTGGTGGTATCAATTTTTTTTTAACTTTTTTTATATTTTGATTATAATTAATAAGAAAATAAAGTATTGCAATGCTAGTTGTAAAATATGCGAAATTCCATTGGGTTTTTGGAGATGGAGGGGTTTTGATCATAAATAAAATTTATACTTTGATTATTATTATTCTAAAAATTAAATATTGTAATGCTAGTTGTAAAATATGCAAAATTTCATTAATTTTCCAATCGTGGACGGTAATGGTAAATTTTAATATGTCTTGAAGTTTCTAGCATTGTCGTAATGGTTGGTTAATTAGACAAAATTTTGAAGTCAAAATTATACAAAATTTGATATTTGTACCAGATGTAATTCTGTAACAACTTACATACACATAAAGAAGTCATTGTTATGATAACTATCAATTATGAATGAAATCATACGTATTAAATTATTATATTTGTATTCTATAGATGGATCCGGTAGAATTATCTCGCGTACGACCAACTGCCTCATTGAGGAGACAAAAGCAGCATTTCGGCCACCAATACGTCGACCGATACGAGAGAGAAGATGAAGTTGCTATGGATCCTGAATTCAATTTAGAAACTCCTAATATGCTCAGATATGAAAGTGAAAGGCAAGAGAAAAGTAATAATGATTCAGGAGGCTCTGAAGATAATCTTGAAGGGTCAATATATCAAATAATAGGCTAATTTGTTCATGATTGTCATTATATGAATCTACATTGTTGTTTGAATTTGAGTTTCGTATTTATGTATTATTGATAAAATCTCTAGTTTGAAAGAGATAAACTTTGTGCACAAATTTGAGAGATGAATAAATTTTTTTGTGTTTTTTGCATAATCAATTTTTGGATGCAATTATATATTGATTTCTTCATCTAATAGGTTTTTATAACAAAAGGGTCTTCAAGAAGCGGCATGGGTATTGTTTAATACTCTTGCGAAGATAAAAACATATAACATGTTATAGATATGTTATAAACTTTTTTTGATAGACTTCTTTTGTATTTGCTTTATTATGGATATTATTATGATTTTTTGTGCTTTATTGTCCCCTTCTACTTTTTTATTTGTTTCCAATTGGTTTCTCCAGTGATGATTAGGTTACTAATGTTAAATGATTAATCTATCATTATGTGTTTCATCTAATTTATCTTTGAATTGGAATGAAATAGTGGCTAAGAAAAAAAATTTGTTTGAGTCAGGAATTTAATTTGATTCGTAGTAGTTACATTTGTAATAGTTGCACAAGAAAATATATTTATTTGGAAAAATAAAATAAAGTAAAAAGAAAATGCAAATAAAGAAAATGCACAAGAAAATGTCATTATGTATTTCATCTAATTTATTTTTGAATTGGAATGAAATGGTGACTAAGCAAAAAAAAATTGTTAAATTGTTTGAGTCCGGAATTTAATTAGATTTGTAATAGTTGCACAAGAAAATGTATTTATTTGGGAAAATAAAGTAAAATTTGTTGTTGCTAAGAATCGAACCCAAGGCACTCACATGTGAAATAGGAATACTCACCACTATGCTACAACTTCATGAATAATCAAACAAAAAATAATTATTTATAACTGTCCGGACTGGAAGTCCGGACGAAATTATTTTCATCCGAACTGGAAGTCCGGACAGAAGCCGACTGTCCAAACTTCCAGTTCGGACGGATATTGGACCGTCCGGACTGTCAGTCTGGACTTTGAAATTTTTTTAGGTTCATAATTTTTTTCAATCCGCACAGTTTCTAGGATTTTTGAGTAAGCAAAGATCTAATAAAATCAATTTTCAAATTTAATTTGTGAGATAATTTAATATAAGAGAAGATTTGATAGATAGTTCTGGGTTTAGGTTTTAACTGATCTATAGTTTTAGAAGAGAAGGAGAAGAAAGATTGAAGAAAGGGCATTTTAGTCCAAAGAAATTGATGGCAAACTTATAATATATATGAAGTTTTTAAGTGGGCCACTAGGAAAAATGGTGTGCCCCTCTAGAAACTCCCTCCAAAATTGATTCAAGTAATTCCCAGTCGATCCGGTTTCAACTCACTTGGGTCAGAGCCAAGACCCGCAAGTTATGAAACTATAAACTATCAAAGGGTCTCCGGATAATCATTCAGTCCCATATTGTTCAAATTTTGAGATTCTAATCTCACCATTAACATTTTCATACTGCACAGTCCCTATCAACTAGTCATGCGTCCAGTTACGACATTGAATAAAGAATATACATGTACATAAAATAATTTGTCAAAAATTCCGACTCGGAGTCTGTACAGATCTGAACACACCAAGTGTGTCCATCTAGATCTATGAATTGATCTGAATAAAACATGATTTCTTTATCATTTTTACCAACTCTGGCTTTACATTGTTCATCTCGTTCAGATGGTCAAATCTGGCTGTTCATTTGTTCAATTTAATTTTGTATACGAAATTTACGGACTACACAAGATTCGTGCTTGATGGAATGCCATCCAAACATCTAACCAATCTCTAGTGATCCTACCCTTGTGCATTCCTTCTCGAAACTTTTGATAAGTTCAGATGAACAAATATAGTTCGGTAAGACTGTTCCTAGTCTGGACGGACACATATGATTCTTCTTCAAAGAATCCATCTCATCCTGTATTGCCTTGAGCTATTTCTCCTTTAATATCTCTATTCTCATCCCATGATTGATTTTTGGTCACCTACATCTCTAACCAGAATATAATCACTAGTATCATAACTCATTGGAAGTTGATGATTTCTATCATATCTGAATAGCACAAGAGCTGCTACTAATTAATACTTGATGTGGCTCTGTCCCCATATCACCATATTGATGTCATTATTGGAGTTCCATCATCAGCTTCATTTGTACGTACTTGGAATTCTTTTAAAGAAATCTCAATAATGTTATCGACAACATTATCATTGTTGCTTGAAGGCATTACCTATCTTTTCCCATTGCATGTCTTCAATGGTTAGATTCTCCATGAAGGTCACTTCCTTGGTACAAAATATTCTCTTTAGTTTGGAATCTCACAATATGCACCTGTTGACTCCAAAATTGATGACCAAGGAGGTCGGATCAACTCAAGAGCCAACACGGGAGATTTGACTTGGGAAGGCTTGACCTAATAAGGGTGTAGGAAAAAGAACTAGTTAGTTACAAAAGTGAAAAGAAGAAAATACATGTAGATATAACAAGGTTCAATTTCATGAAATTCCAAGCCTACAAAGGTGATTATCGATGAATTGATGGGATCTTTAAATTAATTGCTAAATATAAGACCTCACGAATAATACTCTCTTCTCTCTGATTAAGAGCTCTCAGAAATTACAGATTAGATAATCAGAATTCGGTCTCTCTCCCTATAAGGGATCTCTAATAGTTTATCATGATTCTGATAGATTTGGTAGTCTTGAGGTTTTTTGTGTAGGTACAAGAAAAAATATTGAATTAAAGTTGATAGAGTTCTAACTGAACTTGGACTATAGCCCTGAAAATATCATTTGCAGGGCTCATAATACTCAGGTGTTATAATCGGGTTGAGTTATCCATGGATGGATCCCAGTGAGCTTGGGTCCCTTTGTATGCCCAGATGCTTAATGGGCCTATGTAATTGTCCCGGCTTGGATGGGCAAACTTTTAAATCAGTAGTAGCCCATACTCCTGAATTCATTCTAGTGGAGTAATCAATTCAGATCTTGTGATAGGATAGTAAGTGTCAGACAATTTAAAGCAATTTTAATCTTAACCTCAAGGAGGGAGTGAACCCGGGTGATCATTTGGTTCTCATGCCAATAATAGAGTAGAAGTCGGCTGTATTGAATCAAATATTATCTAGTAGGGCACTCACCTTATATCTGATAACAACAACTACAAGAAGGACAAATATGAGTAATTTCTATTGTCCAAAGGTTCTTAAGAATAGGCTGCCCAAAGGCAAAAGAGTCCTAGTATAAGACCATCATGATTTGGACATGATTAGAGATTCTACTTTCATGTTCTTCCATAAGACATTGTGAAAATTCAATCGGAGTTAGTTTGACTATCAAAATTCAATCGGAGTTAGTTTGACTATCTCAAGGACTTGCATTTAACGCTAACCAACTTAATGTCCAATTTTAGCGATGTATCGTGTGAATCAAAACCTCCGTCTTGCTGCCCTTCCATAAGAAACTATGCAAATCGAACCGGAGTTGGTTTGAATATCCAAAGGACTAACAAATAATGTAGGTCCATGTAAGTGGCAATTCCATGTTGGCTTCCTCTCAATGGTTGCATATATGACTTCTACGTTTCATGGGTCCATATACTGCTTATATGAGTCTAGTGGTATATGGAGAGTTTGTAACTTGTCGTAAGTCAATCCCTAGGGTGGCATAGTTAGCTTTGGATGAAAGTTGCCTGAATTGTCAAGGGCGAGTTGGCCGAACAAGTTGACAATCTGAATTATTACCTATGAATGCGTGTCTTGGCTCATTGGGGACGAGATCTATGTCAAATCTGGTGAATTAACTGTATATTACCTTTTCAAAAGGGTGAATGGCTGAGATGCAATTCTAAGATCTAAGGCATGAACAATGCTCGCTTTTCTCGATAGGAGTGAGAAACTAACAGTCACTTTTTGAATTTTTAAAGTTGATTTTTGAAGTTATTAATCACATGGCACTCATTTATTGGTGAGGCAGTTACATTCTTGGTTTGAAGGTTGTGCCACTTTAAGGATAAATTTTCATTGACTCTTTGAGGGAGAGCTTTCTGCTACCTTGCTATCTTGCCGAAGAGAATTTAAAACTCTTGCATATGTTGTCATTCAACTTTATGCTACTATCTTTTAAGGTTACACTTTGCTTTCTTTCTCTCTACCATCGTGGCCATGTCTAAATCTGGGTCTTGCGCTTCTTCGTCCTCTTCCGCTAGTGGTTCTGTTGATCCTCTTTTGGAAGGAAGGAGAAAAACTCAATTTAAGGGATGTCCTTAGC
This sequence comes from Dracaena cambodiana, assembly GCA_036321105.1. Taxonomy (NCBI): domain Eukaryota; kingdom Viridiplantae; phylum Streptophyta; class Magnoliopsida; order Asparagales; family Asparagaceae; genus Dracaena; species Dracaena cambodiana. The sequence continues at coordinate 39,032,421 of JAYEPQ010000006.1, forward strand.
ATGACAAAAAGGCTTTTGCTTAAGAGAACTTAGGATTTTTGTGTCCTTTGTTTTTCAAATTCAAGTTACCAACTTCTAGGGTTATACTTTGCTTCCTTTCTCTTTACCTTTGTTATATTGTCTAGATCTGGGTCCCTTTATCATCTTCCTCTGGAGGTTCCAAAAACCTTTTATTGGAAGAGAGGAGAAAAGCTACCATGACAAATAGGATAATGGATACTAAAGAAGATTTGATAACCAATGTGTATGACAAGTCTATTAAATCCATCAAAGCCCAAATTTCCAATACTAAGGTGGAGCTCTTTAGGAATAAAATCCCCTTTCCTGACGATATATTCATCCAAAGTCCTGTTAAGGATCAGTATATAACTTGTGCTCTGAATGGATCCTTTGATGTTTAGAACCATACTCTTAGAATTGGTTAGGTTCCCTCTCTTTGTCTTTATAGTGCAAATTTTGTAGTATTATAACAATGCAGTAAGTCGGTTCACCCTAAATGTTGTAGGACTTACGAATTATTTCCATGTACTTTGTTCTCTTAAGGGTATGCATCCTACCACCAAACTCTTAAACTTCTTCCATAACACTAAGTCGGCCAATGAGAACGATAAGAGAAAAGACCTCGCTCATGAAAAGGAGGCAAGGATGAAGATGAAGAGTGATGAGGCCCTACTCCTACACCTAGAAAGGAGGCAAGGAAGAAGAAGAGGGATGTTGAGACTGTTGGCGATAATTTTAGGAAAGAAAGAAAAGAAAAGAAGAATTTATGATAGCTAACACGTGGATCATTTGTTATAGGGAGATCCGCATCTCGAAAGCTAAGAAAAACTAAAACGTGACCCTCACAGAGTCACATTTTATCTTTTAAAACAACCAAAATACAGATTTTCAGCCAGAGAGATCTGCGAATTAGGCTAACAAAAGTCGGTCCCACAGGATCGCGTTTTAAAAGAATGATCCGTGCATACCCTTAAAGTGACAATAAAATGTGGATCTAATCCACGACTCCAGCGCGAGATCTTGGTATGGCCCACGAAAGCACATAAAAAGCCAAATATAACCCAACATCAATCAAAGAGATATCAGCGATTTTAATTAACTTCTTACCTCATGACTAGAACTAAATATAATTAACGCGAACTCCAGAGGGTCGCATTTTCATTCTAAACTCTTAAAAGATAAAAAAAATTATCCTTATTTATACCCAAATGCTGGTCTCATCAAGTAAGACATGTTACTGAGAGCTCATATGCGGATCATCTATTATAGAGAGACCGCGACTGATTTTTTCTGAGCTTATAATTGGAGCTAATTACAACCATTACATGAACCCCAGAGGGTCGCGATTCTGCTTTAAAGGATCGATAAGTGGAAATCATCTCCAATGACACTCAAATACATGTCTGAGCACGCCACACGAACTACTAGAAGCCAAAACGTGAATCTAAAGATTGAGATCTGCGTTTCAGTTACAAATCCAGAGGATTAAAAACGTCGGTTACAAATTCTCGAGATTTAATATAAATCCAGCAAATTAAAAGATAACGAATTAATCCTCAATCAAGAAGGCCATTAATTGGACTGTTACATCAGTTCAAACGTCTCCCAAAACTCTATAAATAGCCAAAGGTTGGGCTAAGAAAGGGGTTACGTACACACACGGTGGGATTATCTCCATTTGAGCACTTGTGCTAAAATATAAATCATTTACATTCAAGAGCTTTACGAAAACTGTTAACTGAAGAATTTGTTCAGAGTGTCAATGGAAAGTAGAATCGTCCTCCACGGCTACTACAGAATCCATCTTTAAACAGAAAAGAAAGTAGATTTTTCTCATATTCTGTAAATGGAAAACTGTTCCAATTGTAATCTCTTTTATTGAAAAGTTGCCAATAAAAAGATTTTTCAATTTCATGCAAACGGACCCTATCATGGAGCTAGATGCTGAGAAACCTCCTCTGGAGAGCTAGCCTATATATCATGGAGTATAGCCAGCCTTCAAGGAGCTCGAGCACCCACTGCAAGGGAAGGCCAGAATGAAGTAGCTGAAGAAGCTTTTCGAGATGCTAGAGTCTAATAATCAGTAGGAACCTATTAAGGAAGCATAGGCTCCTATATATAGTGGAACAACATACCGATGAAAAGAGTAAATTCGTCATTTCCCCCATGGCATTTTGAAGGGAGGCCTCTATAATGAACTTGCTGGAGGTAGCACAGGCGATAACGTTTAATAATCTTCTCCTAATTGATCATGACTTTCTCCTGGTGATGAATTTGGGGTGTCGTCTTAAGCTGACAGATACTTACAATGCTAGGTCTGCAATTGTTACGAATTCATTACATCTAGACTTTGATGATGGTAGACGTGATGACACAGTCTCGTGCAGTAAAGACGAAGGTGGAGGATAAGAAGGATGTGGCTCGGACGAAGCTTAGAGAGAGTGAGGGTGCCTTATTGGTTTATAGAAGAAGATTGCTAGCTCTAGACTGAGCTAGAGATGGAGATGGTAGCATCGACGAAGGCAGGCGTAGAGTCTCAAGACCTCCGATCCGCGAACACGGAACTTGGAAGAAGATGAAGAAACTTGTAACTTGTCATTGGGATGATAAAGGAGAAGAGCAAGAAGCTTAAAGTGGAGATCCAGAAGCTCTTGGAGGTGTAGGATGGGAATGAAACCTTCATCATCAAGAAATACATGAGTGGCAAGGGCTTCATCTCAGACACATTGCAAATTTTCCTACTCGGGTTAACTGCCTATAAGGATATGATGATGGAGCTTTACATTGATGATGAAGGCAGCCACTGACAGTCCCTCATCCTATTGACACCTGCAAAGAAAGTTGAGAGGGGAAGTCAGGGACGGCTGATACTCAACCTTGAGTCACTGCAGAGCCTCTAAGCACCTCTGAGCCCGAGACAGTAGCCCCCTAAGAGTCCTCATATCTTTTGTTCTCATGTCTTGAAATAAAAAACTTCTGTAAATGTTCTTTGCTTATATCATGTTGCTGCTTTAGCATTCTCTCTAGAAGACATTGTAATATCTGGATGACATATTTCGTCAAGATTTTGAGTAAACTTTCTATTGGTAGGAGATAACCTTGCAACAAAGCATCTTATTGCAGGTGAAGAGTTTGTTTTGTAGAGATGGCAATTTCGATTGGGGAGTTCATACTATAGACTCTGAAGAACTCGCAGTTCTCTTTATGAATGCTCGTATGACCTATCTTAGAATTATAAAATAGAATAAATTCTCTTAATGAACTTAGCATCTTTATTTGATTTATCTTTTTTAGTACAGGTCTAGCTTAAATACCCTATTGATAACACAAAAATTCATAAAAGAAGTAGTATATTCTTTAAAACTCTAAAAAACATCGAAGATAAATGAGCTAGAGAAAAAGCGAAGCAAGGTCATACTTTATTAGTAGTATGTCCATAGATATTTGCATTCTAGGAATGTGGTAACGACCAGCTGTGATACCCTAATTTTTTTTTTTATCATTTTTATTTGTTATAGTGCATCGGTCGGTCCAAAAATTCTAATTCAGCCAAATCAGTAACCGGATTGCACTTAACCGATCCATCTTATGATCTATATCCAAAATGAGAGTCCAGTTTTAGGGTCATCATTTTTCCATTTTAGATTTATAGTAGTTTTCTTGAAATTTGTTGTGAGAGTCCAAAAACCGACAAAAATACCCAGTTTTTGATTTGCCTATTTTTTTTCTTTGACATTGCAACTATACATTCCACAAGTCGGGTCATGATCATCTCTCTCATCGATCTTCTGTATTATTTTAGAATTTTTTAGATACATCACAAAATTCGGACGCGAGTCTTTTATTTTTCTCTCTCTCCTACATGGACCCACCTACTCCACTACCGAGCGTTGTCTTTACCCGTTGGCAGTCCAAGATTGGTGGGAGATACTCTTTTTTTGAGATAAAATTGTGAAGCATAAGCTCCCCAGCATTCTATTAAAAAGATATTAATAGAACATTCTCCGGATAATAAAAAAAATACAAAAAATAGAAAATATTTATTTTGCATACATATATGCAGAAGAATACAAACAAGCAGGTTTCTTCTTGATCATATGTTATTGGTGTATCCGTCTGGTAAATATGGAACATGCCATGTGAAACTACTCCGTCATCTTTTCAATCTTTCTTATACACCACAACTATTCCTGTTTACGCTCATATCGATGGATGAGCTACCAAGGCCATAGGAACTCTCCCATTCATCTCTATTAATATGTGTCCCATTTTTAGTTTTAAATCACACGATAATTAGAGAAGAATAGAGCATAGTCTCTTCATTTCTTCCCTTAACACTCTCTCGCTCTCCATACTTTCTCTCTAGTTGTTGCTAGAAGGAGAAGGATAATTGAGTTTACAAGAAAAGGAGTATTAGGACCTATATAAGTATATAATTTCCTTTCCTCTGTCTCTTCACGCTGACTAGTTTGCATATAAGTGGATTTTTAGGGTTCACTTCTATATTCAAGAACGTTTTTATATCTATATGGAGTGGATTTCTACGCTTACATGTTGTCGCCGGAGATTATCGAAGAACCGCTACCCTTCAGTCTAAAATAGTGAATTTTCACCTGATAACTTATGATGCTGGATAGTTTTATAATATGGGATCTAATTGATATTATTTTTTATTGTATGTTGGGGAAAAGGCATGATCTTGTGGGATAACATGTTTATTATTGAAATTAGTTTTTGAAATAAATTATAGGGTTTTGTAGATTATAATTTTGGGATGTATACTTGAAGATGGATTTTTGTAGAAAACTCGGGTCTTCCTGGCATGAACAGACTACAAGGTTGTTAGCGATTGTAGCTGTCACTCAGTAGTTTGGTTATGACTAGTAACCACTAATATTGATTTGTAAGTCTATATTGTGTTATTTTTGGGTAGGATCAATGTAAATGTTGTATTTTGATATTATTTGTGAGCTTACTTTTTACTAGTTTTCCATATCAAAAATAGAAATCAAAGTTAGGATTTGGAGATTTCTATATGCTAGATACTAATGAGTAGAATGATTCATTTTGGTTGGTATGAATTTATATATACCGGGAATTATTTTTTACCATATGATTCTTGAATTTGTATGTGTATGTATATGTATATGTATATGTATATGTACATGTGTGTGTTTGTGTGTATATGTATTTATATTTATTTTGCTTTTGAATTATGAAATAGGTATGCTATGGTTTAACTCATGGTATTAGATTCGAGATTCAAAGTTGGTGTTATGACTAAATTATTATGTACTATAATTGTTGAAGATCTAGTGGGCTGAAATTGATGATTGATATGATTAGTATATTTGACATAAAACGCGTGGTCTATGGGACTAGAGAACCGCCAGCCGATGGTCTTGTAGTTCCCAAACATAATGATATTTTTTTAAATAGCTTGATTAATGATTATACTAAATTGGAACTATAGAATATTGTTCCTGCATGTAACTAGGATAATGGTGCTAAGGAATTGAGCTAGAGTATCGATATCGGGATGCTACATGGACACTTATACCATGAGACCTAGATTGCATATGTGGCAATTGTACATACATGATCCATTTGATACATGACATGGTATATGATGCACCACCATGACATGTCATATGATAGATGATACTAATTACTAGATACTTAACATGATTACCATAGTCTGATACATGATGGACATGATTTATAGGGCATAATGACATAGCATGGATAAGAGATTACATGGTTTTGAGAAATGTATGGTCCAATATTAACATGGTGATTGATTCTTGATTTTTGAAACTGTACATGCCATAATATCTGGATATATTATGCATACCATATATCTTGACACGGGGATGGGGAGAAGCTATTTGATAAGGAGAACTAGCATGCATCTTGTCTGACTCGTAGTTTCTATAATTAATATGAGACTTGATCAAAACTTGGACATTTGTTATTATTGTTTACTCATAATTATACATGATTTATTTTTATTCATGACTCACGCTAGCATATCCGATGCCAACATATCATGCGTATGTGCACTTTTCTCTCTAGTGTTTTATTACGTTTATCTTCCTTTTTGTAAACTTGTTATATTTAATCCCCTTGATTCCTAACTTAGATTTCAAACACAAGGAGTGAGAACCTGCCTAACCGTTATTCCATACTTGATCGACCAAACCGAACAATAGTGACAGGTGAAAAATCTAAAACTCTCATATTTTGTTGTTTATATTTCTTTTATTTCTCGGTACTATCTTTCTTATGTTTTTTTTATGTACATAATATGAGCAATGTGCCTTTTTTATATAATGACTCTCTTAATGTGTGTAAAGCAAGTTTCCTTTCCTATTATTATCATGTTATTGAATAATCAAATGTGACAGTAGTTATAACTATTCCAGGATCCTATATTTGCAGAGTATGTTGCAGATTTTAGGTAACACACTCCGTTTTGAAAGGCAATTGAAAAAACGGGGGCATCATATCAGCCCTTCATTTTTTGTTGACAACACGTGTCGAATCAAAAATCTTTGTTGATCTTGTTGATTCTTTTCTTTGGAGGATCCAATCGCCTTCGGAGCCTATGTTTTAAGTTTGGAGTTGTGGTATTTTGCTATCTTGTCCAGGTAGGAAACTTGTTTGGTGAATAAGATATCTTTTAGCTCTAACGATGGTAATGGATAGGTCAACGAGTCAATTTTGGGTCCATCATGTAAAAATTTTGAATTAGAAAAATAAAAATTTTATTTTTAATTCAAAATTTTGAATAGAACATGCAAAAATAGGCCCTTGTATATGACTATTATCATCCCTACTTAGCTCTTCTATGAGTATCAAACTTTCTTGAGCCATTCGTCATTGTCATTTGTTTCAAAATGGCCTATCATGAGGGGTTTGGTGCTAAGTTTGCGAGAGTCGCTGTGTCAGTCCCATAGACGAGAAGAAAAGAGGTTTCTTCCATGGAGATTTTGTTAGTTATCTGTTATAACTAGAGCACTCTTGGCAGTTCTTTAACTCAGTTAACTTTTGGTTTGTGTGAGCGTGGAGATTTATTTGTTTGCAACTTCAATTGGACCATTGGTTTGGGAATGACAGGCTAAGATGAAGTGTAGATAAAAAGATAGGATAGAAGTATAAAGCTGTCTTGCGTCGAACTACGAACCATTATAGGGGTCAACATGAACCTACAGATGATGAATTTTCCAGATGAATGAATAACTTATTTAGAAGAGATTGTGGCTAGCGGTTCAACTTTTATCCATTTGGTGAAGTAATTGATGTGAATATTAGACATTTATACTGACTGGTGCCATTGGGAAGGATCTAGTAAGTCAGGTCCATAATGAGGGAATGGTATGGAATTGAATAGTGGTGTTAGCTTGGACTATTGAAGAAAACTTATGTGAGGGATCACGACTCGAAATGAGTTGATGTGTATCATGCTTAATTCATTTTGGGCAGATAAAATTCTTATCAAAGATCTTTGAGGGTGATGTTTCGGCTGCATTGATGGTTTCCGACCGACTTGGAGATTTCTAATGGAGTTGATCAAGTTCTCCACATAAGAGCGATACTCAAATAGTTGGGGTTCTTTTGCCTCGCAATCTCCATTGATCTAACTTACCACGAGTTTAGAATTGTTGAGAATTGTAACCTTCATTGTTTTTAATTAGCCTAGTTATTTGAGGATCAAAATTTTACGTGGAGGATGTGCTATAATGTTTTGCCATTTTGAATATTCAGAATGACTCTTGCCTAACTACCAAGCTCACAAGAAGATCTATCTACATCAACCACTCATGTGTTCGGTTCTTCAGATGGTTTTGGCAGACTTAGATCTCCTGGAGGTGTGGATGCTTCGAGTTTGCTTGAATTGTTCTTTTTAACTGTGCACTTGACGATGAATTCGGCTAGTGTTTGGACTTTTATTACTCGGTGTGGTAAGTATTGAATGTTGAATTTAGTAAGCTCAACACTCTAGATCTGCATAAGCCCCAACCTTTCAATATTGGTAAAGATAGGTCATTTCATTATGCTTGGTGTTACAATGATCACAAAATTCCATAGAATGGATTCCTGCATGAGCATATTGCCTACTTTTTGGTTGTTTGCCAAAATACAGCTTGGAATTTAAGCAAACCACAAATGAGCATGAAAATGGAGTCGCAATTTCTAGCAGAACTATAAGCAATACTTTCCTCTTTAGAGTAATTCATTTCAGAACCCTTGAAAATTCTTTTCACATAATAGATTGGTTTTCCGAGTTGTGATTCTTGGAGAATGAGTACTGAAGTCATTGGAGACAGTGAGATAGACATAATAGTATTTTCCATGTACTGAGCGAATCAGCAGAGGTGGCAATTAGAGATATTTTCGTAGATTATCGAATACTTTTTGAACTTCTGCAAGCCATTCGATTCTAGAGTTTTCGTAGTGTCAAGACTCATGAGTCTTTAAGTTTTGTACCTAAGAATCTTGAAGAAGGAGAGCGACTTTTAAGTTGATTTGCCTAGAAATCGACTCGTGATAGCTAGTTTGTCATTAAAAAAAATGAATGTTTTGAATGATCTTGGTCATCTTCATACTAAGGATCACAGAGGATCTTTTATGCATCTCTTCGATATCTTTGGAGGTCATCATAAATCTGCAGAATTTTCCAAAAAGTTATCTCAGGTGCACGTTTGGAGGGGTTTAACTTCATATGGTATTTTCTCATATTGGAAAAAATCTCTTCCAAATCGGAGACGTGGCTAGCAAATTTTGGCTGCTTCACTATAAAACTCTATGTTTCTAATATTTTGGGGTCTAACATTCTGGTTGACAAGATGCTGGTATGTAGCTTCTATATTCTTTATTTTGAAAGACATTATTTTGTAATAGTACGTACCTTAGTCAATAGCGAGTGAGATTTTTGCTTGATCTTCATTAGCCATCCAAATCTATTTAACCCTTAGAAAGCTTCCATGAAATATATGAGTTATTGCCCAAATGCAGAGTCTGAGAGCTAGCCTATTCTAGGTATTAGGAAGTAATCTTCTGGACATGTCTTATTGAGGCCAATGTAGTCGATGCATATTCTCCACTTGCTATTAAATTTTTTGACCATAACTCTGTTGCAAGCCACTCTAGATTTTGGAAACGTCTTATTGAGGTCAGCGTAGTTAGCCATATTCCCTACTCGCATTAACATTTTTGACCATGACTACATCGGCAAGCCACTCTAAATGGTTTCCACCGGACTGCTCACCCGAATGAGAGTAGTTTCTTTAGCTGGTGTGGGTCAAAGGACTTCTATCTCGTCTCGAAGTGCTAGAGACTTTATTTGATTGAATATTGTAGAGTTTTCATCACAGTTGTTCCGGCACTTGACATGGAGAACCTTGGCCTTAGACCTCTTTTAGGTAGAGGTCAAATAATGGCTTCAATTTTTTTTTTTTTTTGAAATCTCCTGCATTCCATTAAAGCGAGTTTAACAAAACATACAGAAGTGTTTATAGACTCCTATATAAGCAAAAGTGGATTACAATATAGATCACTACAAAATACACACTACATAATACTCAGAAAATAAAATATCACACTGCTGCAACCATAAGTATAGGTGGAAACATCCACGAAATCTAGTCTTCCTCTTCCCAATCAACACGAGCTGCATCTCCCAAACCAGCACTTGAGATCGATGCTAACTGTGATGACCGTGGAGCATCTGTGGTAATATGTCTGATGGGAATGTTGCGGGGAGTCGTACCCAAATTTTTTGGTTACTAGAAAATTTCCTATCTCCATGCTTGGACGGGAACTTCATGTATTGATAGAGAGTTTAGGCTACAATCCCTAAGGCATTGAGCAAAGGTCATTCGAATACTATATTGTAGGGTGACACAATGTCCAAAATAGTGTACTCGACCTTGAAGATGGGGCTTCATGTGGGGTGGAGAGGTACTGTCACAATAATAGAAGTCTATGTTCCATTGAACAATTAAGGATCATTAGGTTTTGTTGAGGTCTTTCTCATTGATTCCCATTTGCTGAAAATATTGAGGAATGTGATATCACTTAAACTCCCTATATCAATGAGGATCCTTCATACCTTATATATCAAGCTATCATGGTAGTATTGACTATAACATTATCATAAAAAAATTTGGACTCCTTCCAAGTCTTTGGTAGAAAATGTGCTTAATTTTCAGTTGTTTGGGAGTGTTCTTATGTAGCTGGAAAATAGGACATTACATTTGAAATCACAATTAACACCAGTCATTTGAGAAGCACATGATGTTTGGATTTTGGATGCAAACACACATTAATAGGAAAGGTTTTTTCAAACAAAATATTTCCTACTAACCTCGATGGTGGAAACATAACCCTGACTAATTTATATGTAATCCTGACGAAAATTGCTATTAGGAATACTTTTTTTTTTCTTTTTGTTTGTTATTAGAGTGATTAATAATAAGATGTGTATGAATACCCATGAATATGCATATTATTGTTTAAAAAAAAAACGCATATGAATACATTTTAAATAATATATGCATTATACAAAGTTAATACATGATACATCACGTTATTAGCCCACACATATCCACACGTAATATTTCCGTGTAATATTTCCGTTCCTCGAAATCCTATTCCGCAGTATGGCAAAGGGTTAACACATGGGTTAAGAAGTTTCAGGTTAGGCTGACCAAGTTAGATTGATGCAGCTAAATATTTTTTTTGCTACATGATAAACAAAGTTATAGAACTATACAAAACCCTAACCATACACGTGGATTAAAAAAAATAACCTGTTCGCATGGTATTGATCAAGAACAAAATACAAACTGGAGTCGACGGTGGAGTTTGTCTTTGGATGTTCAGTTGGTTGATCGGTCAGAAATCGAAGTTCTCTGATTGGATCCGATGGTAGAAGATTCCAACTGCCGTCGAAAAAATTTCCCAACCAAACTTTAACCGATTTCAGTCAGAGTCGGGCGAAACCGCAGAGTTGGCCGTCGTGTTCACCCCTAGGGAATCCCAAGAGTTAAGGAGCACTAGGCCTAGCAAATGCGCCGGGTGGCTTGTTGGGCACGTCCGACACAACACATGCCGGGCACGTGCCCGACACGGCTCACCGGAGTCGTGCCGTACTCAGCACGACGACTCAAGTTGCGGGCATGACTCGGCCCAGCCGAGTAGAGCCGTGCCTGGCATGTGCTGGGCAGGGCTCGACACATTTTCTTTTTTTTTTTTAAAGTAGCTGTTTATAGACATTTGGGTTTTTTTTGCAATTTTTTTTTGCACAGAAACCCCAATGACAATAAAAATAGCCGTTTGGGGGGATTTCTTGCAAATTAAATTTGCAAATTTTGCCCCCAACGGTCAAAATAGCCGTTGGGGGAATTTTTACAATTTTTTTGCAAAAAAAAAAAAAAATTTCTTTCCCTAAAAACCACCTCATCCTTCCATTTTCATTCTTCTCACAAATTACCATTCTCTCAAAACTCTTCTCAATTTCAACTCTCTCAAAAATTTCTAAAAATGAAGTTCTTCCAAATAAATTTTTCTACATTCGATCAAGTTTTAAGTAAACATCAAGTGATCAAGAAGGTTAAAGAAAATAAGTATCAAGCATCAAGCAAGTCTCAATATCAAGTAAGCCTTAAGCAAGCTCTTTTTAGTTCTTTCGGTTTCCTCCCTCAATCACTCATCTCTCTACTTTATCTCTCAAGTGGTTTCACCTTTCAAGAGGTATTTATAATTTGAATTTTTTATTCAGCTTTTTCGTGTTTTTTGAAATAGATCCATACTCATCTGGTACTCTTTCTCTTAAACTGCGGGTACTTTTTTATCTTGTTTTAAAAATAAAAAATATCAAAACCTTTGCCAACCATTAGAAAACTCTCCTCAAGTACCATTTGTATCAGAATCATATAAAAATATAGAATAAACTAATATGTGATGTGATAATTTGCTGCAAGCGTACAGTGTCGGTGTAGCGCTATACAGATCATTCCACAGAGATCTAAGGTATTTTGCAATTCTTACTAATTCTATAGTCTAATGGACTAATAAACGATTCTAGGTTTTATTTGTGAGTTATTCTAATTAGCCTAAGATCTAGAATCTACTAGTTTCCAGCCATATATTTACTTCTATTATCTTCTTCTATCATAAAAAATTGATTTTTTAGTTTAATCTTTATTTAATGTTCTCTAAGCATGAGCTATCAAGTGGTGTGTAAGTATAACTCATCAAAAATACTACTTTTAATAAAAATAAACTAAATTATTAGATAATTCTTTGAATAAGATGAAAACCAACAACTCCAAACCCCAACTAAGCATAGGCTATCAAAAAACTTAATTCAAGTATAACTTATCAAAATATTAATCTTCAAGTTCTTGCATTTTAATCTTTTCATAGAAAAATCATATCTTTATTTATTTTATTTAAGAAGAAAATATTAGAAAATAATTACATGGTGGATTCTAGTTTCATTTACATCCTATACTTAAGCTAAATTAGCTATTCATACTTCTACTTAGCAAGATCATATTTTTATCTAGAAAGCAATTAAAAATTATACTAGAAAGTAAGATAAATCTATCTAGAAATCAATTAGAAAAATATTATCTAAGAACAATTGAAGAACAATGAGAAATACCTCTGGAGTCCGGTATTGTGACTGTCACCCTTTCAACAAAACCCTAATTTTATTAAATTAAAATCGAGTACAAACTATATCCTACTTTCACTATGATTTATCTACTACATAAAAATCCTAGAATACAAGAATACGGCTAATAAATAGGCTTCGGAAATTAAATCTTAATATAACAAAACTGAAACACTAAAAAATTACATCAAAGCCATCAAAGAAAATTCAACATGTGGACCCACTTTTGTGCCGCTAAATGGCAGCAAAATGCCGCCAAATAGCGGCGCTAATATGGAGTTGCCTTCTAGTTTTTCTCCTGCACAAGTATTGTGTCTTGTTTTTTTTATTCTCTTGACTGTGTTGCACTTTGACTCTCTAAAGTATTTTAATCTTGTAGTTTTGCTCTCTTTGAACTCTTTTGTAGGATTTGTTTCCTAATCCGGCTCTGATTTCATGTTATCTTCTTGTATGAATCAGATTACCTGAAAAATAAACTAAAAATTCCGAGTAGCATTTATTTATATACAAAAATAGATAAAATATGGGAGGAAAATTATAATATATGATACTCATCATACCCCCACACCTATTTTTTACTGGTCCTCGAGCAAAACCTAACCCTAAAAAGAAAAAGAAAAATCCTAACTCACTTTCGTAGGAATTGCGATTGCATTTAGCACGTGCAATAAGCCTTTAAACCTCTAGGTTACCCTAGTAGACGAGTTGTGTCTAGTGAGAGTTCGTAGTGAATATACCCACAAAATTCATGAAGAAAATAGATTAAGGAATAAAGAAAAGAAAAATAAGGATAACCTAAAATCAAGAAAAATAAAATTTTTATACAACAAAAAGAAAAAAATCCTTTTTTTTTAAATATTTCATTCAATTAATCTCATAAATTTACAAACTCAAGAATGCATTTAGATTATCAATTTTCAAATCGAGCATCATATCGGATATACTTATCATTTTTATTAAAAATTTAAATCATATCTTTCAATATCTACTAACAGATAATCAATTAGCTCCTATACATCTACGTTCGCGTGTGATAGTCTACTTCGGCCTTAAATTCCAATTCTAACTCATGATTCATCTCCTCTCTTATAACAAATTTTTTTTTCTTTTTTTCTTTTTTTTTAAGAATATTTCACCTTTCATGTGAATATTCACGCTTGTTTAGGCGTAAAGTACCCGGTTACTCGAATCATACTCTTTTTTCACTCTCAAGACTATTGTATTAATACTAGGCGCACCCCACTATTTTATCACTCTCAAAACTATTGTTTTAATACTAGGCGCACCCTATTTTTTATTCACTTTTTTTATTCTTTTTTCCTTTTTTTGTTTTGTTTTTCTTATTTACAGAGAGAAGATTTACTCAATAGTTATCATCTTTGTTCTTAACCTTATAGACTATTGTGAGGTGAAAAATAGATGTATACTTGACTCAAAACTACTGCTAGCGATATTTATTTTTTAGATTTTAAACTTTTTCATAAAATTCAAAGTGTATCGTCCAATTTACTCTCATATCCAATTTCAAATCTAACTTTATTCCTTTATCTGTAATTAGCTTGATCTATTGATGAAAATAAATAAATTTTATATTTTTCAGTTTTTATTATATTTTTTAAATTAGTTAGCTACCCTAAAAACTACCCAAAGAAACCCAAGAATCTAAAAATAAAATAAAAATTCTAAAAAAAACCAAAAATCCTAGAATAACACTAAGAAAATATCCTAACTAACCCACTCCCCCACGCCTTAACTTGTGTATGCCCTCATACACAAACAAAGGGTGGTAAAATAAATATGAAAATTATTGTACAAATACTATACAAAATAATGAGAGTCATAAAGAGTTATGATCTCAATATCGTCACCCTATTAACACATGAAAAGCGATTACGATCTCTCAATCGCTTCCCACTTTCATAGTGTATATGTTTTAAACGTGAAATTGGTGCATTATTATATCTCATCAAGCTCCTACAAATCACGAAATTACCTGTCTGTTTCTTATGTCATCCTCACTTTTTCTTTGTCCACATGTAAATATTAATAATTGGATCAAAAAATTCTTCATTATAAACCTGTCAATCATCGTTGGTAACAAGTATACATGTAGAAATATCGTGAGGTAAGAAGAGTACTATAGGATCAAGTGAATGTGGTGGTGGCCCTTCTAACTCACAAAATAATTCGAGCTCCTCTACAAACAAATCCTCAAAACTTTGCTCATAAATCAATGGCACACTTGCACAAGTATCATCATACATCGAACCAGTATTTGCCAATTCATCTAATAATATGAGCTCATTTTTGAACAATTGCTCAAATGAGGGTTCATCATCAGTGCATGAGATAGATTGAGAGTGCAAACTGTGAATCATATTTATCTCAATGAGAGAGCTCGTTGTGTGCTCATCCATATTGAATATGTTCAGTGCCACAGTCATATTCCCAAATGATAGCTTCATGAGGTCACTCATGCAATCAATTAATACATTTGATGTTGTAAGAAATGGTCTATCCAAGATAACAAAAAAATTTGATTTCGTGGATTAGAGATCTGATCAGTTTATAAGACAATGAAGTTTACAGGAAAGATAAACTTGCCAACTTTAATGAGCACATCTTCAATTATACCAAGTGGTCTCTTAATCGAATGATCAGCTAACTGTAATTTGACCTTGGTAGGTTGAAGTTTTCCTAACCCTAGTTGCTAATAAACAGTGTAAGAAAGTAAGTTGACACTTGTCCCTAAATCAAGCAACGCCCTATCAAATGTAGTGTTCACAATGATGCATTAGATTGTTGAAGAACCTGGATCTTTATACTTGACAGGTAAGGAGTTAGAGAGGATATATATGATACATTTGCAGTAAGAAAAACTTTCTTAGGAATATTTCTTGCTCATTTTTTAGTACACAAATCCTTGAGGAATTTGGCATAAGTAGGAACCTGTTGTATAATATCAATGACTGGAATATTAACTTTCACCTGCTGAAATGTTTCAAAAAAATTTTCTATTTGCTGTGAAGGCTTTCTAAACCGATTTGGATATGGTGCTTTCGGCTCAAGAATAGGTTCTTCCAAATGATCATGTGATGGTGATTGAGGCAATGAATATGGATGTGTTGAAAGGCATGGAAGAGATGGTGTACCCTGCGAGATAGTAGAAGTGAGATCAGGGGGCATGGCTACATTATTGTCCACTTACTTGCCAGATCTGAGCGTGTGAATGACATTGCATTGGTAGACATGTGACTGATTGGAGTTTGAGGAACTAGTATTAGAGTTCGTTATGGGTTGACTCGGAAAAGTACCTTGATCACGTTCACTCATCTGACTCGCTAATTGTCCAACCTGCTGCTCTATATTCTTAATAGATTGAGAGTTCACAAATAGTTGTTGACATCTACTTTGAATAATCAGTTGACACTTTCATAAAATTTTGCATGTGTGTGTCAAGGTCAGACATATGCGTGTCAAACTTTGATTGAGACTAGAGAAGATTTTCAACGTTCTTCTCAAGTGACTGTAATCACTTTTCTTGATCATTATTAGACCCCTGTTGTGGATGTGAGTGATTTTGTACAGGTGGTCTATTATGGTTGTTTTCAAAATTTGACGCGTTTAGGTGTTGATAAACACCCACATTTGGTCTTGGGAACTGACCATTGGCTGGAGGCTGCATGTTAGGGTTAGAGGCCCCTGATATTGTCCTTGACCCATGAGAGATTTGGATGGTTCCTCCAGCCATGATTGTATGTATAAGCGTAAGGATTGTTTATGGATTGTTGATATAAGGCGTTGGCCTGCTCAAGTATGGGACCCATGTGATTCATTAATAATGAACACTCCTCCATAACATGATTCAGAGTTCCGTAATTAAAACATGTGGGAACTAGAATTTGATTTACCTGGCCCACCGGTGGAGCATTAGGAGTCTCCAATGCCTCAATTCTCCTCATAAGGACTGCAATCTTAGTTTTGACAGCTATAGAGCTGTCGACGCTACGGATCACACTCTTGTGCGCAGAAGTTGATGCACTGGATTTCTCAGTAGAACTCTCCCACTGCATAGTCTTTCATGATAGGTCCTCAAGAAAGTCTCATGCTTCATCCTCGTTATTTCTCATGAACTCTCCCTGACACATGGACTCAAGAAAAGTTTTGGATGTGTAATCGAGTCATTTGTACATAATTTGACACAACCGCCACTTTTCTATCACATGGTCGGTGTACTGAGCTAAAAGATTCTTGAACCGTTCCAAGTATTTCTAAAAGGGTTCTCCCGGTACTTGACGGAATTGATTGATTTGATTTCGAATACTTACCGTCTTATATATGGGATAATACTTCTTAAGAAACACCGTAACGAATTCATCCCAAGTAGTGATTAAATCAGTAGGTATACTGTACAACCACTTCTTTGCATTTTCCTTGAGTGCAAAGGGGATGAAGCGGAGTTTAATTGCGTCTTCCAATAAGTGCTGCAGTTTAGTCATCACGCATACTTCTTGAAATTCACTGATAAAGAGATATGCATCCTCTGAATTAGAACGAGTGAATTTAGGAAGTATACTGATATATTGTGGCTTCAACAAATAGTGATTACCTGCTGCATGTGGAAGTTTGATGCATAATGGTAATGATGTACGCAATGGGTAACATCGATCCTGAAGGATCGGGATCGGTTGGTCTATCTTGTCACCCATGAATGAATCTGATCTCACTAGTCGACCAAATTGATTTCGGGTCCAATGTGGCATGAACCAGCGACCGTGAGTGTATGCGTGAATTTCCTAAACTAATGTAAGAAGTTGGTGTGGTGGAGATAAAACGGTGGAATAGATATGATCAAATAAAAATGTGATACCTACTGTTCCTAAATTTGTTTTTGTATTTTTTTACAGAACTAGGGAACCAAATCACAGAACTGGAGAAAATTTGGCTTCAGGAGTTACCTTCACTACCGCCAAATGGCGGTTTTGGCCGCTAAATAGTGACAAAACCAAAGAGTTTGATTCTCTAGTTTCTGTTGCGCAGTTATGAGGCTTGTTCGTTCATTTTTGTCTTCATGTTTCTGTAATATCTAGATATCTACACACTCAACACACACTGTTAACCCGTAAAATGATAGAAAAAGACAATAAAATGATAGAAAAAGACAATAAAAATACTGTTGATCCCCGGCAACGGCACTAAAAACTTGATGTGATAATTTGCTGCAAGCGTACAGTGTCGGTATAGCGCTATACATGTCGTCCCACAGAGATCTCATGTGTTTTGCAATTCTTACTAATTTTATAGTCTAATGGGTTAATAAAGAATTCTAGGTTGTATTTGAGAGTTATTCTAATTAGTTTAGAATCTAGAATCCACTAGTCATATCTTCTTCTATCATAAAAATTTGATCTTTAGTTTAATCTTTATTTAAAGTGCTCTAAGCATGAGTTATCAAGTAGTGTGCAAGCATAACTCATCAAAAATATTATTTTTCATAAAAATAAATTAAATCATTAGATAATTCTTTAAATAAGATGAAAACCAACAACTCTAAACCCTAATTAAGAATAGGATATCAAGAAACTTAATTCAATTATAACCTATCAAAGTATTAATCTTCAAGTTCTTGTATTTTAATCTTTTCATAGAAAAATCATATCTTTATTTATTTTATTTAAGAAGAAAATACTAGAAAGCAATTACATGGCGGATTCTAGTTTCAGCTACATCCTAGAGCTAAGCTAAATTAGCTACTTATAGTTCTACTTAGCAAGATCATATTTTTATCTAGAAAGCAATTAAAAACTATAATAGAAAGCAAGATAAATCTATCTAGAAATCAATTAGAAGAAGATTACCTGAGAACAATTGAAGAATAATGAGAAATACCTCTGAAGTCCGGTATTGTGGCCGTCACCCCTTCAGCAAAACTCTAATTTTATTAAATTAAAAACGAGTACAAACTATATCCTACTTTTACTATGATTTATCTACTGCATAAAAACCCTAAAATATAAGGATACGACTAATAAATAAGCTTTGGAAATTAAACCTTAATTATAATAGAACTGAAACACTAAAAATTACGTCAAAACCCTCAAAGAAAATTCAGTATGTGGGCCCACTTTTGTGCCGCCAAATAGTGGTACTAATATGGAGTTGCCTTCTGGTTTTTCTCTTGCACGAGTATTGTGTCTTTTTCTTTTGATTCTCCTAATTGTATTGCACCTTGACTTTCTAAAGTATTTTAATTTTGTAGTTTTGCTCTCTTTGAACTCTTTTATAGGATTTGTTTCCTAATCCAGCTCTGATTTCATGCCATCTCCTTGTATGAATCGGATTACCTGAAAATAAACTAAAAATACCAGAGTAGCATTTATTTATATACAAAAATAGATAAAATATGAAAGGAAAAATACAATATATGATACTCATCAATATACCCCAAGAAGAGCCCACCAAAACAACTATACTCGAAACCCAAAAAACCACCCCATGAAGACTTCTAGATCGAACATATGGAAGCATTTAGAAAATGGTGTTAAAAAAGTTAGGTGTAAGTATTGTCAAAAAGTCTACTTTTTCCCTTTAGATAGTGGAACGAGCCATCTTAAAAGACACCTAGAAAAAACACACTCACCAAATAAATCATAACAAACACAATTAAATACCTATGGAGAAACTTTAGAAACCTTTAAATATAATCCTATGACCATAAGAGAAGAATTAGTAATATATATAGTACATGCCGAACAACCATTTTCTATGGCGGAAGACAAAAAATTAGAAAAATTTATAAAAAAATCTTTTGTTCCCGAATATAAACGAGTCCCACATTCTATGTGTAAATCCGACATTGTAGCAATATATAAAGATAAGAGGAAAACTTTAATTATCGCTTTAACATTTTTAATTTATAGAGTAGCAATAAACACATATTGTTGGGAAGACTTAAATAATTATCATTATTTATGTATAACAACCAACTACATAGATCAAGACTGAACGATACGAAAAAGAATAATTAGTTTTAGGAGATTTAAATTTTCTAATAATGCACATAATCTATCACAATCCCTACTTAGTGTTTTTGTGATATTTAGAATAGAAAGGAAAATTTTTTCCATTTCTTTTGATAATACTTCTGAAAATACGACCGCAATAGAAATTCTAAAAAATATTACTAAACAAATTTTAGATAGCAAATTATTTCATATTAGTTGTATTTGTCACATAATTATATGTGTACAAGATAGATTAAAAATAGTAAATGATTCAACAACTAAACTTAGGAACACAATAATATTTATTAAAAATAGTGGGTCAAGAAGACAATCATTTAAATAAATATGTAGAAATTTTAAAATCTGAAATTTTACCTATAGATATAAAAACAAGATGGAATTCTACATATAAAATATTTTACATGACATTTAAATATAAATTTTTGGTAAATATGTTTAATAAAATGGAATTACAATATTGTAGTTTAGATTTTAACGAATGTCACCATTTGCATTTCATTTGTAAATTTTTTAAGCAAATTTGAAAATACAACTAGAGTACTGTCAGGCACTTATTACCTAACTACACATATTGCACTATATTATATAACCGAAATTAGTTTGGTTTTTAATGAAAGTATGAATAATCCAATACTTGAAGATATTGTTTAACATTGAAAACTAAATTTAATAAATATTTTAGAAATTTTCCATACTTACTATATTCTGCAATTATTGTAGATTCATGTTATAAGTTAGATGGACTTGAAATTTTAATATATTTTTTTATAAAAATATGTGTTATGAAGATAATATTAAGAATTTAGTTAATGGTATTAAAACTTGTTTAGATATTATCTACTATACATATGAAGATATGTATGGTATAAAACACAAACTATAAAGGAACCAATTGGTAGAGAAACCTGAAACTCAATAATATCATTCGTATTTCATCGTAAAAAGCCTAAATAATCTAATACTTATTTTAATGAACTTCATTATTATTTGGAAAGAGCCAACTATAAAGATGGCGTGTCCCTGAATGTTATGAAACCTTTAATATTTTGACTTGGTGGAAATAACAGGAAAAAACATATCATTTACTTTTCAACATGGTTCGCAATCTACTAACCCCTCCGGTGTCTACAGTAGCATTGGAGTATACTTTTAGTGCAGGTGGTAGAATGCTAATGGAGTAGAGGAGCTCAATGACAGCAAACACATAAAGATATGTGTTTACGTGAAAGACTATCTCGATGCAGAAGAAAGGGAACAAGAATTATCTAACGAAGTAGAGCTAGAGAACTCATCAGATGATGAATGAAAATTGAAGAATTTTGTATTTTCTTTTCTAATTCTAATTTCTACATTTATAATTTTTTTTCATGTAATTTTTTTTAAACTCATAAATTTCTTGGAAAAAATACTAAGAATTAGTTGAAGGTGACGGTTAGGGTCATCTTCCCTTTTTTCGGATTTTGTATGATTTCCAAAAATATTTATAGAGTAATTATGTCAATGTAATGTAATTTAATATAATAAAATTTTATTTTTACTATCATTTTTATTATTAAAACTAATTAAATTAAGCTAACTGTTCTATTAAACTAACTTAATAATCAATTTAATATTTAAAAAAATTAAAAAAAACGTACCGACATGCTTTGGCCCGGGCTCAACACATGTCTGGCAGGCCGAGGATGGACGTGCCGTGCCAGGCATTAGTGCCCGACCGAACTAGGCACGGTCCATTTGCCAGGAGGAGCATGAGGGGATATACTCAGAGAGAGAGAGAGAGAGAGAGAGAGAGAGAGAGAGAGAGAGAGAGAGAGAGGACAGGGAACAGTTCATCTAGGAGAGGAAAAAACATGAAAGGCCGGTTTGGGGCAGTGGGGGAGAGCATGCACCGGGAGTGCGAGTTGATATAATTATGATGACGACATTTCTAATTACCACTCATTTCATAATTGACGTCGGTTTCCTCGTACCGTGCCCTTGGCTTCTTGACCTGGCTCATCACTGCAGTGCTCTACCAATAACAGACTTCAACTACAAAAATTAAAAAAATTACAAAAATAATTAAACTAGTGGAATAAGTAATGATGATGCTTACACTGAGTCACAATTACAAACTAATTGTGACTTGTTTTTAGGGTAACTCTGATGTTTGAAAGCATTCGAAATGAGATACAATAATATTATATAATCCTTTGTATTTAATTTTTAAATATATGTGTAATTGGTTATTGATAAAACTATGCACCGAGAGAGTTGGAGAAGAATAACTTTGTATTCTGAGATGTATATAAACGTTACAATGGCCATCGTTTATAAATGAAGGAGGAGAATATAAAAAGTAAAAACAATAAAATATATAATTTTATCCTAATTGTATATAATGCTAAATTAGCATAACTAGGCTAATTATATATATATAACAAATATACTAATTTAGAAAGATATATTCTAATAGTTATCAACATTGATATAAAATTTTAATTCTATGTTAAATAGTAGCAAAACCTTTCAAAAAGAAAGTAAAATAGTTCATAATGAAGCAAAATTTCACAATTATTAGTGTATCCGAAGTTAGTTGTCATCAACATACATCTATTTTTATATTAATTAAGCAAAAAGTTTAAGTATATTATAATAGTAAATAATAACTATTATTATTATTATTATTATTATTCTGATAAAATTATTTGTATTATTTAAGAAACACGAAGATCATCACTATATGTTTTTTTGAAGAAATAAGAAAGATAATATACTAATAATATGAACAAAATATTTAATATGATGGTGGAAGAGAAGATAAAATGGAATGAATTTAAGATTGAGACTTCGAAAACAAAAGGGTTGTTATAAAACACTAATATAATACTAGTGGAAATAACAAAGTGTAGGAGATAGTAGAATGAAGAAGATTATTCTTTCATTAACTCTGAAATTTCAAGTAAGTTACAAAATATGTTGGATAATCTCTATTTATAGAGAAGCTAATCTCAGAAGATTAAAAGTTTCATCGGGAAGCTAAAAGGTCATCCACATTCTCACATTTATTACATTTAATAATAGGGAATTAAAATGTCACATTCATTCCATTAATGGTTTGAAAGCTAAAAAGTCATCTGCATTTATTCTTTTGTCCTTCCATATTCTATAGAGAACTTAATGGACATCTATCTTTTAATTATTTCATAACACTCTCCCTTGGATGTCCATTACACAAAGAATATGCCTCGTTAAAACCTTACTAAGTAAAAAAAAACCCAGTGGAAAAAAAAAAAGAACTTAGTGAAGGAAAAAGAGTACACCATTCTTGTGTATTAAGTTCTCCCCCTGATTTAAACATTATTTGAGATCTTTTAGCCGACGCATTCCAATAATTTTCACTAATTTTTCAAATGTTGTAGTCGGCAATGCCTTGATAAATAAATCTGCCAAATTATTATCAGATCGAATTTGTTGCACATCAATTTCACCATTCTTTTGTAAATCATGAGTAAAGAAAAATTTAGATGAAATATGTTTCGTCCTATCTCCCTTAATATATCCTCCTTTCATTTGAGCTATACATGATGCATTATCTTCACACAATATAGTCGGAGGATTTTCTTTCTCAGGTGATAACCCACAATTCTTCCGGATATAGTGGGTCAATGATCTTAGCCAAACACATTCTCGACTAGCCTCATGAATTGCTATTATCTTAGTATGATTCGAAGATGTAGCGGTTATTGATTGTTTTGTAGATCGCCATGAAATGGCTGTACCGCCACTTGTAAATAAATAACTAGTTTGAGACCTTGCCTTGTGTGGGTCAGATAAATATCCAGCATCTGCATAACCAAGTAATTCATGTCGAGATTTATTTGAATAAAATAGGCCAAGATCAACTGTTCCTTGGAGATAGCGAAAAATATGGTTAATACTATTCCAATGTCGTTGTATAGGAGATGAACTAAATCTTGCTAATAAATTTACTGCAAATAATATATCAAGTCGTGTACAATTACCAAGATACATTAATGCACCAATAGCACTAAGATATGGTACTTCAGGACCAAGCATCTCATCATCTTCCTCTCTAAGTCTAAAAGGATCTTTAGCAGGATCAAGTGATCGGACGACCATTGGGGTACTTAATGAATGTGCTTTATCCATGTAAAATCGTTTTAATACCTTCTGGGTATAAGCAGTTTGGTGAACAAAAATTCCATTTTCCAAATGTTCAATTTGTAATCTAAGGCAAAATCTAGTCTTTCCAAAATCTTTGATCTCAAATTCTTTTTTCAAATATTCAACCGCTTTTTGGAGCTCTTCAGGAGTTCCAATTAAATTAAGATCATCAACATATATTGCAATAAGTACAAAATTTGACCCATTTTTCTTTATAAAAACACATGGACATATTGGATCATTGATGTAGCCTTCATTAATTAAGCATTCACTAAGACGGCTATACCACATGTGTCCAGATTGTTTGAGTCCATACAAGGACCTTTGCAATTTGATAGAATAATTTTCTCTATGATTTGATTTACATGTTTCAGGCATACTAAATCCTTCGGGGATTTTCATATAGATACCATTGTCAAGATTCCCATATAAATAAGCAGTGACTACGTTCATTAGATGCATATCAAGTTTTTCATGCACTGCAAAACTCACAAGATATCTAAATGATCGCATCCACCACAGGTGAATATGTCTCATTATAATCAAATCCAGGCCTTTGTGAAAAACCTTGGGCTACAAGATGTGCTTTATATCTCACAATTTCATTTTTCTCATTTCGTTTTTGCACGAATACACATTTATATCCCACTGGCTTTACACCTTCTGGTGGTTGGACTATAGGCCCAAAAACTTTTCGTTTTGCCAATGAATTCAATTCAGATTGAATCGCATCTTTCCATTTTGGCCAATCATTTCTACGCTGACATTCATCAACCGATCTAGGTTCATGATCCTCGTCTTCTTCCATAATATCAAGTGCTACATTATATGCAAAAATATTATCAACAATTATTTCTTTGCGGTTCCAACTTTTTCCTGTAGTGACAAAATTTATTGAAGTTTCTATAGTTTCATTCTCTTCAGAATTATGCTCTTCAGGAGGAACCTCTTCAGGAGGTTGAATTTTTTTACTATCTGTACTTTAGAGTCTTTCATTATATCTTGACTCCTTAATTTTATTATCATTATTTAATTCTTTTTTCTTTTGAGGATCTTTATCTTTGGAACCAAGAGGTCTCCCACGCTTTAGGCGTGCTTTATACTCATTAGCACTTGTAATTTGTCCTTCAGGAACATTAATCCTGACCGGAGCATTTTCAACAGGAATATGTGATTTAGTAACTCTTCTGGAATCACTAAATGCATCTGGTAATTGATTTGCAATTGATTGCAAGTGTATAATTCTTTGAACTTCTAGTTCACATTCTTTTGTACGAGGATCAAGGAAATCTAATGATATTTTCCAAGTAATTTCCTTTTTCGGTTGATCTTTATCTCCCCCTAATGTCGGAAAATATGATCAAAATGACAATCTGTAAATCTTGCAATAAATAAATCACCTGTCAATGGTTCAATATATTTAATTATAGATGGTGATTCATAGCCGACATATATCCCCAATCTTCTTTGGGAGCCTAATTTAGTACGTAGGGGAGGTGTAATAGGAACATAAACCGCGCAACCAAAAATTCTCAAATGAGAAATATTGGGCTGATAACCAAATGCTAATTGTAAGGGGGAGTAAGTATGATAACTTGTCAGCCTAATCCTTACAAGTGTTGCTGCATGTAATATAGCATGTCCCCAAGCAGATAAGGAAAGTTTAGATCTCATTAGCAATGGTCTAGCAATTAATTGTAGCCATTTAATAAGTGATTCGGCTAGACCATTTTGTGTGTGAATATAAGCTACAGGATGTTCAACAGTTATTCCTATGGACATGCAATAATCATCAAAAGCATATGATGAATATTCACCAGCATTATCTAGACGAATTCTCTTAATTGCATAATCAGGAAATTGTGCTCACAACTTAATTATCTAAGTAAGCAATCTCGCAAACGCCGAGTTGCGAGTAGATAATAAATATACATGTGACCATCTTGTTGATGCATCAATTAGCACCATAAAATATCGAAATGGTCCACATGGTGGATCTACAGGTCCACATATATCACCATGAATTCATTCTAGAAATGAAGGGGATTCAGTCCCTACTTTAGTTGGTGAAGGTCTAACAATTAATTTCTCTTGAGAGCAAGCAACACATGAGAATTCATTTGAGTTTAACACCTTTTGATTTTTCAATGAATGGCCATGTGAGTTTTCAATTATTCGCCTCATCATTATAGAACCAGGATGTCCAAGGCGGTCATGCCAAACCATAAAATCATTAGGATTAGTAGACTTCTAGTCTACTAGGTGATGAGTTTCAGCTGCACTTATTTTTGTATAATATAAGCCAGAAGAGAGTGAATGCAGCTTTTCTAACACACATTTCTTCCCAAAAATAGTACTTGTAATTAATAAATATTCCATATTTGTCTCATTAAGTGTTTCGATATGATATCCATTTCGGCGGATATCTTTAAAACTTAACAAATTTCTTCGAGACTTAGGAGATAGTAGTGCATTATTTATAACAAATTTAGTTCCTTCAGGGAGAAATACAGTAGCTCTTCCAGAGCCTTCAATTAATTAGCACTACCACTTATTGTATTAACATTAGTTTTTTCCATTTCTAAATGAGAAAAATATTCTTTACTTTTAAGTATAGTGTGCGTAGTAGCACTATCAATGAGACAAATATTTTCATCACCATTAAATTCCAAGTTTTTGTCATCCATTTCTTCTTCAGGAAGAAAATAACAAAAAATAAACATTAATAAGGTGCATAAATTTCATAGCTTATAAAGAAAATTACATACAAGATGCGAACAAAATTCTAAGCAAATATGGGACATTTGACATCTGATTATTTTGCACCTTCAGAATGCTCAAAGAAATCGGCTATATCAAGGTGTGTTATGTCGGCATCATCATCATCATAAACATCCTTGTGATCAACAAGATTTGTCTCAGCATTTTTGCCCTTTTTCAATGATGCCTGATAAAGTTCAACAAGATGTTTTGCGGTACGACAGGTACGGGACCAATGACCTTCCATGCCACATCGATAACATTTATCTTCATAAATTTTCTTTTCTTCATCTTTCTTATCATTCTTGTCCCACTGCTGGGAGTTATTTTGTTTCTTACTACTATTATGATTATTATAATTATAAGGCACAAATCTACCATGAGCTCGTCCACGATTGATGGCCTCTTCCACGACCACCTCCATGGCCACGTCTATGACCACGACCAGAATTTTGTTGTTGAGTTGCGTTCATTTCAGGGAGCGGACTAGCACTAGTTGGTCGGGACTCGAGATTTTTCAACAATAACTCATTATTTTGTTCAGCCAAAAGAAGACATGTAATAAGTTCAGAATACTTCTTAAAACTTTTTTCTCGATATTTCTGCTGCAGGAGCATATTTGAGACATGAAAAGTAGATAATGTTTTCTCTAACATATCCTCATCAGTTATATTTTCTCCACAAAATCTTAATCGAGAAATAATTCTGAACATGGCTGAATTATATTATTAACAGATTTAAAACCTTGTAGCCATAGGTGATGCCAATCATACCTGGCTTTTGGAAGGACGACCATCTTCAGGTGGTCAAATCTCTCTTTCAAATTATTCCGCAAGACAAGTGGATCTTTCACAGTTAAATATTCAGTTTTCAATTTTTCATCTAAATGATGACGAAGAAAAATCATAGTTTTGGCATGGTCTTGATTTGATGCATCATTCTTTTCAATAATAGTATTTCTAAGACCCATTGCCTCAAGGTGGATCTCAACATCTAATATCTATGATAAGTAGTTCTTTCTAGAGATATCAAGAGATACAAATTCTTGCTTGGTAATATTAGCCATAAAAAGTGAAATGAATTGAGAAAAGAAAGAAAAAGTTTACCTAAATGTATAGACATGTGCGCAACAATCGATTTAAGATCTGGACTTTTACTTGATTGCTCCAATGGTAGAGGCTCGTGCTGATAACGTGTTATAAAACACTAATATAGTACTAGTGGAAACAACAAAGTGTAGGAGATAGTAGAGAGAAGAAGATTATTCTTTCATTAACTCTGAAAATTTAAGTAAGTTACAAAATATGTTGGATAACCTCTATTTATAGAGGAGCTAATCTCAGAAGATCAAAAGTCTCATCGGGAAGTTGAAAGGTCATCCACATTCTCACATTTATTACATTTAATGATAGGAGAGTTAAAATGTTACATTCATTCCATTAATGATTTGAGAGCTAAAAAGTCATCTGCATTTATTTTTTTGTCCTTCTATATTCTATAGAGAACTTAATGGACATCCATCTTTTAATTGTTTCATAACAAGGTTCATGAATTTGCCTTTTTTTAACTAGTATAATTTTTGAAAAATCTAATTTGTTTCAAAACCCTATACACTAACACCTAGTTCGAAAGAAGTCCAAAATCCTTCGACTGACAGCAAGTTTTAAAATACACAAAATTTCCCAAAGTACATTTTTAAAATCCTCTCACAAGCGCCCTTTGACAAAAAATACTAATTAGCCAGTTAATTACACTCCATTGTGATAAATGAATGAATAAGGTGAACCTTTTTACCAGAAAATTATGATAAAAAAAAAATGCAGATCACCATTTTGCAATTAGGTTAATTATGCATTGAAAAACTCTACCAATTTAACGAAATATTTTAAATGAGAGTAAAGGACTCCTCAGAAAAAAGAGAAGTCATTAAAATAAGAAAAGGTTATTTGTTTAAGACAATAATAAAAAAAATTCTTTCTTTATATGCAACAGGACCAAGTAGATATATTTGCAACTAAATTATGGATTCTACAGTTTTCATGAGTAATCATACGATCTTATCATCAATTGATAGGGCCAGCATCATAATCCTAGATTTTCTCCTTCTCTATGTAATTATTTGTCATTCTTAGTATCCATTTATTCTAGGAAGCAAGTTTAAATAGTCAGAATTCTTTCATTGGCTGTGAAAATACTAACAAAAAAAAAAAAAAGTGAACAAAGTAAATAAAATGTGCAAATAATTAACGTGGAAAGCATTGATCAAGCACGCAATAACATATGATCAATCACAAAATAAAAAGAATTCAAAGAGTTGAAGACTGATTAAAAATGAATTTTTCGTGAAAAAACTCCAAGGAGGTACAAAACCGCAACATGAACAATATTGTACAGAATGCCACTTCCAGACATGCCCTACGATTACTAGAAAACTACGACGGTCAGAAATGGCTCGATATCTAATTGTTCTATTGCTAGAAAACCATTCTAAATTCTCATAACGATACTTCTCCCACAAATATAAATCTTAGAATAGTGGAAGAAATAAATAACAGACGAGTACTAGACATATATCAAACACTCGTTTGGATAGTGGACATGCAAATGAGCAATGCTCTCCAATTTTCAATGAACAACACGAAAATCTTTAGAAGCTTTGTCCTTGAACAAATTCTTGAGATCTCTTATGTGGTGCTTG
Source organism: Dracaena cambodiana (assembly GCA_036321105.1). Lineage (NCBI taxonomy): Eukaryota > Viridiplantae > Streptophyta > Magnoliopsida > Asparagales > Asparagaceae > Dracaena > Dracaena cambodiana. Next base: position 39,061,756 of record JAYEPQ010000006.1, read on the forward strand.
AGAGTTCTTTTTTATCTTGAAGAAAATGAAATAAAGTAACAATTTTTCCTATCTCTAAATCATTATAAGTCCATCTTTAAATCCCATCCATCAATCTTAGATTCAAAAGACCAAAAGTAATTTGTATCCAATTTAAGTACCCAACAATCCAAGTTAAAACAAATCAGAATTCGATTTGCCAAAATAACCGTCCAACTACTAGTAGGACTATTGGTAGATTCACCGGTGGATCCTCTTAGATTGGATAATTAAGAAAATCTATATGTGGGGCTACTGATAATTCTTGAGCTATTGTGCACTCCTCTGAGCTACATATACGAGCTACATATACGGTTACCAGCAGTTTAAAATACCTACCAAGCTTTTCCTGAACTACTAGTGGCTTAATTGCAGGATTGTGCTTTTTAGCTTTCTTTTTATTTTTGACACGTTTTGCCAAATATAAACAGAGATTAGAACCTAACAAGTTGGTTTGGGACCAAAGATCTGGGTCCAGTTTAAGATGCTACTCTCCGAGGGCACATAAAGCATCATGAGTGTGCTCAAATCAATAAGACATATTTTATGAAAGAAGGAAAAATAGATCAAAATTATTTAATGGGAAACAAAATTAATCTCTATTGATCCTCTCCTGTTCCCCACACTTTCTCTCTCTGATTAGAAGTATCCCATAGACTCCCTTTCTCTATAACTTGTCATGTTTTATCTAATTATGTTACTCAAGACATATTTCACAGTAATCTTATTAATCATATTGCGGGAACCAAACAGAAGGGAAGGACCACAAATGGGCCCAACCCTGACCACCTCAACGAAAGTAGATCCCATGGGACCTTCTGCATCTACATGGCCCTTCCTAATTTGTCCCAGCTCAAGTCAGTGTGGGCATGAGTCCCACCTAGCCATTAAAATTAGGGATTAATATTTGGTCGGAGTTATTGGATATTGGAGAAATCTGACTAACCCCATTTAGACAGAAAAAGTAGGTCTCCAACCACCTTATTCGACCAAAATCTGGCTGAACTCTGAACGATGATGCAGGTTCAGGTGAATCGAACTTTAACAGAGTCGATCGGAGGCTTTTTTACACCTGATCAAAAAAGATTGGTCTAGTAGCAAAGCATTTAAAGTAAGGGAAAGATAAAAGGCAAATTTGAAGGTGGTGGTAGTGTGACTTTCCTTGCCATTGTGTGAGAAGCAGAGGTGTTGAAGGAAAGGGTGGGGGATTGACAATGGTGGTTGAGGAGGAGAGAAGAAGAAAATTTGACGAATAAGAAAATAATAAAAAATGGTACATGTAACTAGGTATAAATTAATTATTAATTTAGAATATATTCTCCTTCCTTTTAAGAAGTTTAAAAAAAAAAAATTAATGACTCTCGATAATTTGATCATGATCCAATTCCAGCCAAATGCATTTTATTAAAATAATAAATGATAGTCGCATGGAAAATAAAGAGCGAGTCAGTTAAAAGGCTCTCTATTTCCAACTATATGCATGGAGGAGTAGCTATTGTGGTAGCAATCGGGCTGAGTCAGTATTCGACGAATGTACCCCGTCCAATTCCAACCATTTATAATTTCAATTATAACATTTATACTTCGAACTATAACATTCTGACTGTATTCTGCCTCTCCACTTTGATCGAACTCCAACCGATATCAATCAAAATTAGTGTAAGGGATCGGGGTAGAGTACACCTGTTCCTCCCTAACTAAAATCAACCACACCATGCATCCAAAAACTTGTCCCGAGGCCCATGTCCATGCGCTAAACACTAAACCTCATGCATATTGCGAATGAATGCGACACATTGGATGAGTCAAGTTTGGCTACACAATCACTGAGTCCACTTTGCTTCCAAAAAAATCACTGAGTCCACTGAACAACTCAACATTGGCATTGTGGAGTGGGACTTCAAAAAGCCAATCAAAATATAATTTGGTTGCTTAGGATCAAATATATGTAGACCAAAAAAGAAGGAGGGGCTGGAAATTCTGAACCTAAAAACTTTCAATATCACCCTCTTAACCAAATGGTGGTGGAGTATATTGACAAAACCGGAAGGACAACTGCAGAAACTACTGCAACTTAAATACGGTTTGAAAAGAGATGAACGGTGGGGAGAAACTCGCAATACATCCAGCATATCAAGTTTCTGGAAAGGAGTACTTAAAACAAAAGACATTTTCCAGTCGAGCATATCTTTCAATCCAGGAAGGAAAGGGAGAGCATCCTTCTGGAATGATCGATGGTGTACGGAGGTCCTACTGAGGGTACTTTTTTTGCAGGTTTTTGAGTTAGCAAGCAATAAAAACGCATCCACAGACTGCTTGTGGGATCGAAACAAGTGGGACTTGAGAATAGGGGTACATCCGGATGCTATAGCTCAAACATAGGCCTTACTGCTTAAGAGCCTAATACAAAAAATGCCCCAGGTGATAATAAATGTGATGAAGTTATTTGTAGATAGGAAAACACTGGGTCTTTACTATCAGATCTGCATACAAATACAGTATAGACGGTAGACGTAGTTTGCCGCAGGCGCAATATATATGGCAAACTAAATGACCCCTTAAAATAAGGGTTTTTTTTATGGTTGATTGCAAAGCATTTGATCCTAAGCTGAGACAATCTCCAAAGGAAATGATGGAGGGGACAATCTCCAAAGGAAATGATGGAGGGGGCCTAATATTTGCGTCATTTTTCAATCAGATGCATAATCTATTTCTCATATATTTCTAACGCGTGCCTATACTGTAAAAATATAAGAAAAGTGTGTCGCGTGTCTACACCTACACGTGACAAAGACATCTGATATATGGATTAGGGCGGGGTTTAGCAGGTCCACAAAACAAGGTGCTCACTTTCGTTGATGATAGCAACCATTTGTCGGAACATGTGCAGAGAGAGAAACAATAGATTCTTTAGATAGATCAGGCATTCCACAGATGTTTGTTTCTATCTCACATAACTTGATATGCTCTTTTTGATAGGTTTTTTATAGGAGAGGGAGCGTTTGTGCCTTTCGGAAGAATATGATACAGACGAGGATTTACAGGACAAAACTCCATACAAGGCGACATGGAGCCCTGCAGACAGCGGTTGAGCGACCTAGCCATATAGCGCCCATATTCTATTTTGGACGGTAGTCTTTTAGTTGTCACTTTGTATTTTGTATTATATACTTTTTCTTATGTATAGTGATGTAAGGCCAGAACTATTGGTATCTATGTGTATCATGGCTTATTTTATTCTCAGTTCGTCGATATAATCGGTTGTTCTGTTATATCTCAGTAATAGAATGCGGAGAGCAACTGCCCACCGTTTTAACCTCAAAAAAAAAAAAAAAAAAAAAAAAAACTCATCATTGGCATCAAGCTAACCGAAGATGTTGAAGATATAAATAGCTAGGCCATCTCTACAACTACATTCTCCCTTTCTCCCTCTCCCTCTCCCTCCCTCTTTCTCTCTCTCTTAATCTCCCTCCCTCCCTCCCCCTTGCTTCTGTGGGTACTTGGTTGAGGATAGCTCTATTTTCCTCCGCTTCCTCCTCAACCGGATCAAAATTGCGATTAGAGATCAGATTAAGAGATAAGGCTTCAAAATAATAACCAATTAGCCCAAAACCATCCTATAAAGAAGGGGAAGCCTCATGTTTTTCACACCCTAATCCACTCCCCCCACAATATTTGGAGAAAAACCAAAAAATGATTTTATAAACCCTCACCTTATCCATAAGCTCACTAATCCTATTTAAAGGGGGGAGTTAAGGAGTTGAGATGACTCCAAGTTTATCCAAATACAAATCCCCTCTACATTAGTTAGTAGTTACAAAGTTCTACATCCGCCACAACTCTCTTGTTTGCTTCCATTCTCTCTCTCTCTCTCTCTCTCTCTCTCTCTCTCTCTACATTAAAAATGGCCATGGGCATGGACTCTCAGTGGAGGGAGACTCAAGGGAAGCAACTCCACGACCCTTTCTTCTGCAAGATGATAGGGCCGTGCGCAAAGTACTGCCCAGGGCCGATCGTCGTCGGGGCTGGGCCGTCGGGGCTGGCCGTGGCGGCATGCCTGAAGGAGAAGGGGATACCGAGCACGGTGATCGAGCGGGCGAGCTGCATCGCATCGCTCTGGCAGCACCGGACGTATGACCGCCTGCGGCTCCACTTGCCCAAGAACTTCTGCGAGCTGCCGATGATGCCGTTCCCTGAAAACTTCCCCACGTACCCGACCAAGCAGCAGTTCCTGTCGTACCTGGAGGCGTACACCAAGGAGTTTGAGATCAGGCCGATGTACAACCAGAGCGTGGAGAGCGCGGAGTTTGACGTGGGGATAGGGATGTGGCGGGTGAGGGCCAAGGTGGGGGAGGAGACGGAGAGGAGGGAGTACGTGAGTAGGTGGCTGGTGGTGGCGACAGGGGAGAATGCGTTGGCCGTGGTGCCGGAGATACAAGGGATGGAGGAGTTTCAAGGGATGAAGATGCACACCAGTTCGTACCACCGAGGCAATGCCTTCTCGGGGAAGAAGGTGCTTGTCGTCGGCTGCGGCAACTCGGGCATGGAGGTCTGCTTGGATCTCTGCAACCACAATGCCCGCCCAACTATGGTCGTTCGGGACTCGGTGGGTGTTTTATTCTCTCTCTGTTTTTCTTTTTTTTCCTTTACTCTATTTGTGTTCTTATAATTTGCTTGCATTTATAGTAGTTTTACAGTCTGTTTTCTCTCTTCAAGTTTACCTATGGACATTATTAAGGATTTTCTTTCTTGTTTGCAAATTTCCATTGTTTTTGTTTTGAGATAAGATTTGTGCTTTAAAGGTTATCTTTAAGGAAGGATTAATTTCTTTGGAAAGTGGAGAAACAGTTTAGATATTCTTTTAACTGTTTTTTTTTTTTTTTTTTTTTTGTGATATTTTGAGATTTATTTATTATAGAATGCTTTGTCATTTAGTTGGGCTTCATATTAAGTCTTTGGGCCTATCTTTCTCATTTCTTTTGTATACCCCAATACATAAGTATAGCTACTACCTAGTAAAAACACTCCCTTGGGAGGAAAGAAGGAAAAATAAAATAAAATCAAATAGATACAAGCTCACAAAAGGGTTGCTCTTTTTAGTAGTGATGAGAATAAGAATTGAAATATTTTCTATGTTATCATTTGAAGGTGATTGCATGATTCTTTGAGACTCACGTGTTCTAAGGCTTGAAAGAAAGTCTTGGCATGCGAAGAAAGATAGATTCTCTCTCTCCCTCTCTCTCTCTCTCTCTCTCTCTTAAACTGACCATGCACGCAAGTTGCAGTCAGTCTCGCTGTTACAAGTACCTTTTTAGCTCACCTACAGTTCACAATTACAAATAACCTAACCTTTATTGGGACTCATCCCCACGCGGGAATGAGAGAAATGAAAAGTTTTAATACTCTCACTCCCTACCTCTACAATTTCATTAAAATTTAATTGTTTGGCCATCTTTTTATCTTTTTTGTTTATTTAAATTTATATTCTCTTGATCTTCATCCTGCAAAGTTCAAGTTCGGCTTGAAAAGTTGTAGTGATGCATGGGACCCCAATGGCGTAACCAAGCAAAAATATAAGGATATGCTGCCTTCTCTCTTTTTCTTGTGATAAAATAAAGTATATATTCATATTAGAGATAAGAAAAAGATGAGGAGATATTGCACCAAGTTGCTATCCAAATAAGTTACAGCATGGGCAGGTCTTTACTAGCTATGGTCTTATGATTATTCCTCTTTTTAATCACTTTTTATTTCCATTATCTTTTTTTTTTGGGATTTATTTAATGTTCTTATTGCTATGATATTCTCCAGGTGCATGTTCTCCCACAAGAGATTCTTGGTCGATCGACTTTTGGGCTGTCCATGTCGCTCCTAAGCTGGCTGCCCGTGCAGACAGTGGATCGATTGCTATTGTTTCTCTCCTGGCTCATCATGGGCGATACGGCCAAGCTTGGCATCAGACGGCCTGATCTCGGCCCACTTGAGCTGAAATCGGTATCTGGGAAGACTCCGGTGCTTGATGTTGGAACACTAGCCAAGATCAAGTCCGGTGACATCAAGGTCTGCATAAATTCTCGATAATTGATTGTTCTTCGGTCTCTTTATTGTCGTTGGGTTTACAACTAATTGATGTTCCCTCTTATCTTGTGCTGCAGGTTTACCCAGGAATAGAGAGATTGACTCGTGAAGGTGCCAATTTTGTCGATGGGAGATCGGAGGACTTCGATGCCCTTATTTTTGCTACTGGCTACAGAAGTAACGTCCCATCTTGGTTGAAGGTATAACATTCTTGTTCTGTTTAGTTCCGGTTAGATTGGTTGACGATCATTGTTTGCTTCTACTACTCTTATTAACGATCCCCATGAGAACACTATTTATCATAATTTAAGAGAGCATTCTATTAACAAGTTATAACATAACATTATGGATGATATTAACTTTGTTGTATGTGATATTGAAGTAATATTGAAATATATGCCGAGTAATCGACCGTGCATTCGATTTGCAGGAAAAGGAGTTCTTCTCCGAGAAGGATGGAATGCCAAAGAGATGGAAAGGGGAGCGCGGCCTATACGCCGTGGGATTCACAAGGAAGGGATTATTTGGTGCAGCAATGGATGCAAGGAAAATTGCAGAGGATATTGAGCAATGTTCTGAAGTCGAAGCAAATTGCTTCATGGTGTTCTCTTGCTCACCAAATTAACTGGATGGCCCTCTTGAGCCCTAACCTAGGAATAGGTTTGGTTTTCCTCTCTTCTTTCTCCAGATTAGATCAATAACCTTGTAGCAGTTAACCTTCGTTCGTTTTTGAGAAGTAGAGGGAATGTTTTTGGCACTAGCTAGCCGGTACTTGTACATATTGTACATATTGAATGGTTAATAATTTGGGTTGACTGACTTAGAGAACGAGAGAGATAGAGAAAGCTAGAGAGCGTGTGTGTGTGTGAGAGAGAGAGAGAGAGAGAGAGAGAGAGAGATTGTGGCTTGAGCCTTACTCTATCTATGTAAGCGAAAGCATTTGATCAATTATTTCCTTTAACATTTGTTCTTCAATCGAGTCTTCATGAAATTATTTAAGTATTACTTTTATCTTTTAATTGTCTTGTTTCGTAAATTTAATTGAAGTGCATGCATGCCCACTACTCATTAGATTCTTAAGTTTGACTTGTGTTTACCTTATTAAGGGACCATCCTAATCATCCTTGGATCGGATTATATGGGAATCCTATAACTTAGAGGGGGAAAAAAGTCGTGTGAAAGAGAGTAGACCAGTGCGCTTAACCTAACCCTCATCAACCTCACAATAATCTAGCTAATATTTATCCATGCATCATGCTCATTTTCAAGGACCACCACTATAGTTTTCTCTTGTTGAGGTTGATATGTAAAGATTTGTTTTGCCCGCCACCATTCACTGCGCTACACTCATCAAAGCTGACAATGATGATAAGATTAGAGTTGATGAATGGGTCTTAGCGTCTCGAACACATGCCTTGTCCATCTATCGACACGCTTCTTCCGCATGGGGGTTGCAGGGCAGCATATATGGATATTCCAAGGCTACGATAGTGCGCGTCACGAGGTGAACTCCTGCTCCTTAGCTTTTTGGAGCCCTTAGATTCCTTATTCTTAGCTAGCTATGGCTACCTATATGCAGCTAGCTCTGCATGATCCCTATTATTCACTCATACAGTGGTCGATAGGAAAGAGTAAAGGATAACTACCACCTACCTAGTGATAAGCAAACTTGAGAGTGGGTTTAAGCTAATATCTTTGTTCATGCCTAAAGTAAATGGGAGGATATGGGAGAGAGACATATGTAACTTGATCAACTGATGCATCCAACATAGAATGAATATAACATGTAACACCGACTTTTTTTACGTAGGATTTTCAAATTCTACAATTTATTATAACTAATATTTTGTTTTTAAAATATATTTTGATCATATGAAACCCACCCCACACTCAAATCAAATTGTCTAATCAAGTAATTGTGATTGAGAAAACAAGTAGGATTAACTAAATTAGATTGATATTTATCTAGAAAAATTAAAATAAGAATTTATTTGATTTTTTTTAACTATTTAGATTCTAATTTGACTGTATATTGAATCTAAATAGAAAACCAATCCAAATCCTAGTTCAACTAGTAAAATAGACTAGCCTAATTAATGTAGGATTCAATTCTCATCCAATTAATTAGATATAATTTAATTTGGGTCATATACCTATTATGATTCATATTCAAATTTGGTTTCTATATCTTTTGGGATTCCTATTTAAATTTGGTTTCCATATCTTTTAGGATTTCTATTTAAATTTGGTTTTCATATCTATTTCGATTTCTATTTAAATTTGGGTTTCTATTTCTTTTGGGATTCTATCTTTAATTGGATAGTAAATCCGATTAGAGTTCATATTAGACTTTCCTACTAGGTGTAGGAATATGGTTCTTAATCCCCTATCAACAAACCCTCTTTTTCCAAACAAAAAAAAAAAATAGGAGAAGCAAAACATAGGAAAAAGAAAAGAAATAGAGAAAGAAAAAGAAGATGGTTCAACTAAGAAGAGTTTTTGAGAAGCTTAGAGATTTTGTTGCTTAGGCTAAAGACGTCATCATAGATCAAGGCCATGTGAGTCCAACTCATTCATAAACATGCTAATATTATACTTTATTTTCTATATTTTCTATTTTATTTGTTGATTAAATTATGTACTTTAAATTCAGTGAACACCAAACAAGACATGATAAGATACGATTGCTATAATACGTAATAGATGATAGATGATTAATCATTGTATTGTTATATTATTCCAAAATATTACTGTTATTGTTACTAAACACTGAACTTTAATGATCATTACCAATTCATATACTGAACTGAATTTACTGAAACTGAAATTAACAATTGATACTGAAAATGGACATACACCAGTTTCATGGGGGAAATTGAGAATTCATATGATTTAATACATGAACGTAACTGTGCCACTATTTTCCGTTTATGGGAGGATCATAATAGGCTCCAATCAAAACCGGCACTATTTCCCATTTTTTGAGAGAATCATGATAGACTCCGATCAACTTACTGTTCCACTTTTTTCGAGGACACGGGGATGCATTCAAACCAGCCAACTTCATATCTTCCTAAATTTTCAAATATCGTAATTAAAAGAGACTATAAGATTAATTGATTTGATATATAAAGTGTTAAAATATAAGATTTTCTATTGTTTTAAATGTAAGATATTATATTTTCAAGATATCATTGTTTTATATGTTTTACTATATATTTTTGGATCGCTTTACTGCCGATCCTACTTATGCATGACAGATTATTACTTAGAGTAGGCTCGCCGAAGATAGAGTAGGATAATATATTTTCAGGATCAGGCATATCTAAAAGATCGGCTTTTCTTGTTTATTATTTTCTTATTGAATTTTATATAAGGAGAAAAAAATATTATTATTTTAACTAAAAAAATTATTGTTTATTTTTATATTTTGCCTATATTTTCGCTGTAATGTGACTGTAATAATTACTGAGGTTTATCGAGTTATCATTCGATACTGAATATTCCAGCTTGAGTGTTAGGAGATGTGAAAACTATATACATATGAGCGACTACAATGATTGAGTGGGCAAGCTGGAAGTAGGTAGTGGCGGTCCCAACTGTATAAACTGATACACGCCCTTTACAATTAATCTAGTTTGCACAATTTTGTCGTTTCTGGAGGGGAAAAAAAATTTTGCGTTCTCTGATTACGATTGTGTGTATTATCATGAGTCATATATATTATCCACTACAAAAATGTGTTTTTTTTTTTTTTTTTCCTTTTTATAGGAATAAGTTTGAATGGTTGGGGTGAAGTAATCTGGTCCGATATTAATCTGAGGTGGCGATGTAACTTGCTTTTTTGGTGGATATTTGTTACCATTTTCTTGCTCTTTTTAGTTGGGGTGTAAAATGGAGAAAAATAATGAAATCTAATTTTAGATTCCTTATTTGTATTAACCAATACGTATCCTATATGATGTAGTGATAAGATTTAATAAAACATCATCTTGCATATAAAGGTGACTCTGAGAACATTTCTTCGGACAAGTTCTCATTTTCTAATGATCGCAAGTGAAGCAGTCATAGCTTGAATGCAATCAGTTGGAGTTTCACTAGGAACAAAGGAGATTCATAGACGGAGATAGTTGATGGCAGATAGCCTTGAAGTTTAAGCACATAAACTCGAGCCAAAACTTCAAGAATTCTCTATCCTTGGCAAGATTTCTAACTCCAAACATCTCCGAATGCCATCCAACAAGCATCCTAACCAACCAAGACAAGTCTTTTCTTCTTATTACCAATGGATGTGAATACACCTAAATACACAAGATATTCATCATGTTTCCACAACGTTTGAATTTGACACTTATCGCTAGCTTGGTCAACATACTTGTTGGTATTTACAATACCAATCATTCCTAAATGAATTTCACTATCATCCAGAATTTCGCCCTTACGAAGTGAAACCAAGTATCAATATGGTTTGTCCTTAAGTGACATGCCTAGGTCTTTGCCAACTGAATAGTAATCTGACTATCATAGTAGACAACAACATTCTCCTGAATAGATCCCAAGTCATCAATCAATCTGTGAAACCAAATTGTCTTCTTAATTGTCTCCCTCTATAGTAGATGAATTTATGATATACTGCAATATCGATCTCCAATTCACCAAATTTCTACCTAGAGTAAACATACACTACGTCGTAGATTGGGCACTTATCTAAGTCTCTTGCAAAATTAGAATTCATATAACCAATCAACTGACCAAGCTCCTAGTCCTTCTCAAATTTCAAACCAACATCCACAATTCTCATAATATACTATAGAATTCGTTTCTTAGCCTATTAATGTCCTGTGCATGTAATTCCATGCCATGCTAATAGACTGCAAGATGTCGGGCCTTGTACACACCATACCGTTGTAATCCCGCTCCCAACAAGACTAGCATATAGAACTCGATATAATCCTGCTACTCATTGGTGCATAAAGACAACTTCAAACATAATTCAAAGCGAGAAAGTAATGGTATAGTAACTAGTTTAACTGACTCATCAATATCAAATTTAATCAATATTTGTTTTAAATGTTGTTTCTGAGATAAACAGACTGTTCACTTTGCTCTATCTTGCTCGAACTCCATACCTTGAATCTTCTTAGCCTCTCCATTAAATGCGCTTTTTAGCTGTGCTTTCAACTGTTTAATCTCTATCTTGCTCTTAGATGTAATTAATATATCATCTACATAGAAGAGCAATATAAATGAAGGATCCATCTTTAAGTTTCTTGAAGTAAATAAGATAAACATAATGACTTCTGATATACTTGTTAGTGGTTATAAACTGGTCAAACTTCTTAGACCACTATCTTAGAAATTTTTCAACCCGTAAAAGAATTTCTTCATCTTATAAACGAGGTTTTCTTTTCCAGTAACTTTATACCCATCCAACTGAGTCATATAGATATTCCCTTTCAAACAACTTTGCAAGACTTTTCACGTCTAACTAAACTAGATGTATTCACATTGAGCAAGTAAAACTAACAAAGCTCAGACATTAGTATGATTCACAACTAGCGAAAATATCTTATTATAATCAACTCCTTCCTTCAGAGCATAGATTTACACTTTTAACCTAACCTTTTATCTTACATTTTGTTGCAGTAGATGATTTTCTTTCCTAACAAATGCCCATTTACATCCTATTGCCTTCTTTCCTTTGGAAGTTGTATCCACACTCCTATTAGATTGTTATGAAGAGATTCCAACTCCTCATGCACCACACCCTTCCAATCTTCAGCTAACCATTCATCTTGTCTTCTCTGCAGGTAGAAGAAATATTTTCATAATAACTTGAAATGCATATGCCACCAAATCAGTGAATCGTGTGGGTTTTTTAATCTCTCTTTTGGCTTTTTTAAGTCATGTTGCTTTGTTTTGCCTTGTATCTCTATATTACCCGCATAAGACAATGCCTTAAACCAAAACTCCTTATCCGAACTAGCATTTGACAATATAAATCACACTTTCTCTAGCATAGTACAATTCATACTTTTAGCCACCCCATTCTATTTTTGTGTCTCTAACTGTAAATTGTCGCACTGTACCCTCACTTGACATAACTTTATGAACGGATCTGATTTGTATTCCTGCCATTGTCTAATCTAAACCACTTGATCTTCTTATCATTCTGAATCTCTAGTTATTTTTTTCCACTTTAAAAATATATCCATCACCTCATATCTGTAACAAATTAGCTCGCCCAAACTCTCTAGAATAGTCATCTATAAATGATATAAACCAATTTGAATCTCCAAGTATCCATGTACATAATTCAGAATCCCTTCTGTTTGATGAACTGCAGTTCCAAACTTGACCATAATCTATTTTCCACTTATACAATGATCACAAAACTCTAACTTTGTTTTCTTTGCTCCATTCAATAAGTCTTGCCTTCACGAAGCCTAATAAAGTATTCTCTCCAACATATCCCAATCACATGTGTCGTAATTTGAAAGTGTGTTCATCTATATCCAATATATAGGAAATCATTGATGCTCCACCACTTACTGTATTTTCCTTGGAGAAAAAAATTCTTCTTCCGAGTACCTTTTACCATCAATACACCTTAATAACCCTAACGTCCACCTCTGCTGTTGGTGGTAAAATCTCCAAAGAAAATCAGTAAAAAGAGATAACCATGCAGAACGCGGAGCTAACTCCGTAGTTCCACGTCTGGCTAATCAATAGCCCCGCGTTGAGTAAAACGCGGAGCTAATTCATAGCTCCGCGTCTGGCTAATCAATAGCCCTACGTTGAATAAAACGCGGAGCTAATCGGTAGCTCCGCATCTAACTAATCCGTAGCTCCGCATCTAGTTAATCACTAGCTTCGCGTTGAGGAAAACGCGGAGCTAAGTTCATAGCTCTGCGTTCAGAGTATTTAACTCCGCATGAGCATATTCTTATAATCCTAAATTGATTGTGATTGAGATTTGGGTTTATTCAATATCCAAATGGAGTACAATCAGAATTCAAAATCAAGAGATTTAAACCAAAACTAAGATATTTGATTAGAATACTTGATGAATGCAATTACCTTCTAATTCTATTTGATTGGAAACTCTTATATCAACTCAAGGCTATAAATACCCTCTTAAGGTAACATTTGAGGGAGCTTTTGGATCTTTTGAAGAATTCAGGTTACGCGTGAGAGTCTTGAATTCATCAAGATCAGCAGAGAAAGAAGTTAGGCCGACCATCATCTTCGTCGAGTAAAAGATTTCTACGTCAGATCATCAAAAAGAGCTACTTGATAGATCCCATCGTCACATAAAGCCCACAATTCATTGTAAAAGAGAACGATAATTTATAAATCCTCTCGTTTATTTTTTTGTTCTCTTTCATTGTAACTAAGCTATTCAATGAAAGAAAAGAAGAATTTTGCAACGAATAAACTAGCGACCACAGTGGGAGGCGTCTCTTTTACTGAAAAAGAGATCGTGGCGCAATCTGACATGGAAAAGATCGGATCCGATGTTAATATGCTCATTATGGAGCTCGACTAGCAGAAGTACGAGGAAGATCTCTCCTCTGGATTAGATGCCCTGACCGAAACGTGGCGTTATCGCTGCGTGAGCTCCAATACCCGTAAATCGGGTAATCGAGAATCCACCGTTAAACGGGGACCCATGGAGCCCACGGCTATCGAGCTGTTATTTGGGCATAAAAATCTAATAGAGGAAGTCTCATTGCTGCTGGAGAAGGCTAAGAAACTGGTTTAACCAAGACTCAATTCCGCAATCGAAATCGTCGAGTAAGGCGGAGAGCCCTCAAAGCCCACGTTAAACGCGAGGCTAACGAAGTGGCAGAACACGAGGCTATTGCACCCCGCGAACTGGCTTGCGTTAATCGTAAGACCAGTCAAAATCATGTTAAACGCGAACTTATAGCTATGCCAGCGTGTGATTTTCCACGCGAGGCTAAAACTGAGCTTAGCGTAAAATGCAAAGCCAGTGAAATTTGCATTAATCGAAAAACTTCTTACTATCGCGTAAATCGCGAACTTAATTGCGTTAATCGCAAAGAGAGATCCGCGTGTGATTTTCCACGCAAGGTTATTAACCTCAAACTTGAGCCTAGCATTAGTCGTGAAGTCAAGAATTCTTGCGTAAAATGCAATGCGAAACCAACGTGTGATTTTCCATGCGAGACTAAGCAAAAGTCTGAAGCTAAATTTCTTTAGAAACGCCAAACCGACGTAAAATGCGAGGCTAGTGTAAAACGCGAACTATTTCCCAGCTTCGTGAAAATCCTTTAAAATGCGAAGCTAACTACCAACTCCGCGTAAAACAGCCAATTTACAGAATTAACGCTGATAATCGAAATATCGAGCACCATCTCAACTCCATTGGCTCTGGAGAGTTTCAACAGATACCCAGATCTCTCCGACTTAGGAGAGTATTATATATTGTATTTTTTCTCCCATATTTTATCTATTTTTTGTATATAAATAAATACTACTCTGGTATTTTTAGTTTGTTTTTCAGGTAATCCGACTCATACAAGGAGATCACATAAAATCAGAGCCGGATTAGGAAACAAAACCCGAAAAAAGTTTAAAAAGAGCAAAACTATAAGAATAAAATACTTCAGAGAGTTAAAGTCAAATACATTCAGGCGATCCAAGAGTACAAGATACGAGACTCATGCGAAAGAAAATTCAAGCAATTTTATCATAATCTTGCCACTAAATAGCGTCATTTTGCCACTAATTGGCGGCACAAAGAGGGGCCCATATGATGAGTTTTCTTCGAGCGCTTCGATGTAATTTTTTAGTTTTAAGTTGTATTAAAATTAGGGTTTGATTTTTGAAACCTATATATTGGCCGTATCTTTGTATAATAGGGTTTTATGCAGTAGTTAATATAGAATTAGGATATAGTTTGTACTCGTTTGTAATTTAATAAAATTAATAAAATTAAGATTTTGCTGAAGGGGTGACGGCCACAATACCAGACTCCAGAGATAAATCTCTTTGCTTTTCAATTTTTTCTTAGTTAATTTATTTTAATTATTTTCTAGTTTAGATTTATTAACTTTCTAAATTAGATTTACTTGCTTTCTATGAATAAAAATTTGATTTTGCTTTTTAGAAATATGAGTAGCTAATTTATCTTAGCTCTAGGATGTAGATGAAGTTAGGATTCACCATGTAATTACTCTCTAGAATTTTGTTCTTAAATAAAATAAATAAAGACATGATTTTTCTATGAAGAGATTAAAATACAAGAACTTGAAAATTAATACTTTGATAGGTTATACTTGAGTTAAGTTTCTTGATAGCTTATACTTAGTTAGGATTTGGAGTTATTGGTTTTCATCTTATTCAAAAATTATCTAATGATTTAGTTTTTATGAAAAGTATTATTTTTGATGAGTTATACTTGCACATCACTTAATAGCTCATACTTAGAGCACTTTAAATAAATATTAAACTAAAATATCAAATTTTTATGATAGAATAAGATAATAGAAGTAACTCTCAAATCCGTCTTAGAATCCTTTGTTAGTCCGTTAGACTATAAAATCAGTAAGACTCACAAAATACCTGAGATCTCTGTGAGATGACCTGTATAGCATTACAACTGATACTGTACGCATGCAGTAAATATCACATCAAGTTTTTGATGCTATTGCCGGGGATCGACGGTGTTTTTCTTTATTTTTCTAATATTTTACAGGTTAACAGTGTGTGCTGAGTGTGCAGGGAACATAAATTGCAGATATAGGAAAATAAAAGGGATCAGAAGAGGCTTAAAATTAAGCATCAGAAACCAGAGAGTCAAACTCTCTAGTTCTGCTGCTATTTGGCAGCTTGAACAACCATTTGGCACAGAACAAGTAGTTTTCTGAGCCTTGTTTTTCTCCTGTTCTGTATTTTGGTTCCCTGGTTTTGTAAAAAAATACAAAAAAATTCAATCTTTTTTATTTTTCCTTTCTATCTCTTTCCCTCTCCACCTTTTTAAAAAAAATAAAAATAAAAAAATATTTTAAAATCAAACTGATTGCTATCATTGCGTGATCCATATCATAATTATTATCAGTATTCATAGATAAGAATTTCGCTAGGACTAGGTCATAATCAAATTCACAACACATATATTATACTTACGAGCGCTTCTTATACACATAATTACAATTATGAATGGATGAATAATTCTAATTTTATATATAATCAAGAACCGTATCAAGAGAGTTCTCCATCTGATTCTTTCTTTATAGGCTATTCATGTTCTACATTTAATCATGAATAAGATATTCAATTGAATATATTAGATGAAAGATTAAAAATATTAGAAGCGAGATACGCATGTCATGAGAATTTACCTATAACCCATTCATATCTGTCATTAAATATGTACACAGATCTATCATATCCACCATCAAATTTCACTTATGATTTCGAGATGCAATCATTTGAGAAAAATAAGAAAAATTACAATCGTGAGATTGAGGAGCAAGCACATACAATTGAAGAAGATATAGAAGGTTTGCTAAAATCATTCTCTTAAAACTCATCCTCTCAAACTGCATTTTGTATGGAAGATCTTCTCAAAATAATTTCTCAAACTAAACTTTTTGGAGATCAATCATCTAATTGTTTGAATATATCTTACTCCAACGTGTAACCACTTCAGTCATATTTTGAAGTAGATATGATTCAAAATGAGTTAAATAATTTTGTATATGATGCGTCTATACGTCAACATTGCGATCAACCTATTTTAGACCATTGCGAAAATAATTATGAATAAATTAGTGATAAAGAAAATTTTTGCATGGTGATTTGTCTCATGATGAGCTTGCTAGTGACATATTATCATTTGATTCTTTCGATTAAAACTGTGAAGAAATTTGTGAATAAGAATTTTTATCCCTTCATAATAACTTGACTAATGATAAGTCCACTAGTATAACATTTTCTTTTGAGAATTTTGTTAACAGGATTGAAGAAAATTTGCATGACAAGCCTATAATACTTGAAGATTGGAAGAAACTACAAAAGGAAGAGATCATGGTACCTAGTGATTTGAAAGGGCGATCCAAAATCGAACTCATGATTCCGCTACATCAAAATGAGTATGTTATTTCACAAGTTAATAAAGCCAAAATACTTACTGCTATGACAGATACTCGTGGGTCAAATATCGACGATAAAGGTACGATTTCCAATTTTAAAATTTTATTATTGAATAAAAAAAGAAAGGTAGAAATAAATTGAGAAAAATCAAAAACAAGATAGAGAGATTAAATGCAAAATTGACAAAAGGCTTAAGTTCATGCATATCAAAACATAAAAGGACACACTATGAGAGTGAAAAGCGATCAAGAGGTCGTAATTGGTTTGAATTTTCTAGTAAGTATATAATATTTAATTTCCTTATTTATTTTACCACCTTGGTTCGTGTATGAGAGCATACACAAGCTTAGGTGTGGGGGAGTGGGTTAGAATATTTTCTTCATGTTTTTCTAGGGTTTTTATTATTAATTTTTTAAGAATTTTTATTTTATTCTTAGATTTTTGGGTTTCTTTATTTTAAACTTTGGGTAGTTTTCAGGTTAACTAATTAAAAAAAATTAAATAAAAAACCTTTGATTTTATATATTTTCCTCAGTAGATCGACTTAATTACAGATAAAATGACAAATTTAGATTTGAAATTGGATATGAGAGTAGATTAGACGATACACTTTGAAATTTATGAAAAAAAGATTAAAATCTGAAAAATAAATACCGCTAACAGTAGTTTTGAGGCAAATATACATCTATTTTTTACTTTATAATAGTTTATTAGGTTAAGAACAAAGCTGATAACGATTGAGTAAGTCTTCTCTCTCTAAACAAAAACAAAAAAAAGTGAGAATAAAAAAAATAGGGTGCGCCTGGTATTAAGGCAATAACCTCGAGAGTGATAAAAAAAATGGAGTGCATCTGGTATTAAGGCAATAGTCTCAAGAGTGAAAAAAAAAGAGTACGATCCGAGTAATCGGGTACTTTACGCCTAAGTAAGCGTGAATATTCGCATGATTGGTGAAATATTTTAATAATATTGTTATGAGAGAGGAGATGAATCATGAGCTAGAGTTAGAGTCCAAGGCCGAAATAGACTATCACACGTGCACGTAGTTGTATAAGAGCTAATGAATTATCTGTTAGTAGGTATTAAAAGATAGGATTTAAATTTTTGATTAAAATAATAAGTATATTTGATATGACGTTCGATTTGAAAATTGATAATCTAAATACGTTCTTGAGTTTGTATATTAGCAAAATTAATTGAAGAAAATATTTAAAAAAAAAGATTTTTCTCTCTTTTGTATAAAATTATTATTCTTGATTAAAATGATTATTATTCTTGATTTTCGGTTATCCTTATTTTTCTATTCTTTATTCCTTAATATATTTCTTCACAAATTTTGTAGGTATATTCATTGCAAACTGTCACGAGACAACACTTATCCATTAGGATAACCTAAAGGTTTAAAGTCTTGTTGCACTGCTAACTGCAATCGTGATTCCTGCGAAAATGAGTTAGAATTTTTCTTTTTCTTTTTAGATTTAGGTTTTGCTCGAGAACTAGCAAACAATAAGTGCGGGGGTGTGATTAGTATCATATATTGTATTTTTTTTCTCCCATATTTTATCTATTTTTTGTATATAATAAATACTACTCGGGTATTTTTAGTTTATTTTTCAGGTAATCCGATTCATATAAGGAGATTGCATTAAATCAGAGCCAGATTATAAAACAAAGCCCGAAAAAGAGTTTAAAAAGAGCAAAACTATAAGAATAAAATACTTCAGAGAGTTAAAGTCAAATACAATCAGGCAATCCAAGAGTATAAGACACGAGACTCATGCAAAAGAAAATTCAAGCAATTTTATCATAATATTGCTGCTAAATACCATCATTATGCCGCCAATTGGCGGCACAAAGAGGGCCCTACATGCTGAGTTTTCTTCGAGGGCTGCGATGTAATTTTTTAGTTTCTAAGTTGTATTAGAATTAGGGTTTGATTTTCGAAGCCTATATATTAGCCGTATCCTTGTATTCTAGGGTTTTTATGCAGTAGTTAATATAGAATTAGGATATAGTTTATACTCATTTGTAGTTTAATAAAATTAGAATTTTACTGAAGGGGTGACGGCCACAATACCGGACTCTAGAGGTAATTTTCTTTGCTCTTCAATTTTTTCTTAGTTAATTTATTTTAATTGCTTTCTAGTTTATGTTTATTTGCTTTCTAGATTAGATTTAATTACTTTCTATAAATAAAAAATTAATTTTGCTTGTTAGAAATATGAGTAGCTAATTTAGCTTAGTTTTAGGATGTAGATGAAGTTAGAATCTACCATATAATTACTCTCTAGAATTTTCTTCTTAAATAAAATAAATAAAGAAATGATTTTTCTATGAAAAGATTAAACTACAAGAATTTGAAAATAATATTTTGATAGATTATACTTTAGTTAAATTTCTTGATAGCCTCTACTTAGTTAGGGTTTGGAGTTGTTGTTTTTCATCTTATCAAAGAAATATCTAATGATTTAGTTTATTTTTATGAAAAGTAGTATTTTTGATGAGTTATATTTGCACACCACTTGATAACTCATGCGTAGGGCACTTTAAATAAAGATTAAGCCAAAAGATCAAATTTTTATGATAGAATAAGATAATAGAAGTAATAACATTGTTGGAAACTAGTGGATTCTAGATTCTAGGCTAATTAGAATAACTCTCAAATCCGACTTAGAATTCTTTGTTAGTCCATTAGACTATAGAATTAGTAAGAATTGCAAAATACCTGAGATCTCTGTGGAACGATCTGTATAGTGCTACAATTGACACTGTACGTTTGCAGTAAATATCATATCAAGTTTTTGGTGCCGTTGTCGGGGATCGATGGTGTTTTTCTTGTTTTTTCTAACGTTTTACGGGTTAACTTTATGTGTTGAGTGTGCAGGGAATATAAATTGCAGATACAAAAAGACAAAAGGGATAAGAAAAGTCTCATAATTAAGCAGCAGAAACCAGAGAGTCAAACTCTCTGGTTCTGCTGCTATTTGGTGGCTTGAACCGCCATTTCGCGGCAGAACAGGTAGTTTCTTAGCCCTGTTTTTCTCCTGTTTTGTGTTTTGGTTCCCTGGGTCTGTAAAAAAAATACAAAAAATTCAATCTTTTTAATTTTTTCCTTTCCATCTCTTTCCCTATCCACCTTTTTCAAAAAAAATCAAAAAAATATAAAAAAGTATTTCAAAATCAAACTGGTTGCTATCATTGTCGTGATCTATATTATAATTATCATCAGTGTTTATGGATAGGAAGCTCGCTAGGATTAGATCATAATCAAATTCACAACGCATATAGTGAACCTACGAGCGCTTCCTACACACATAATTACAATTATGAATGGATGAATAATTCTAATTTTACATATAATCAAGAGTCGTATCAAGAGAGATCTCCATCTGATTCTTTCCTTATAGGCTATTTATCTTAATGTTCTACATTTAATCATGAACAAGATATTCAATTGAACATGTTAGATAAAAAAAGATTAGAAGCGAGATATGCATGTTATGAGAATTTACCTACAACTCCTTTATATCTGTCATCAAATATGTACACAGATCTATCATATCCACCATCAAATTTCACTCATGATCTCGAAATGCAATCATTTGAGGAAAATAAGAAAAATTACAATCAAGAAATTGAGGAGCGAGAACATACAATTGACGAAGGTATAAAACGTTTGCTAAAATCATCCTCTCAAAATTTATCCTCTTAAACTGCATTTTGTATGAAGGATCTTCTCAAAATAATTACTCAAACTAAACTTTTTAGAGATCAACCATCTAATTGTTTGAATATATCTTACTCCCATAAGTAACCACTTCAGTCATCTTTTGAAGTAGATATAATTCAAAATAAGTTAAATAATTTTGTGCATGATGAGTCTCTACTTTAACATTGTGATCGATCTATTTTAGACCATTGTAAAAATAATTATGAAGAAATTAGTGATAAAGAAAAAATTTTGCATGGTGATTTGCCTCATGATGAGCTTGCTAGTGACATATTATCATTTGATTCTTTTGATGAAAACTGTGAAGAAATTTGTGAAGAAGAATTTTTATTCCTTCATAATAACTCGACTAATGATAAGTCCACTAGTATAACATTTTCTTTTGAGAATTTTGATGATAGGATTGAAGAAAATTTGCATAAAAACCCTATAATACTTGAAGATTGGAAGGAACTATAAAAAGAAGAGATTATGGTACCTAATGATTTGAAAGGGTGGTCCAAAATTGAGCTCATGATTTCGCTACATCAAAGTGAGAATGTTATTTTACAAGTTGATAAAATCAAAATACTTACTGCTATGAAAGATGCTCGTGGGACAAATATTAACGATAAAGGTACGATTTCGAACTTCAAAATTTTATTATTGAATAAAAAAAGAAAGGTTATAAATTGATAAAAATAAAAAACAAGATGGAGAAATTAAATGCAAAATTGACAAAAGACTAAGTTCATCTATATCAAAACATAAAATGACACACTATGAGAGTGGAAAGCGATCAAGAGGTCGTAACGGGTTTGAATTTTCTAGTAAGTGTATAATATTTAATTTCTTATTTATTTTACCACCCTTGGCTCGTGTATGAGGGCATACACGAGCTTAGGTGTGTGGGGGGGGGGGTGGATTAGGATATTTTCTTCATGTTTTTCTAGGGTTTTTATTATTTTTTTTAGAATTTTTATTTTATTTTTAGACTTTTTGGTTTTTTTATGTTATACTTTGGGTAGTTTTTAGGGTAACTAACTAAAAAAATTTAAATAAAAACCTTTGATTTTATATATTTTCATCAGTGGATCAACCTAATTACAGATAAATAGACAAATTTAGATTTGATATTGGATATGAGAGTAGATTGGACGATACACTTTGAATTTTATGAAAAAAAGATTAAAATCCAAAAAATAAATACCGCTAACAGTAGTTTTGAGGCAACTATACATTTATTTTTCACTTCACAATGGATTATTAGGTTAAGGACAAAAATAATAACGATTGAGTAAGTCTTCTCTCTCTAAATAAGAATAAAAGAAGAAAAAAGAAAAAAGGAAAAGTGAGAATAAAAAAAATGGGGTGCGCCTGGTATTAAAGCAATAGCCTTGAGAGTGATAAAAAAATAGGGTGCACCTGGTATTAAGGCAATAATCTCGAGAGTGAAAAAAAATAGTACGATTCGAGTAATCGGGTACTTTATGCCTAAGCCAGTGTGAATATTAGCATGAAAGGTGAAATATTCTAAAAAAAATTGTTATGAGAGAGGAGATGAATTATGAGTTAGAGTTGGAGTCCAAGGTCGAAATAGACTATCACACTTGCACATAGTTGTATAGGAGCCAATAATTATCTGTTAGTAGGTATTGAAAGATATGGCTTAAATTTTTGATTAAAATGATAAGTGTATTTGATATGATGCTCATTTTAAAAATTGATAATCTAAATGCGTTCTTGATTTTGTATATTAGCAAGATTAATTAAAGAAAATATTTAAAAAGAAAAGATTTTTCTATGTTTGTATAAAATTTTTATTTTTTTTGATTTTCAGTTATCCTTGTTTTTGTTTTCTTTATTCCTTAATCTATTTTCTTCACGAATTTTATGGTATATTCACTGCAAATTCTCACGAGACAACACTCGTCCACTAGAGTAACCTATGGGTTTAAAGGCTTGTTACACGTGCTAAGTGCAATCGCGATTCTTACGAAAGTGAGTTAGGATTTTTCTTTTTCTTTTTAGGTTTAGGTTTTGCTCGAGCACTAGCAAAAGATAGGTGTGAGGGTCTGATTAGTATCATATATTGTATTTTTTCTCTCATATTTTATCTATTTTATGTATATAAATAAATGCTAGTCGGGTATTTTTAGTTTTTTTTTTAGGTAATCCGATTCATACAAGGAAATGGCTTAACATAAGAGCGGATTAGAAAACAAAGCCAAAAAAAGAGTTTAAAAGAGTAAAACTACAAGATTGAAATAATTCAGAGAGTTAAAGTCAAATACAGTCAGGCAATCCACGAGTACAACATACGAGACTCATGCAAAAAAAAAATTCAAGCAATCTTATCATAATATTGCCGCTAAATAGCTGCATTTTGCTGCCAATTGGCTGCACAAAGAGGGCCCCACATGTTTAGTTTTCTTCGAGGGTTTCGATATAATTATGTAGTTTTTCAGTTGTATTAGAATTAGGGTTTGATTTTCGAAAGTTATATATTGGCCGTATCTTTATATTCTAGGTTTTTTTTTATGCAATAGGTAATATATAATTAGGATATAGTTTGTACTCGTTTGTAATTTAATAAAATTAGGATTTTGCTGAAGGGGTGACGGCCATAATACTGGACTCCAGAGGTAATTCTCTTTCCTCTTCAATTTTTTCTTAGTTAATTTATTTTAATTACTTTCTAGTTTAGATTTATTAGCTTTCTAGATTAGATTTAATTGATTTCTATGAATAATTATTAGAAATATGAGTAGCTAATTTAGTTTAGCTCTACGATGTAAATGAAATTAGAATCTTCCATGTAATTACTCTCTAGAATTTTCTTCTTAAATAAAATAAATAAAGACATGATTTTCTATGAAAAGATTAAAATACAAGAACTTGAAGATTAATATTTTGATAGATTATACATGAGTTAAGTTTTTTGATAGCCTATGCTTAGTTAGGGTTTAGAGTTATTGGTTTTCATTTTATTCAAAGAAATATCTAATGATTTAGTTTATTTTTATGAAAAGTAGTATTTTTGATGAGTTATACCTGTACACCACTTGATAGCACATGCTTAGGGTATTTTAAATAAAGATTAAACTAAAAGATTAAATTTTTATGATAGAATAAAATAATAGAAGTAAGAACATTATTGGAAACTAGTGGATTTTAGATCATAAACTAATTAGAATAACTCTCAAATCCAACTTAAAATCTTTTATTAGTCCGTTAGACTATAGAATTAGTAAGAATCTCAAAACACCTGAGATTTCTGTGGGACGATCTACAACTGATACTATACACTTGCAGTAAATATCACATCATTTGAACATATTTTAAATCACATATATCTGAATGATTTAATTCTAGAGATTCAGTGCTTCATTATATAGAATGAAATGAAAACTTAGTCATTTTGGATTCAACACATATTTCACATTTATCAGCAAAATTTATATTTAAATTAGGTAACATATTTAAATTAACCAATGTATTCAAAGTATAATAATTAACATGATCTAATCTACCATGCCAGATATAAGAAGACCCAATTATATAAGCAGAAGAATCATTATTATTATTATTGACTTTACGGGCAATGGTTATTACATTTATTTAAAACAGACCATTATTCATGTATCCCTTGCCTACATATATACTATTTTTTGTAAGTACAAATTTATCATATTCAAATGCGAGCCTAATATCTTTCTTACTCAAAACGGAATCAGAAACCAGATTCTTGTGGATATCTGGTACATGAAGTACATCAGTTAGAGTAAGTTCTTTTCCTATAGTTATTTTTAGTACAATGCTTCCTCGTCCTTCAACTTTAGAGGTTGTAGAGTTACCTATGTAGAGTAGTTTTCCTTCCACATGTTCATATATAGAAAACATCAACTTGTTGGGGCAAATGTGGCGTGTCGCTCCAGTGTCCACCCATCATTCTTTAGAATTGCCACCAACTAGCTTAATTTCTGAGACAATAGATGTAATATTTATATCTATATTTGCATAAAGATTTTTTCCTTTGGCCAAATTTGCATTAGGATGTTTCTTTTTCTTCTTTGAAGAATCTGGTGCCTTGCACACACGACAGTCTTTTACCCGATGTCCAGGCTTATGGAAGTTATAGCACTTCCCATTGAAGCTCTTTAAGTCACCACTCTTAGAGCCTTTACCAGAGTGTTTTCGGTTCCTGTCATTAGACTTATTAGAATTTTCCATCACGTTAGTTTTAGAAACGAAGTATGGATTTTCAATTTTTTTTTAAAATACGGTTGTTTTCTTCAATGCTCAAATGTATAATTAGATTTTCAAGTGACATTTCTTTACGTTTATATTTTAGGTAATATTTGAATTTCTTCCATGATGGTGGTGGTGGCAATTTTTAAATAATTGTACCTACTTGGAATGATTCAATAATAGTCATACCTTCAACATGAATTTCATGAATTATCACTTATAGATCTTGTACTTGATTGATCATATTTTTAGAGTCAACCATTTTATAATTTAGAAACTTACCGACTACTTATTTCTTAGAGCCACATCTTCTATATTATATTTTTTTAATCTAAGCACTCCTAAAGTTCTTTATTAGTAGGAATTGAACTATATACATTTTATAGTATATTGTCCAATCCATTAAGGATATAGTTCTTATACAGTTATTCAACATGTTTCCATGCATCAACTGCTTTTACAGATTGCTGATAATTTTCTTCAAGAGCCGGCATAGTCTCTTTTAGGTACTTGACCAGATTTAGTGTAGTGAGATGAACAATATTTTCTGTTACCATCTCTTAAAATCTGTATCATGAATTTCCTTGATTTCTCATACTGATTTGAGGGCACAGTTAGAGTAATTATGACAGGAGTTATCATAGTGGATACATTAAATATAGATGCAATGGCCATCTACAGATACAAAATTATATATTTTAATTTTGTAATAAATTTTTACCCTTGTAATAGAAACTTTAATATCAATTCTTACTTAGGCATGAATCACAATATCAATTAAGATTTTTAAACAAATTTTTTTTTCTCTAAACAGAATGTAACAACTTTCTATCTTTTAAAACAGATAAATTTAGATATGAAATAAACACTGTTATGACAGAGATCTACTTTTTTCCTTTTATTTTAACTAGTTATACAACAGTATTTTATCTAAATTCGGTTTAAAATTGTTGGTTTTAATAAACAGAATAAATACTGTATAAGAATTCTAAGATTTGAAAGATTGTTGTTTTCTTGTACTAGAAATGTTACTAGATGATTTTAGATACCGAACAAAAGATAAGAAATCCAAATTGATATTATATAAATAGTTTACTTTTGGAAGCAACAGAATATATATATATATATATATATATATATATATATATATATATATATATATATATATATGTTATTAATTTAAATTACTAGACAGAATAATGTAAATGTAAACTAAGTCAGAATATATTACTCTTTGAAGGACTAGTGTATGCAGAAAATGATTGCAGTTTGGATGATGATTGGAAGTTGATCGAGACTTGTGTTGAATAATATCTCCTTAAAACTGATTCGCGCTCACCGGTATGCTTCTGAATTACAGTTGGTATCAGTCTCTCAGGATACAACGATCTCTCTACAATAGAAAGGAAGCAACAATCCTGTTGTCTCTGGTGAATCTAATTATAGAACACTCTCTGTTTATATGGTGTAATGCAGGACAAAACAGGAAAATTCTTCTGAAGACAGAAAACTATTGTCTAGAGACAAAGTTTTCTTGTCTGCAGAATAAGCAAGAAGGAAAAATAAATTTGTGCACTGAAAATGAGTCTGGACATGCCTATTTATAGGTATTTCAGACCAACAGTTTACTAACAGACGCTACAGTTGACTACAGACCCGACCGTTTAACGGTAATTGCACGACTGACAATATGTACGTACGATGCCGAGTGCGCCATTAAAGTGCCCTAAACACTCAATTGCCCTCACACATACACATGCACTTACGGGCGGTGCTGAAAAGCCCTCTGAAGATAGAAAACTGTTTTCTTCTTTTCTGCAGAATAAGCAAGAAGGAAAAATAAAATTGTGTACTGAAAATAGGGATGCTAATGGGTTCGGGCCAGCCCGAAAAGGCTGATTTTTAATCCGCCCAATTAACCAATGGATCTAATTGGACATAAGTTTTTGAGTTTTTCTCAAATTGGGCTGGGTTTGGACATGTCCAAATCCGCCCAAAAATTAATCCAAACTACCAAATCCACAGTATTTACTAGCCATCCTAATCCTCAAATGATGTTCGTTTTTGCTCATCCCCATCGGGCCATTACTCTCCTCTCCCTCGCTCTCGCTTGAGATCATTTGAGGATTTTATTTGTATGAAAAGACTCAAATTTTAGTGTATCTTTTGATTGATTTTATTTGTATGAAACTTGTTCTTTTTTTTTAAAAAAAAAAGGCTCAAATTTTAGTGTATCTTCTGATTGATTTTATTTGTATCAACTTTGTTTTTTTTTTTTTTGAAAAAAGACTCAAGTTTTAGTATATGTTTTGATTGATTTTATCAGTATCAAATTTGTTCCTTAAAAAAAAAGACTCATCTTTAAGGTTCATTCATGATTTATTTTATTTGTATCAATTTTTTTTTGGAGGATAGATGCATCAACTACAATGAGTTTTTCGCAATGATGCATAAAAGAACTCCAGATTTTGGCAAGAAAGGTTTACAAAATACTATTAATGTTGGTTTTAGAGATGCATTGAAAATTGGTTGAATTGGTAGCCAGTAAATTTTTTGACCTCTTTTCTGGTGTTGTCTGAAAATTTGTTGTAGATTTGTAATTACAATATGAGTAAGAAAAGTATAAGTTTTCTCAGTAAATTATTTTTTCTATGCACTCTCCCTCCAAGTTAGTTAGAGAAACTTGAGATGATCACTATCAAATTATATCCTATTTTTCAAATTGTATTTCATTTAATTCACAAGATTTGATAGCAACTATGTATTCTATTGTTGGTGAAAATGATAACATATGAAGGGATTATGTGCTTGTGGGTGGGTGGATTTGTATTGTTAAAGCTTTATTAAAAATTGATTTATTTATATGGGTTGAACTCCTATTTATAGAAAAATCTCATTTGATTATAATAGTGATGGGTTATCCAAAGCCCATTGGGCACCGACAATTGACTAACAGATTGGACCATGTGCACCATTAAAGCACCTAAACACCCATACGCCCTTGCATACACGGATGCCCGTGTGGGCGGTTTATGACACTAAACGTGATACTCAAGATTTCTCTTCTTATTACATAAGCAATACCATAGAGCAAATAATCTAATATAAACCCACAACCTAACAACACTTTTATCAATGTAGACTATCTTTTCTTTTGTTTTCTTTTCTATATATTCCACTTTGAAGTTATTTTCCATTCACCTAATTTATTTATTTTTGAACTAGTAAACTGGTCAAAGACTTAATGTTCAAACATATATGAATTCAACACTTGTTTCGTTCATTCATTTCTATGAGGTTCCTAGTGAACAGTTTTTTCAGCCATCTTTTGGCTCAAAGCTCATCATGCATTTTCATCTGTTTAGGTGTAAAGACAACATTGTGATTCAGTCCCATCTAAGAGTTTGTTATCAGTTTTTTCCCGATTTAAGAGACTTGATTTATGTTGCTCTATGTTTAAGTATTTGATTATATGAATTTAATGGGGAGTTCGTAGCCCAACTCACTTATATAATATCATCAGTCTGGGTTTCAATCTTTAATCCAAGAATAAAGGAATTGAATCATTAAAATGGTAGGAAAAGAGTTTATACTGTATACAGGATCTCTAGAAAAGATTTTTTCCAATTATAGGGAGAAGATTCCTTATTAGATTCATAGTGTTTATGACATGCCGACATGAAATGATGGCTTTATCTTGGTATCTTCCTTAACGAACCAAATAATACTTTGTGCAAGCATTGTTACAGTTGAACCCACTACAAGGACATGAGGAGTGCATGACCTTCGAATATGTAAAAAAGGTTGGTCTATCCCATGCATAATTACTGCGATATGTGCATTCTTATGTCCCGATATATTAGACTCTATCCAAAGTTTATCAGAATTACTCGTATCCAGATATATAAGAACTACACCAACTAATTAGTTCTTTGTATGTGGAATCAAGATTAGGTAACATGTTTCTCCGTCGTTTATACCTTTACAACTTCAACTATTGTATGATATACCCATCAATTCTGCTGGCCAATGTTGTTCTTTTCTCGGAGGAAAAGCATTGGGTTGGTTTTAAAGAGTTGGAAGTTTGTGACTTTCCTCATACCTTTTCTCAATGGCATTGTGGGAACCTCAAAAAATAAAACACATTGGAAGCTAACAATATGCACTAGCTAGATGCAAACTCATTGCTCAAATTGCCAATGAGTTTCCTTCTAAATGACACAACTATCAGCAACCCATGCAATAATATCGATTATTCTTCTGAGAGTGCGCATCTGACTACAACGAGCAATCTCTAGACCCTACAAGTTTTGTCCTTTTGAGTATGAACAGGGTCCATTTCCTTTCTATAACCAGTTTGATTTGGGAACATTCTCAGACTCCCAAGTCACTTTCCTTGCATGTCATTTCCTACAGTGATCACTGCTTTCATCTCTAAGATCTTTCCCAATTTAACCATAAAGAACAGATGAAGCCAAATCCAATGCACCTAAAAGTAGAATGATTCCCCTCAAAGCCCATGGACCCCTACCACCCCTACAAGATATGCAGTCATCGGGGCATTACGGGCCACCTAATAAATCCAATTATTGCTGTATTATCATACTTGTTTGTCCTAGTCTAGAGAAAGGGCAAAGCAACTGGCCAAATTCAAACTATATTTCCCAAGCTAGAACAGTGGAGAGTGCACCACCAAATTTTAACAGGGACAACCGATGAAAGGTGTTGCTCTTCTTGTTTGTTAGCAAAGGGTACACAATGAAAGGCCTAACAAGCATTGTCTCATCAGTTAAAGAGTTGGAAGGAATCTTACTAGAATAAGGGATCCCATCATTGGCTACACTCATTTGACATTGATATTTATAACGACCCTGTTGTTACGAACCTATGACTGTTATTTTCACCTTATTTCAATTTTGTCTCAAATTCTATTGGCTAAGGTCATTAATTGACCATGGCACAATTGCACACCATTTGCTAAGGGTACATAATTGACCAAGCCAATATGGAATCATGCCAATATTGACCATGGCACCATTGCAATATTGGCACGAGGGAGTGATAGGGAGAGTACTGCCACTCCATACTTTAATACTTTATTAAATGAATTCATGCACGTCATTAATTCCTCTCTCCACTCTATTGCATGAGTACATAAAACTAAGTCCCCTTCCATCCTCTCATTTTCGCTGATTTATCTCCTTCTTTCATCTTCTTCCTCTTCAAGTTCTCAGTTTTAATTCCTCAAGAGCTTTAAAGCAAATCCCACCAGTACATAGCCTCTTCAAGAACTCTACATCCGGATATCACAAAGTAAGAGATCACTCACTATTTATGTAATCATGCAATTTTTACTTAGAAATCACTCATCTCAGCTCTCTTCAATATGAAAACCCTTGGATCTTCTTACTTAACTATGTGATCTGAGATCTACGTGGAGTTCCTGCAGTTAGCGCAACAATCCTTAGAATGAGGATCATAACTTTTTACTTATAAATCCAAATGAGACCACACTACCTTTGGTATATGATGAATGAATTGCCTACAGTTTTTCCTAAGTTTGACTGGACCTATCAAAATCGCACTCAAGTTAGTCAGACTGCACAGACATCTATCTCCACCAAGCCTATCTATCGAAACTTGCTCCGTGGACAGAAATTTTCTCCACCAACGGCCAACTCTGCTAATATAATAGTGTCAAAAAGGTTGTTGCTTTATTAGAGGCTCTAGCCCTGCCGCAGATCTATCTCCGCTAACACTGTCTATCTCCATCGATACTAACGGCTAGCATTTGGTTCTCATACGGTTTCATTTAAAGTATCAAAACTTTTATTTTTTTAACTCCAATTAAATTGATCTTAGACTTTTTGGAAAGATAATTTAATAATGTACAACTTCTCTTTTGAAATCTTTCTAGAATTTATTTATTATCTTTACATGAATTGAAATTTGAATTCAATTTTACTATACAATAGTGAGACTCTTATAATAGTTCCAATAAAAATCTTCATACTATTTGATCTCAAACCTTAATTAAGCCCATCATAGTCTCATTAGAAAAATGATCTCATTAGAAAAATGATTCAATTGTCTATATCTCTCTTTTTAGTTACTTTTCATAATTCAACTCTATACACCCTGATTCTAGTCTCAAAGCTGTTGTTACTTCATAATAGCAAGTTTCAAAGCCGTACTATAGTACTAATTTGCCATTTTAAATTTCATTATTTAACTATGATTCACTTATGAATTCACAACTCGACTAGCACTTATAATTGTAACTAGCCCAGCCAAGTTACTTACTATTTTGACCATCTATGTTTGTATTTCCTTTTCAGATTTGTAATTCAAATAATGTTATATATTCTTATGGATTATAGTTGCATCATATCTCTTTGCTTGTGCTCTAATTACATGCTTCCTTGTTAAAGGTCTCTTATATAATTTGGAGTAAATGCTTATTTAGAAATGGAATACAACAACAACAACAACTAAGTTTTTTATCCTAAGTATTTGGGGTAGGCTACATGATCCAAAAAAGAATCACGCCAGATCGATCACTTTGATATTCCTTCTCCATTCATTTCTATTAAGTAATATCTCCTTATTTAAACTTCTAAACTCCATATCTTTGTGTATCACATTTATCAATATTTTCTTCGATTTTTCCTTCGTTCTTTTAATTTGTCCTACATTGATAAACTCCTCTCTTCGAACTGGTTCACTTGTAGGCCTACGTTGCACATGACTAAACTATCGTAAGCGATTTTCTCGTATCTTCTCATCGATGGGAGCTACACATATTTTAGCACGAATATCTTTATTTCTCATTTTATCTCTCCTAATATTGTCGCACATCCAACGGAGCATGCACATCTCTACTACACTAATCTTCTGTGCATGACGTTTTTTTATAGCCCAACATTCCGTGCCATATAATAAAACTGGCATAATAGCAGTCCTATAAAATTTCCTTTCAATTTTAACGGAATGTTACGGTCGCATAAAACTCTCATTGCCCTCTTCTATTTCAACCAGCCAGTTTGTATATTATGGTTAACATCATTACCGATCTCTCCATCATTCTGAATAATAGAACCCAAGTATCTAAATTAACTGCTCATTTGTATCTCTTGCCTATCCAGTTTTACAATATTATAGTTTATGGTCAGTCGTTTACTAAATTTACACTCCATATACCCTGTTTTAGACCTACTCAATTTAAAACCTCTAGATTCTAATGTATGCCTTCATAACTCTAACATGGTATTTATCTCTACTCTTGTCTCATCAACTAAGACAATATTATCAGTAAATAGCATACATCAACCTATCTCATCCTGAATGGTTTTAGTAAGCTCATCCATCACTATAGTAAATAAGAATGAGCTCAATACAGATTCTTAATGTAATCTAATTTGATAGAAAAATCACTTGTTAAAACACCACATGTTCTGATATTGGCCACTACTCTATTATACATGCCCTTGATTATATCGATATACTTGATGGGAACTCTATTTTTCATCAGTGTCCACCAAAGTATCTCTCGTGGAACCTTATCATAGGCTTTCTCTAAGTCAATAAATAGTATATGCAAATCTCTATTTCTCTCTAGGAATCGCTTTATAAGTTGACGAAATAAATGAATAGTTTCTGTCGTCGATCGTTCCGGCATAAATCCAAACTGGTTCTCTGATATTTTAACAGTTTGTCGCAATCTATGTTCAATTACCCTTTCCCAAAACTTCATAGTGTGACATATGAGTTTTATTTTTCGATAATTAGAACAACTCTAAATATTGCCCTTATTCTTATATAGAGGTATTAGGGTACTCTTCCTCCATTCATTTGGTATTTTCTTAATTTGCCAAATTTTATTAAAAAGATCTATTAGCCAGCTCACACCAATCCCTTCTAAATATCTCCATATCTCTATAGGAATTTTATTTGAACCAACAGTTTTTCTTGATTTCATTCTCTTCAAACCCTCATTTACTTTAGACTTTTTAATTATGTGCATAAAACTACGATTCATATCCTCACATTGAATAGTAAGATGTTCCAAATCTTGAGTAAAACTACCACTATATAATCTATCACAATATTTTTTTCATCTTTCTTTATATCATCGTCTCGAAGTAGAACCGTCTGATCCTCATTTTTAATACACTTTACAGTATATAAGTTTTTATACTTTCTCTCTCTTATTCGAGTAATTCTATATATATCATTTTCTGCCTCTTATTATCCAACTTCTAGTACACTTGTTTATGTAATTTAGTTTTTGCATCCCGAACAATTTTTTTTGCCTCCTTCTTTGCTAGTTATACTTCTCAAAACTTATTCTATTATTATTATTCTTCTTCTTCAAATATCTATAAAAATCTCGCTTGATTTTAATAGTATTTTTTAACTTTTCATTCCACCATGATGTATCCTTACATGGTGAAGCACTACCTCTCGACTCACCGAATATATCTTTAGCTATCTTTTTAATGCAGCTAGCCATTTTGTTCTATGTTATATTAGGATCATCATGCTCCCTCCAATCTGTTTCTTATACTACTCTATGTACAAAAACTTTTAAATTACTTTCTAATCGCCATTACTTAATCTTATGATCTAATTTACACTTAATCTTTCTAAGTTTCTGTCTAATCTGAATATCTAAAACTAAGAGTCTATATTCGATAACTACACTCTCACCTGGCACTACCTTACAATCGATACAACTAGCTCTATCTACCCTCCCCGTTAAAAAAAATCTATTTGGCTTGCATTTGATCCACTTTTAAAAGTAACTAAGTAAGAAACTCTCTTTTTAAACCAAGTATTCGCTAAAATTAAATCATAAGATGAAGCAAAATTTAGAATTGAGTTACCTGCTTCATTTCTTTCTCCAAAACCAAATCTCCAT
Organism: Dracaena cambodiana; assembly: GCA_036321105.1. Lineage (NCBI taxonomy): Eukaryota > Viridiplantae > Streptophyta > Magnoliopsida > Asparagales > Asparagaceae > Dracaena > Dracaena cambodiana. Next base: position 39,095,856 of record JAYEPQ010000006.1, read on the forward strand.
GTACACTATCAAACCCATTACGACCAGTTCCTACATGCCCATTGAGATCACTACCAATAAATAGTTTTTTTCTAACAGGTATTTCTTGTACTATCTCATCTAGATCCTCCCAAAATTAATATTTACTGAATTTATCAAGTCCTACTTGTGGTGCATAGGTGCTAATGACATTAAAAATCTCTCCATCTAAAATAAGTTTAACTCATAAAACATATTTTAGATGGAGAGATTTTTAATGTCATTAGCACCTATGCACTACAAGTAGAACTTGATGAATATATTATTTAAACTTTAAGGATATGCTTTGGGCATTACAATATTCCTCCAATAAATGTCATTTGAAGGGGAAGCTAGACCCTCATCTTTATATGAATTGGTCACTTTCCCTTAATCTAAAGTATCAACATCACGTATCTAACTCCCTTTTCCAACAAGAAAGGTGAGTTTTCTTCCTTACCCTATAAAGGCTAACTGCCATTCTGAAAGGGTTAACATCCAAGAGGCTATCATCCTAATGTGTGAGTTGGGATCGATATGCAAGCCTAGAGAGGATGTGAATAGTTATTTTATAGAATTTTAACTTGGTTAATAAATTGAGAGTTATTTTGCAACAGAAAATAAAATGTAACCGCAATAATCAAAAGCACAAAGCAGCATATACAATATTTTTATAGTGGCTCATGGAAATCCTTACATACACTCTTTCTCTCAACCAGAGGTGTTTCCATTTGTATTATGACTAAAACCAAGATTGCAAACTCAATTTAATAAGGAGAATAAGACTGTATCCTAGTTTTCTAAACTAATCATCTCTGCAAAACCACCCTAACGAAGTGTAACCCTACCATTCCACTAGTGTTCCTCAATTACATCTAGTTTAAGTATGTCATAAATAACTCCCACACACAGACTAGAAGCTCAACTCCATTGACTTTAGTGTACCATAAAAACCAATCACAAGAATATAAAATAAATTCTTGACTCACACAAATAATATATGTTACGCACAAAACTAAAAGATCTTACATTCCTTAATGATGGTCTTCGAAATATGAATATTGATGTTTATGGAAGACGATAAATATTGTTGAACCTTAGACATGGAGCACTTCTCAAAGATCAAGATCCGTTATTGTAATGCATATTTGAAGATGCACAGATGAAGAAGAAACTCCCTGTCGATTTCTGATGGTTTATCATATTTCTTAAAGGAAAACTCAATTCTTCAAGATTTAGAAAAATATATTTTTAATTTCAAATGTCCTCTTTTATTCTTGAAAATCAACTTCTCAAAGAATCATTTATGTAGAAGTAATACGAAATGAAATTTCATCCATTAATCCTAAATCAACTCATAGTAGTCACCTACTAAAAATATGACTTTTAGGATGCCAATCTGAGATCAAATCTCTAGTAAAATCTTTTCAAAACCTATGCTATCGTTTTTGCCTATTGTGCCATCAGTGGCGTAAGTGATGACATATAGCAAAGGCAGTTTGCAGGTTGCCCACCATCGATGGCGAAAATCCTGCCGTTAATGGCAGCTTCTGGCTGTCATTTTCAACCACGTAGCTTTGTAGTTAACTTGTCATAACTCTCTTCTGTGAACTCTGATTGATCTATTCTTGGTTTCTAAAAAAATTCGAATCTCTACAGCTTTGTAATGGATTCTATCTATTGATTCAAGTTGTATCCTCATCAAAAATTATTTTGAAATACAAAAGTAACATATTCTTCATCTCTTGAATCATCTCTTATCAGTTCTTCTTTAAATGATGATAGTTTTCATCTCCAGACTCCAATTTTACTCATCTTGGTACCTTTTCAAAAAGGATTCAGAGATATATAACTTTGTAGTTAATTCCATAACTTATTCAAGTTGCAACTCTATCAAACTTAATTTTGAAGTTGTATCAGTATCATCCCATCAACATCGATCTTATAGGTTATATCGATCGTACTATTTGATTGAATCTGCATATATAGCTAATCTACACATACTCCATCAAAAATGTCATACCATAACTAGAATTTGTTATTAATCAAATCAAGGATCATGCATAGATATACATCCCACAATCTCCCCCTTTTCATAGTAACAAACTTAACCACTGAAAGTAACATATCACTATGCAGTTGAAAACAGTACAACTGTAGCATCATGATTCATAATATTAAATCCACCATGCAAATTTGGACATAACTTATAATGTAAATGAAGCAATCAAATATGAAGTCAAGATCTCCTCTTTAGTGTTCTCTCTCTTAATATGTGTGTTTTTCAATGAATCTCTCTTTTATTATTAGCAAAAAATACCATTGGTGTGAGATTAACAACACCAAGATGACTATTAGAAGATGATGGTATAAAATAATTAGACAAATTAGCGTAAACAGAGAACAACTTATTAGTCCAAACATTGTGGGATATCACAGTTTTGTAAGAAAATAGTGTAAACAGGTAGACGCAATACAAGATACGTACCCATTAACATAACCCATATCTATATGAAAAGCATCAAAACCCCAAAATGCAGTCATCCAAATAAATGGAAAATATAAAACTAACTATCTAAACAAATAAAGCATGCAATAAACCATAGTCAATTAAAATGAGCAAGATAAATATAAAAATAACTATCTAAACTAATTGTTTGCTATAAAAATTGTAAATGATTCTTTATTGAATTTTCTCAATAAAATATTACAATTTCAAATAGTTTTCCATTTACAGAAGATGAGAAAAATTGAATTCTCTCTTTGTTTAAAGCTGGGTTCTGTAGTAGCTGTGAAGGACGATCCTGCTCTCCATTGACACTCTGTATGAAATTTTTTTCTAGTTGGCAAAGGTTTTGAACTTTCGACAGCAACAACACTTAGATGAAAGGGGACTCTCTGTACCGTATTGATCTCTTGGTCTCTGATCCCTTTTTCTGTCTTGGTTCGGGCTTTTAACAGAGATTTGGATACTTTTGAGATGATGTAACCGTCCAACTATCGGCCTTCACGATCTGAATATTAATTTTATGCCTTTTGATTTGATGAATTTGTATTAAATTCTCAAAATTTGTAACCGGCATCTTCAATTCTCTAGATCGTAAATGAAATGCGGAACGTGAATCTCAAACTTTAGATTTATCGCTCCTTCGGTTATGACCGGGATGCGGATCTCGAACTTTAGATTCGCGACTCCACTTGATTGTGGCTGGAATGCAGATCTCGAATTTTAGATTCGCAAATCTGTTTGATTGTAGCTGGAATGCGAATCTCAAACTTTAGATTTGCGGATCTGTTTGAATGTAGCTGGAACGCGAATTTCAAACTTTAGATTCGCAGTTCAATTGGATTGTAATGACTTTATTCATTGCTCTTGGACAAGATGACGAGGTTTTATGGGGTCCATCCCTGTTATTAGGTTTATGAACTTGGGGAAAGTGATTTGCGCATCAACTTTGTTCATGAATCGCGCTTTCAGTTTCTATAGAAAATAGAACACGACTCGCAAAAGTAATCTTTCTTTTATTTATAGATCTCTCTCTTCATGACAGATGATCTCGTTAGCAGGAAATTTCGCCAACAAAACTCCCTCCAAAGTTTTCAAAACTCTATGATTTTGGAGGTATTTTGGAATACTTTGGATAATTTGGTAAGAACATCATCTTTGTGGATTTCATATTTTGAGAAGGACTCTGTGTTAGAATCTCAAACTTCTATATTTTTGAAAAGGATAAGACGCTGTATTAAAGCTGTAGATTTCGCATTTTTGAGGAGGGTACGACTCTATATTAGAATTGTGAATCTCACTCTTTTGAAAAGAGCACGACTCTGTATTAGAATGGCGAGTTTTCCTTTTTGTGCGGTAAATCTAGAAAGTTATCACCTTTTTAGGTATAGAGTTTGAGACGTTCTCTGAGTCTTATTAAATGAGAAGATACTCACGAAATTTGGGCCAGAGATCACGTCTATTCTGAAATTTTGTCCATCAAATCATCTGCTATAAAATACCGACCTCATCAGGTAAAGTATTTTTTAACATTTTCTGAGTGATTTGAACTCTAAGCTTCTCTCAGAGATTTTCAAGACCCTTCATCTTCAAACTTCTTTGGTCTTCAATTTTCTTCAAATCAAAAATTTCTTGAAGTTAATCTAAAGAAGATGACAAGAAAAGGTTCGTCTTCTAGTGCCTCTGCCAGTGATTCTCAAAACTCTCAAGCTACTTCTAGTTCCTTTGTGATTCGGCAAGAATCCTTAATTGGAGGTAATTTTCTTGTCTTATATTGGAAAGCATCTTGTTCTTCATAACTTCGCTTTGATTAATTATTCTTTTCATGCAGTTGATTATGCCTTAAATCCTTAGCCAAAAAACCATTATTTTAGCATTCAGGCGGGTATGATGGAAAGAAAGAGTTCAGGCTTGATCAAGATTTTCCGGCTTGTGCAGCATCTAGTGGCTGGGAGAGAAAAAGTAGAATTTTGACCCCTACTCGTCCAACATTGCGAAAACTTATGACCACTGCACCTTTTGAAGGAAAAAAATAGAACCTTGTTAGGCAAACCTGCTTTTCTGTTTGGCGATCATCTCTCAATCCCTAATGATTGACTAGATGATGGAGTTTATAAATGACTCCGTCAAGTTAACGTTAGCAATTTATTTTTGCCTGTGATGTGATAAATTACTTTCAGCGCACAGTATCGGTTGTAGCGCTATACAGGTCGTCCCACAGAGATCTAAGGTGTTTTGTGATTCTTACTAATTCTATAGTCTAACGGATTAATAAAGAATTTTAGGTTGAAATTTGGTTTTTCTAATTAGCCTAGGATCTAGAATCCACTAGTTTCTAACCATGTTCGTACTTCTATTATCTTCTTCTCTCATAAAAATTTGATCTTTTTAGTTTAATCTTTATTTAAAGTGCCCTAAGCATGAGCTATCAAGTGGTGTGCAAATATAACTCATCAAAGATACTACTTTTCATAAAAACAAACTAAATCTTTAGATAATTCAATGAAAAAGATAAAATCAACAACCCCAAACCCTAACTAAACATAGGCTATCAAGAAACTTAATTCAAGTATAACCTATCAAAGTCTTAATTTTCGAGTTACTGTATTTTAAACTTTTTATAGAAGAATCATGTCTTTATTATTTTTATTTAAGAAGAAAATACTAGAGAGCAATTACATGATGGATCCTAACTTCATCTACATCCTAGAGCTAAACAAATTAGCTACTCATGATTCTAGAAAGCAATTAAATCTAATCTAGAAAGCAAATAAATCTATACTAGAAAGCAATTAAATCTATTTAAAAAGCAAATAAAGATTAGGAAACAATGGCTTATCTCTGGAGCACGGCATTGTGGCCGCCACCCCTTCAGCAAAACCTTAATTTTATTAATGAAAGATGAGTACAAACTAAATCCTAATCTACATTAACTATTGCCTAAAACCTAGAATACAAGGATACGGCCAATATATAGGCCTCGAAAATCAAACTCTAATTCTAGCAGAACTGGAAAACCACAAAATTACATCGAAGCCACGGGAGAAAATTCAGCGTGTGGGGCCCACAATAGCGGTTTTATTTCAAGTAAATCAATTGAAGTTTCTTTCATGTGCGTCTCGTGTCTTGTATATTATATTTCCTTGACTGTATTTGACTTTAAATCTCTGCAACACGTAGTCTCGTAATTTTGCTCACTTTAGAAACTTTTCGGACTCTGATTTCCTACTCCAATATTGATTTCTTGCCATCTTCTTGTACGAATCGAATTATCTGAAAAAGACACTAAAAATACCCGAGTAGTATTTATTTATATACAAAAATAGATGAAGTATGAGAGGAAAAATACAATATATGATATTCATCACACCCCCACACCTATCTTTTGCTAGTCCTCAAGCAAAACCTAAATCTAAAAAGAGAAATAAAAATCCTAATTCACTTTCGCAGGAATCGCGATTGCACTTAGCACGTGCAATAAGCCTTTAAACCCCTAGGTTACCCTAGTGGACGAGTGTTGTCTCATGAGGGTTTGCAGTAAATATACCCACAAAATTCAAGAAGAAAATAGATTAAGGAATAAAGAAAAGAAAAATAAGGATAACCGAAAATCAAGAAAAATAGAAATCTTATACAAAGGAAAGAAAAATCTTTTTTATGATAATTTTATCAATTAATCTCTCTAATATATAAACTCAACAACGCATTTAGATTATCAATTTTCAAATCGAGCGTCATATCAAATACACTTATCATTTTAATTAAAAATTTAAATCCTATCTTTCAATACCCACTAACAGATAATCCATTGGCTCCTATATATTTACGTGCACATGTGATAGTCTACTTCGGTTTTAGACTCCAACTCTAACTCATGATTCATCTCCTCTCTCATAAAACTTTTTTTTCTTTTTTTCTTTATTTTATTTTATTTTATTTTATTTAAGAATATTTCACCTTTCATGTGAATATTCACGCTTGCTTAGGCGCAACATACCCGATTACTCGGTTCATACTTTTTTCTTTTTCTTTTTATAGAATATTTCACCTTTTATGCGAATATTTACGCTTACTTAGGCGCAAAATACTCGATTACTCAGATCATACTCTTTTTTTTTTCACTCTTGAGGCTATTGCCTTAATACCAGGCGCACCCCATTATTTTATCACTCTCGAAGCTATTGCCTTAATACCAAGCTCATCCCATTATTTTATTCTCACTTTTTTTTCCTTTTTTTTCTATTTTTTTCTCTCTTTTTTTGTTTAGAGAGAGAAAACTTACTCAATCATTATCATCTTTATCCTTAACCTAATACACTATTGTGAAGTGAAAAATAGATGTATAATTGCCTCAAAACTACTGTTAGCGATATTTATTTTTCGGATTTTGATCTTTTTCATAAAATTCAAAGTGTATCATTCAATCTACTCTCCTATCCAATTTCAAATCTAAATTTGTTCTTTTATCTGTAAGTAGTTTGATCTATTGATAAAAATATATAAATTTTTTTTAATTTATTTTTGTTGTCATTTTTTAAAATTTTTTTTTAGTTTTTTTTTATTTTTTTCAGTTAGTTACCCTAAAAACTACCCAAAGTATAAAATAAAGAAACCCAAAAATCTAAAAAAAATAAATAAAGAATCTAAAAAAAAATTAAAAATCCTAGAAAAATATGAAAAAAATATCCTAACCCATTCCCCCACACCTAAACTCGTATATGCCCTCATACACAAACCAAGGGTGGTAAAAAAAAGAAAAGAAAACTATTATACAAATATTTTACACTTATTAGAAAATTCAAACGGTTACAATCTCTTGATCGCTTTCCACTCTCATAATGTGTCCTTTTATGTTTTGATATGGATGAACTTAGCCTTTTTGTCAATATTGCATTTAATCTCTCCATCTTATTTTTTATTTTTCTCAATTTATTTCTACCTTTCTTTTTTTTTATTCAATAATAAAATTTTGAAGTTGGAAATAGTACCTTTATCGTCGATATTTGACTCACGAGCATATTTCATAACAGTAAGTATTTTGATTTTCTCAACTTGTGAAATAACATACTCACTTTGATATTGCGGAATCATGAGCTCGATTTTGGATCGTCCATCTAAATCATTAGGTACCATAATCTCTTATTTTTGTAGTTCCTTCCAATCTTCAAGTATTATAGGCTTGTCATGCAAATTTTCTTTAAACCTGTCATCAAAATTCTCAAAAGAAAATGCCATACTAGTGGACTTATCATTAGTCAAGTTATTATGAAGGGATAAAAAATTTTCTTCACAAATTTCTTCACAATTTCCATCAAAAGAATCAAATGATAATGTGTCACTATCAAGCTCACTATGAGATAAATCATCAAGTAAAATATTTTCTTTATCATCAGTTTCATCATAATTATTTTCACAATGGTCTAAAATAGATTGATCACAATGTTGAATTATAGACTCATCATGCAAAAAATTATTTAACTCATTTTGAATCATATCTTCTTCAAAAGATGACTGAAGTGGTTATTCATTGGAGTTAGATATATTCAAACTATTAGATGGTTGATCTCCAAAAAGTTTAGTTTGAGAAATCGCTTTGAGAAGATCTTCCATACAAGCTGCAGTTTTAGAGGATGAATTTTGAGAGGATGATTTTAGCAAGTCTTCTATACATTTCTCAATTCTACGTCTTCGTTCTTCAGATTCATAATTGTAAATTTCCTTATTTTCTTCAAATGATTGCATCTCGAGATTATGAGTGAAATTTGAAGGTGGATATGATGGATCTGTATATATTTGATGACAGATATGAAGTGATTGTAGGTAAATTCTCATGACATGCATATTTTGCTTCTAATCTTTTTAATCTTTCATCTAACATGTTCAATTGAATATCTTGTTCATGATTGAATGTAGAACATGAAGATGAATAGCCCATAAAGAAAGGATCAGATGGAGGACTCTCTTAGTATGGCCCTTGATTATATGCAAAATTAGAATATTTATCCATTCATAATTGTAATTTTGCGTATAAGAAGTGCTCGTACGCTCATTATATGTGTTGTGAATTTGATTATGACCTAGTCTTAGCGAACTTCCTATCCATGGACACTGATAATAATTATGATATGGATCACGACAATGATAGCAACCAATTTGATTTTGAAACATTTTTTTTTATTTTTTTTTGAAAAAGGTGGAGAGGGAGAGAGATGGTAAAGAAATAAAAAGATCAATTTTTTTTTTGAATTTTTTTACAGAACCAGAGAAACAAATAATAGAACAGGAGAAAATTTGGGCTCGGGATGTACCTAAAGAGCCGCTAATTAGATGGTTTTACCGCTAAATGGCGGTCAAACCAGAGAGTTTGACTCTCTGGTTTCTTCTGCAAACTTCTGAGGCTTCTCCAATCTTTTTTGTTGATCTGTATCTGCAATATCTATTTTCTATATACTCAACACACACTGTTAACCCGTAAAACGTTAGAAAAAGTAAGAAAAACACCGTCGATCCCCGGCAACGGCGCCAAAAACTTGATGTGATAAATTACTGCAAGCGCACAGTGTCGGTTGTAGCGCTATACAGGTCGTCCCACAGAGATCTAAGGTGTTTTGTGATTCTTACTATTTCTATAGTCTAACGGATTAATAAAGAATTTTAGGTTAAAGTTTGATTTTTCTAATTAGCTTAGAATCTAGAATCCACTAGTTTCCAACCATGTTCTTACTTCTATTATCTTCTTCTCTCATAAAAATTTGATCTTTTTAGTTTAATCTTTATTTAAAGTGCCCTAAGTATGAGCTATCAAGTGGTGTGCAAGTATAACTCATCAAAGATACTACTTTTCATAAAAACAAACTAAATCTTTAGATAATTCAATTAAAAAAATAAAATCAACAACCCCAAACCCTAACTAAGTATAGGCTATCAAGAAAGCTAATTCAAGTATAACCTATCAAAGTCTTAATCTTCGAGTTCTTGTATTTTAAACTTTTTATAGAAGAATCATGTCTTTATTATTTTTATTTAAGAAGAAAATACTAGAGAGCAATTACATGATGGATCCTAATTTCATCTACATCCTAGAGCTAAACAAATTAGCTACTCATGATTCTAGAAAGCAATTAAATCTAATCTAGAAAGCAAATAAATCTATATTAGAAAACAATTAAATCTATCTAAAAAGCAAATAAAGATTAGAAAACAATGGCTTACCTCTGGAGCACGGTATTGTGGCTGCCACCTCTTCAGTAAAACCTTAATTTTATTAATGAAAGATGAGTACAAATTAAATCCTAATCAACATTAACTACTGCCTAAAACCTAGAATACAATAATACGGCCAATATATAGGCTTCGGAAATCAAACCCTAATTTTAGCAGAACTGGAAAACTACAAAATTACATCGAAGCCACGGGAGAAAATTTAGCGTGTAGGGCCCACAATTGGCTCTAAATGGTGATGAAAACCGCTAAATAGCGGTTTTATTTCGAGTAAATCAATTGAAGTTTCTTCCACATGTGTCTCGTGCCTTGTACATTATATTTCCTTGACTGTATTTGACTTTGAGTCTCTGCAACATCGTAGTCTCGTAGTTTTGCTCACTTTAGAAACTTTTCGGACTCTGATTTCCTACCCCAACATTGATTTCTTGCCATCTCCTTGTACGAATCGAATTACTTGAAAAAGACACTAAAAATACCCTAGTAGCATTTATTTATATACAAAAATAGATAAAGTATGAGAGAAAAATACAATATATGATATTTATCAGCCTGATATGGAAAGATCTTATCCGTTTTTATATCTCCAATCCTTCTCTATTCCTAAAACAATGGATTGACATTTGAACAAGCCACAAGATGACATTTTGCTAGACGAATTCAATGCACAAGGTGCTTTTTCTCGTTCTACTAAAAAATATTTTTGTGGATTGTTCCTAGGATCAATTAAACAAGACCTCCCCTTGGGTGAAATACTTTTAGTTGCCTAGACTTTCTTGCACTGGTTCGTTGACGTGCAAGGAGAATTTCCATTACAAGATTTTCAATTTGTTGGATGGGTTCACTGCTTTTCCAAAGGAGAATGGGCAATTTTAACCAATTTCTTCTTAATGACCTTCAGGGATCAATTAAAGCATGCAAATCTCTACTGTGCTATTAAGGCAATTCAGCATGGTATTCCTCCTAGCTGATTCCACTTCTTTTCTCAATTGAAACTGTACAATCCTGATACTTGTAGAATTTTTACTCCCCGTGGTGAGCTGGGGTTTGCTCTTCATGAGATGCATGAGGTCTCATGATTGCCTATGGGGAACATTCCTTATGAAGAGTATGTCCCCACAGGAGAAGAACTTCATTCACTAAAGACTCAGCATCTTATGATCTATGATACTTATTGGCAGTTGCTTTACCACTATTGTACTCGTATGTCTGGTGCCCACAATGTGAAGCAAAAGAAGTGATTACAATATCTCCTTCCTAAATTCTTGAAGAATAGTTTTGATTTCACCCTTCTCCCTCCAGTTTCTGAACAGGAGGTCGAAAAAAGAATTATTGATTTCGTGACAGATGCGTATGTCGTTGAATCTGATGAGGATGTTTTCAAGGCTAGGACATCTTTCGAAAGTTTCCATTATCAGGCTCTTCAACCCTTGTCAGATCCCGCTTTACTGGTAGGTTTCTTGATACTCTGGTTGAAGAAATGTGTGATCCCGTCAGAGACTCTACCTGTTAGGGTAGTGTATCTGGCTGTTTTGCTAGCATTCGGCTTACCACTCAGTCTACTGCCTGCGATGGTGTGTGGGATTTAGAGTGGGCTGAGAAAATTAGTTGATAAATTCTGCAAAATCAAAAAGGAGTAGAATGATAAAGAAGAGTTGGTTGTCAAAACTCCTAATCCGCATGTAGAGCTTTCCTACACTTATTTAATGGCTTGGTTGGTTCTATACTGTCCTTCTTTAATGAGCCCGATTGATTCTCAGATAGATTTAAGCTCCTCCAAAGTACAACATTATGAAAGATCGCAATGGAAAGGAGGTTATATGGTCGCGGTCTGTAAAACACTTCGTTATCACGCGAATTATGAATTATTCAAGTGTTTCCCATACTTTCCGCATGTTGATGAATTCAAGAATGTCGCTGGCGCTGACAAGCTCACAACTTTTTCCCCTGGGTGCTTCTGGTGACTGATAAACATTTGCATAGGGTATCTGATTCTCCAATTAGGGAACCATTGCTGCATAGAACCTTACTATCCAAGTCATTTTGCTTGACAATTTGGGTATGATCAACTGTACATCGAAAACCCAAATAGGGAGATGAGCTTTACTGGAAATTTGTTCAAAGGGGCTAGAGCTTGGTTCCATTTCATCTCGGGTGGTACACAAGTCAAGTTTGATCTCCCGCTCAAAACTCCAAACTCATATATGAGTTTCAATTTCTATAAATGGTACACTGTTGTTAACTCCATGCCCCATAATTTTAATGCAAGCCTTAAGGGATATTAAAGCATGGTATGCCCGGAAGGAGGCCGGTAGCAAGAAGGCAGCTGGGATGGAGGACTTTGGAGTAGAATATATTTATGAAGAGTTGGAATCAAGAATAAAGCAGAGAGAAGAAGAGTGCACTACTATAGTCCCATCAGATCAGCCTGCCTCTCTTAGTATTCTAGCTTCCCCACTTCCTAAGACAAAAGAAGTTTCTCCTCAATCAAAGTCTCCTCCTAAAAAGCTTCTTTATAAGCGGAAAATATTGAGGCGCCTTAGTGATTTGCTTGCCATTCCACAAACAATATTGGCTAAATCTGCTGCAGCAGTGCTTAGTTTGGCTTTTGAAGCTATTGAAGAAGAATCGAAAGATGAAGATGACATGAGTATGATTCCTTGTTCTTCTAAAAAATGCCGAGTCAAGGCCTGTTTTCCCCAATGACTCTACCTTAGCAGCTAAGCCTTCCTCTACTGCTGAACTTCCCTCAGAAGAATCGACTCCACCTACACAAAAGGATTCTGTGATCCTTGCTCGTCCAGTGACTCAGACTACTGATAATGATGACGTGCAAATAGTTGGGGAGATCCGTGCATCGGCATCTTCCTTGATGATAGTACCTCTCTCAGGAGATCCTGATGATGGGCATGATGATGGTGATGATGATGACACTGACAGTGATGATATTCGTTCTTCTACTCCTCCATCAGACCATGAAAAATATACTTTTTTGACAGAAGAAGAAAGAGCTGAAGTGTATTAGTCTGGGGAGTCCAGTGCTCAACCCCAAGGGTTTATTCTAAACTTTAATCATCCTGCATCGTTTTTTTTATCATCATCTAACCATTTTATTTTCTCTTCTTTTTTTAGAAACTTTTCCTTCCACCCTAACTTCATAGTATGTATCAACGGATAATATTTCACACGCTGACAGTGCCGCAAACATTGCCTCTGAAGAAGCCCATGAGGCAACTAAGGTTATTGCTTCTATTGTTGATACTTCTGAAGTAATTGTTCCTTCAGTGGAAACTGCTAAAGCTACTACCTCTACCGAGGTTGCTGCAGTTGCTACCTCTGTTGAGATTACTGGAACTACTGCTCCTGTTGAAGCTACTGAGGCTATAACTACTAACATTCATACTGAAGTGACGTGAAATGTTCCTCCTTCTGACACTGGTGCTGTTACTTCTTTGCCCCAAGGCACTATACAGGTTACATCCACTTCTGTTGTTTCTGGTTCGTCTTCATCAAGTCATGCAGAGATTAATGTTCTTGAAGTTGACTTGTTGCAAGATACCATAGTAACCGTCCTTCATTTTCTGGATCGTTGATCGGTAAGATTTTGAAAGTGGTCTCTTTTTCTTCTGTTGCCAATGTTCTCAACATTTATTTGGCTGGTATAGCTAGCATTGGTGGAGAAAAGAAAGACACTCCTTACAGACTCATGGTAGCTCAACTCCAAAGTCATGCTGAAACTTTGTCGAGATCTCGCAGCACAGATAAATTCGAGATAGTCTAAGCTACCTTCTAGAAATTGTTGGAAGAATAACTCAAATTTTAGAAGGAGATTGAAGAAAAAAGTTGATGCTTGCAAGGCTTGTATTGAAAAGGGTCAATTGGACGGTCAATTGGACAGTCAATCTCTATGTCTTCAAGTAGAGAATGTTACCTTAATTGTCAAAGATCATGACCAGGCCATTATAAGAACTCAGGAATCTATTGCTAGATCCCAAACTCTCCTTGCTAACATCACCAAAGAGCGCGAAGAGACAATGAAGAATCTCATTAGTTTGTCTAGACAGCGTGACAATGTAACTAAGGATCTTCTCACTGCACAGGCTGAATTGGAAACACTGGAGGTTGCTTCAGCAAGTAGACAATCACTAGTGAAGAAGAATTGCACCGGCAAGCTGTTGTTCAAGCTTATAAGATTATTCAATAGGAAATTAGTGATGCGGAGGAAAAGATAGAGGCTCTCTTGAATCATTGAATTGTAATAAAACTTTTTTATGATTTAAGAAACTCATGTAATCTTTTCATGCAGACAACATTACTTTCTGATTTTGTCAATAAAAATTTTGAAACAATTCCTGTTTGTCTCTCTATGGAAATTTTCGGCTTCACTCTGTGTAGATCTTAGCATGTCTTAGTCTTTGTGTATCAGACATGACTTTGTGCCTCAAAAATGCGACTTTATATTTGTCTTCATGAGTTTGTTTCAGGCACGCGACTTTACGTTTGGAAATCCGCGAGTTTGCATATAACCCTTCTTTAGAATCCACGGATTTATAAATGCAACTCCGTATAAAATCCGCGAGTTTATATATAGAATGACTTTCCATCCATTTAATCTGACCTTTATGGTGCAAAAATCTAAGTGTTGCATGCCTTCATTAATGGCAGAATTCTAATCAGAGATCTCAACCGAAGATCTCATTTCCTTTGGCATCGATATCTAAGCACTCCATGCAATAATAATAAATTCTATCAAAATCCGGATCAAAAATCTCAATCGAAAATTTTACCTATAAGATCTCTTAACCGAAGATTTTGATCATGAAATCCTCTCTACAAGGCGTTGAACTCTTCTCACAGAGAGCCATTTTAACTTGAGAATTTTTCCGATCTCTCTATCTTTTTAAAGTTATTCTCCAGAGTTGATCCTATTATGTAGTTCTGTTCTTCTTCCTCTTCCCTGGTTGGGGTAATAGATCAGGGCTGGCATGTTACAAGGCCCCCAGATAGCATCAGTCTGTTTGTACCTGGTTTTCTACTAGGTTCGTTAGAGAAGGAGTATTCCATTGGAAAGATTTTTATGACCATAATCATTTTTCTTAACTATAGTAAGTTTTTCACATTATGAACATAAATCAGGTATTTTCTTTTATATTTTTTAACAAGATTTTGGATCTATCGCAGAATATAACTATAGTTATTTTCCTTAACAATGGCCTATACCCGATTGGTTCTTAAATTCTTCCAGTATCTTTGGAGAACCAGAAGATCTCATGTATTTTACATGAGATAAAAAAAAATTAGGTCTATGGTATTGTTTATTTCCTACCTAGCATTCTTAAGGTAAGGATGATAAATGGTTGTAGGCGGCACTCAATTCCAGCAATCTCTCAAGTTGTACATTTGGTAATATGCATTTGGTACATCCAGTTTTAAACTAATCAAGTCACTAGTGACATTGATAATGGCTGAGCGAACCAAATTGGAAGTCCTTAACCATTGGCAGGAGGAGGCTACAGAAGCAAGCTTTTTGCCTTTACTAATGAAGTCATCCTATAGATGTTGACGAAAAATTTTTAATGTTCACTTGACTCAATAATTTGTACTCATTTTCATTGATTGTATGATGTCAAGGAACTCTTTGTAATTTTGATTTGATAATGAATAATTTTTTTTTTAGAATTTTATTGTCATTCAATCAGAGGTAATTGTTAACTTGATGAATGATTTTAATTTTGATCATCAGAGATAACTAATAATAACTTGATGAGTATTGACTTCTGAGGTTATTGTTCAGAGCTAACTGTTAACTTGACAATATGAAGTCATTATTCAATCGCCCAAAAATGAATTTTGCTACGAATGAGTAAATTTCTTGAGTCAGGATAGAAGTAACTATTAACTTTTCTGATCAAATTAAAGTTCGAGCTGTTCAGTGACTTGTAGTATAACAGCTTTTGAATTGCCAGAGGTAATTTTAACTTAGAAAATTTGGAGAAAAGGGAAATTTGATTCAGCAGAGGTAATTTTAACTTAGAAAATTTGGAGAAAAGAAAATTTGATTCGCCAGATTTGCCAGAAGTAATTTTAACTTAGCAAATTTGGAGGAAAGGAAAATTTGATTTGCTAGAGGTAATTTTAACTTAGCAAATTTGGAGGAAAGGGAAATTTGATTCGTCAGAGGTAATTTTAACTTGGAAAGGGAAATTTGATTCGCGATATTGTGAAAGGTCACGATTCAAACTCTTTGGTCCATAATCATGAATTTTCATTTTATCAAACGTAGGATTTTACTATGACAAGTCTTAGAGGATTTTTAGCAAACCCCCAGTTAAAAATGAGCTTGATTCACTGTTTGCGTTGAGCTCCCCATGCTATTCTTCTAAATTACAGAGACATAAGATTCAGCTGGTGCTCCGCCACTTTTATTAAGAGTAATATTTCTTCAGAAATTTTCCATTGATTGGTGTTATTATTTTGTCACCAGTAGGTTTTGCCAACTGATATGCGCCATTAGCATAGATTGCATCAATGACAAAGGGCCCTTTCTATTTTGGCTTGAACTTTCTTTTGGATTTTTGATTATTATGATCGGTCTCCTTATTGAGAGGACCAGATCACCCTTTTTGAAAGTTCTATACCTGACTTTTTTGTTAAATGTTTTGAAAATCCACACCTGGTAAAGTTCGATGCTTTATTGAGCTTCCAGTCGCTTATCATCCAGAGCTTCTAACTCTAGAAGTCTCTATTGATGTCGTTCTTCTTATGTTATTTTGGTTGTTAATGCAACTCGTAATGACAAAATTTAGATTTCTAATGACAAGACCGCTTCAGACCCATATACCAAAGAAAACAGTGTAGTATTAGTAGAAGTTCTGACAGTGTTGCAATATGCCCAAAGACATTCTCTAAGTTTTTTATCCCAGTCTCTTTGGTTGGATGAAACAAATTTCTTGAGGAGATTTATAATGGTTTTGTTGAAAACTTCTACCAAATCATTGGCTGCAAAATAATATGGAGAAGAAGCTACGCTTTCAATTCTATATTTATTGCAAAATCTGTAGAATGACTGACTCATGAACTGAGATCCGTTGTCATGAATAATTTTCATGGGAACTCTAGCACATGATGTTTAATAAATTCGATTACATCTATAGACTTTACTTCGGTTAGAAGAATAGCTTCAGTCCACTTTGAGAAGTAATATGTTATACCTAGTATGAACCGATGTCCTCTTTTTGATGGTGGAAAAATTGATCCAATAATGTCCATTTCCTATTGTTCGAATGGCCATAATATAGCCGTCAGGTGGAGATATTCCGGAGCTTGATGTATGAAGTCTGTATGTATTTGGCAGGCTCTACATTTCTTAGATAGATGACTACATCTGTCATCATCTTTGGCCAATAATTATTTGGAGTTTGTCTCAAAGTTTTGGTTCTGGTTGATGTGCAACGTAGATGCTGTTATGAGCTTTATCGAGTGCTTGCTGAGCTTCATTATTGGAAAGACAACGAAGTAAAAATCCCATTATAAAATTTTCTATATAATGTCTGAAGTTCGGCATTATAATAAAATCAAATAGCTTTTCTTTGAATTTCTCTTGCTTATTTAGGATCTTCTGGCAATATTCCATAAAGAATATAATTTATGTAAGGAAATTTTCAATCTCTTGGTTCGAGATTTGACTTAAGAGCATATACTTCACTTGCCTTTTGCTTTTTTAATTCTACTTCAAGCTCATTTTTCGGACAGAATAATTCCTTACTTTCCACTGTTACATGTTTCCTAGCATTTTTGGGTAATGTTAAGGTGGCAGCTAAGAAAGCCAACGAATCTGCATAACTATTCTGATGGCACTTTACATGACTGATATAGAAGCGATCAAAACTATCAGTCATCTTGATTATTGCTTGATAATATTGATGAGTTTTATATATTGTATTTTTCCTCCCATATTTTATCTAATTTTGTATATAAATAATTACTATTAGGGTATATTTAGTATATTTTTATAGGTAACAAAGGTTTCACAAGGAAAAGAAGAAGAAGATGCAAATTTATCAAGAATATGAGCAATAAAAAGTTAATTAAGGTGAAAACAGAAACTCAAGGGAAGCAGCAGAAATTCAAGAGAATATTCAACCAAGATAAAGCTTAAACTGGAAAATTTCATGTAGCGAAAATTTGTAGAGCTCAGAATTATTTTCGAAACAAGTCTAGGAACAGATTAATCTGAGTACATATGCAAAAGTTACGGTTATTTTACTGAAGCACTACAGAGTGAAAAATCTGATCCAACGGGTTACGGGTGTGCTGAACTTAATTTCGTGTTTTGGACCAAAAAATTAGTATTTTATGCCATCTAATCTCAACCATTGGTTTCTAATACCTATGAATTGGATTAAAATTATATATCTTGAGCTTAGTTTGTGTTGGATTAGAATCATATGTTTTGTATTGAGTTTGAGTAGGAGTAGGATTGTTTTTGGGTTATACCCCATAAATTCTTGTAAATTAGAGAAAGCTTTTTAAGTGTAATTTTAGATGTACTTTTTATTAATAAAATTAGAGTTTTGCTAAAGGGGTGACGACCACAATACCGGACTACAGAGGTAATTCTCTTTGTTTTTCAATTTTTCCTTAGTTTATTTATTTTAATTACTTTCTAGTATAGATTTATTTGCTTTCTAGATTAGATCTAATTACTTTCATGAATAGAAATTTAATTTTGCTTACTATAATCATGTGTAGCTAATTTAGTTTAGCTCTAGGATGTAGATGAATCTAGGATCCATCATGTAATTACTCTCTAGAATTTTCTTCTTAAATAAAATAAATAAAGACATGATTTTCTATGAAAAGATTAAAATACAGGAACTTGAAAATTAATACTTTGATAGGTTATACTTGAGTTAAGTTTCTTGATAGTCTATACTTAGTTAGGATTTAGAGTTGTTGGTTTTCATCTTATTCAAAGAAATATTTAATGATTTAGTTTATTTTTATGAAAAGTAGTATCTTTGATAAGTTATGCTTACACACCACTTGATAACTCATGCTTAGGGCACTTTAAGTAAAGACTAAACTAAAAGATCAAATTTTTATAATAGAAGAAAATAATAGAAGTAAATATATGGTTGGAAACTAGTGGATTTTAGATTCTAAACTAATTAGAATAACTCTCAACTTCAATTTAGAAACTCTTAGTTAATCCGTTAGATTATAAAATTAGTAAGAATTGCAAAACACCTGAGATCTCTGTGGGACGACCTGTATAGCACTACAACCGACACTGTACGCTTGCAGTTAAATTATCCCATCAAGTCTTTGGCATTGTTGCTGAGGATCGACGGTATTTTTCTTATTTTTTCTAAAGTTTTACGGGTTAACGGTGTGTGTTGAGTGTGCAGCGAATAAAAATTGCAAATACAGAAAGACAAAAGGGATCACAAGAGTCTCTGAACTAAGCTGCAAAAATTAGAGAGTCAAGCTCTCTGATTTAACCGCTATTTGGCGGCTAAACCCGCCAATTAGTAAGCTATCAGGTACACTCTGAGTTTACTTTTTCTCCAGTTCCGTATTGGTTCCCTGGTTCTAAAAAAAATAAAAAACAATCAATCTATTTATTTCTTTTCCATCTCTCTCCCTCTCCACCTTTTAAAAAAAAATAAAACAATTATTTCAAAATCAAACTGGTTGCTATAATTGTCATGATCCATATCATAATTATTTTCAGTGTCCATGAATAGGAAGTTTGTTAGGACTAGATCATAATCAAATTCACAATATATATAATGAACCTACGAGTGCTTCTTACACACAAAATTGCAATTATAAATGGATGAATAATTCTAATTTTGCATATAATTAAGAGTCATACCAAGAAAATTCTCCATCTGATCCTTTCTTTAGGGGCTATTCATCTTCATGTTCTACATTCAATCATGAACAAGATATTCAATTGGATATATTAGATGAAAGATTAAAAAGATTAGAAGCAAAATATGATGTTATGAGAATTTACCTACAACCACTTCA
The DNA here is from genome assembly GCA_036321105.1 of Dracaena cambodiana. Taxonomy (NCBI): domain Eukaryota; kingdom Viridiplantae; phylum Streptophyta; class Magnoliopsida; order Asparagales; family Asparagaceae; genus Dracaena; species Dracaena cambodiana. Next base: position 39,115,618 of record JAYEPQ010000006.1, read on the forward strand.
TATCTGTCATCAAATATATATATAGATCCATCATATCCACCTTCAAATTTCACTCATGATCTCAAGATGCAATCATTTGAGAAAAATAATGAAAATTACAATCATGAGTCTAAGAAACGAAGACGTAGAATAGAGGAAGATATAGAAGTTTTGCTAAAATCATCCTCTCAAAAATTATCCTCTCAAATTGAATCTTGTATGGAAGATCTTCTCAATGCGATTTCTCAAACTAAACTTTTTGGAGATCAACCATCTAACAGTTTGAACATATCTTACTCCAACGAGCAACTACTTCAGTCATCTTTTGAAGTAGATATGATTCAAACTGAGTTAAATAATTTTGTACATGATGAGTCTATAATTTAATATTGTGATCAACCTATTTTAGACCATTGTAAAAATAATTATTATGAAACTGGTGATAAAAAAATATTTTGCTTAGTGATTTGCCTCATGATGAGCTTGCTAGTGATACATTATTATTTGATTCTTTTGATGGAAATTGTGAAGAAATTTGTGAAGAAAATATTTATCCCTTCATAATAACTTGACTTATGATAAGTCCACCAGTATAGCATTTTCTTTTGAGAATTTTGATGACAGAATTGAAGAAAATTTGCATGATAAGCCTATAATATTTGAAAATTGGAAGGAACTATAAAAGGAAGAGATTATGATACCTAATAATTTAGAAGGACGATCCAAAATCGAGCTCATGATTCTGCTACATCAAAGTGAGTATGTTATTACACAAGTTAATAAAACCAAAATACTTACTGCTATGAAATATGCTCGTGGGTCAAATATCGACGATAAAAGTACGATTTCCAACTTTAAAATTTTATTATTGAATAAAAAAAGAAAAGTAGAAATAAATTGAGAAAAATCAAAAATAAGATGGAGAAATTAAATGCAAAATTGACAACAAGGCTAAGTTCATCCATATCAAAATATAAAAGGACACACTATGAGAGTGGAAAGTGATTAAGAGGTCGTAACCAGTTTGAATTTTCTAGTAAATGTATAATATGTATATCATAGTTTTCATATTTATTTTACCACACTTGGTTTGTGTATGAGGGCATATACAAGTTTAGGTGTGGGGGATTGGGTTAGGATATTTTCTTCGTATTTTTCTAGGTTTTTTGGTTTTTTTTTAAAATTTTTATTTTATTTTTAGATTTTTTGGATTTTTTTTATTTTACACTTTGGGTAGTTTTTTAAAAAAGAATTAAATACTAAAAAAAATGAAAAATTTATATGTTTTTATCAATAAATCAACCTAATTACAGATAAAGGAGCAAATTTAGATTTGAAATTGGATAGGAGAGTAGATTGGACGATACACTTTGAATTTTATGAAAAAGCTTAAAATCCGAAAAATAAATACTGCTAATAGTAGTTTTGAGGCAAGTATATATCTTTATTTCACTTCACAATAGTTTATTAGGTTAAGGACAAAGATAATAACGATTGAGTAAGTTTTCTCTCTCTAAACAAAAAAAAGAAAAAAAAAGAAAGAAAACAAGTGAGAATAAAATAATGGGATAAGCCTGGTATTATGGTAATAGTCTCAAGAGTGATAAAATAATGGGGTGCGTCTGGTATTAAGGCAATAGTCTTAAGAGTGAAAAAATAGAGTATGATCCAAGTAATTGGGTACTTTGCGCCTAAATAAGCGTGAATATTCGCATGAAAAGTGAAATATTCTAAAAAAAGAAAAAGAAAAAAGAAAAGAGTATGAACCGAGTAATCAGGTACGTTGCGCCTAAGCAAGCGTGAATATTTGCATGAAAGATGAAATATTCTTAAAAAAAGGAAAAAAAAGAAAAAAATTGTTATGAGAGAGAGGATGAATCATGAGTTAGAGTTGGAGTCCAAAGCCGATGTAGAATATCACACGCGCACGTAGATGTATAGGAACCAATGGATTATCTGCTAGTGGGTATTGAAAGATAGAATTTAAATTTTTGATTAAACGATAAGTGTATCTGATATGATGCTCGATTTGAAAATTGATAATCTAAATGCATTCTTGAGTTTGTATATTAGTGAGATTAATTGATAAAAATATTATTAAAAAAAGGGATTTTTCTTTCTTTTCTATAAAATTTTATTTTTCTTAATTTTTTGTTATCCTTATTTTTCTTTTTTGTATTCCTTAATTTATTTTCTTCTTGAATTTTGTGGGTATATTCACTGCAAACCCTCACGAGACAACACTCGTCCACTAGGGTAACCTAAGGGTTTAAAGGCTTGTTGCACGTGCAAAGTGCAATCGCGATTCCTGCGAAAGTGAGTTTGGATTTTTCTTTTTCTTTTTAGGTTTTGCTCGAGTACTAGTATAAGATAGGTATGGGGGAGTGATGAGTTTCATATATTGTATTTTTTCTCACATATTTTATCTAATTTTGTATATAAATAATTACTATTCGAGTATATTTAGTATGTTTTTATAGGTAACAAAGGTTTCGCAAGGAAAAGAAGAAAAATATGCAAATTTATCAAGAATATGAGCAAAAAAAATTAATTAAGGCAAAAATAGAAACTCAAGTGAAGCAGCAGAAATTTCAAGAGAATCTTCTGCGAAGATAAAGCTTAAACTTGAAAATTTTATGTTAGCAAAAATTTGTAGAGCTCGGAATTATTTTCGAAACGAGTCCAGGAACAAATCAATCTGAGTTCATATGCAAAAATTATGGCTATTTTACTGAAGCACTGCAGAGTGAAAAATCTGATCCAACGAGTTACGAGTATGCTGAACTTAATTTCGGGTTTTGGACCCGAAAATTAGTATTTTATGCTATCTAATCTCAACCATTGGTTTCTAATGCTGATGGATTGGATTAAGATTATATATCTTGAGATTAGTTTGTGTTGGATTAGAATCATATATTTTATATTGAGTTTGAGTAGGAGTAGGATTGTATTTGGGTTATAAATTCCCATGAATTCTTGTAAATTAGAGAGAGCTTTTTAGGGGTAATTTTAGATGTAATTTTTATTAATAAAATTAGGATTTTGCTAAAGGGGTGACGGCCACAATACCGGACTCGAGAGGTAATTCTCTTTGTTTTTTAATTTTTCCTTAGTGAATTTATTTTAATTGCTTTCTAGTATAGATTTATTTGCTTTCTAGATTAGATTTAATTGTTTTCATGAATAGAAATTTAATTTTGCTTATTAGAATCATGTGCAGCTAATTTAGTTTAGCTCTAGGATGTAGATGAATTTAGGATCCACCATGTAATTACTCTCTAGAATTTTCTTCTTAAATAAAATAAATAGAGACATGATTTTTCTATGAAAAGATTAAAATACAAGAATTTGAATATTAATACTTTGATAGGTTATACTTGAGTTAAGTTTCTTGATTGCCTATACTTAGTTAAGATTTAGAGTTGTTGGTTTTCATCTTATTCAAAGAAATATCTAATGATTTAGTTTATTTTTATGAAAAGTAGTATTTTTGATGAGTTATACTTGCACACCACTTGATAACTCATGCTTAGGGCATTTTAAATAAAAATTAAACTAAAAGATCAAAATTTTATGATAGAAGAAAATAATAAAAGTAAATATATGGTTGGAAACTAGTGGATTCTAAATCCTAGACTAACTAAAATAATTCTCAACTTCAATTTAAAAACTCTTAGTTAATCCGTTAGACTATAGAATTAGTAAGAATTGCAAAACACCGGAGATCTCTGTGGGACGACCTGTATAGCACTACAACCGACACTGTATGCTTGTAGTTAAATTATCACATCAAATATGGCAGAATATCTTCATTTTTAACTCCATATTTCCCCTTAACTTGATTTACGACAAGTTGGGAATCTCCATATACTTCTAGATATTTTACCCCCCTGTTGTTTGGCTATTTTTAAACTAATCATTAGGGCATTATATTTAGCAACATTATTTGAACATGAACTTATCAATGAGTATGCTCGAGGAATGATGTGATTATAAGGAGAGACAAAGACAACTCCCACCCCTGCTACCATTTTTCCTTTGGGTCCCATCCTAGAGGCACCATCGAAGAAAAGCTGCCATACATACTTCATAACAGCATTCACTTCAGCATCTTCTCGTGAAATGTCTTCTTTCAGAACTGAACTTCCTTCGCCTAGTTCGTCAAGAATTTCTTCATACAATTTTGTAGATATTGAAATTGGGTGTTTCACTAGAAAATCAGCTATAGCTTGTCTCTTGATTGATTTTTGTACGATAAAATGCATATCATATTGTGATAGCAAAATAGCCCAATTGGATAGTCTTGAATTTAATGATACTGATTTAGTCATTAGTATTCTCAAAGGGTTAACTCTCAATATAACATGGATAATTTGCCCAACTAAATAGTATCGCATTTTTTTGGATAGCGAACACTAAAACTAAACATTCCTTTTCCACTGGGTTATATCGATGTTCAGTCCCAAGAATCATTCTGCTGAGGTAATAAATAGGTTGTTCATACCCCAATTCATTCTTCTGCGCTAATAAAGCTCCCAAGGAATGATCCATAACCCTCACATATAACAGGAAAGGTATTCTTGAGACTAGAACTACGAGTACAGGCGGTCTGGTGAGATACTTCTTGATTTCTTTGAAGGCCTTTTGGCATGCGTCATTCCAAACAAATGACACTCCTTTCTTTATCAATCTTGTGAAAGGTTGACATTTTTCAGATAAATTTGAGATAAATCTACAGATGTACACCAATCTACCTTATAGTCCTCTTATTTCTTTGAGATTCTTAGGAGGTAGCCTTGGATTGCCTTAATTTTGTTTGGATCAAGATGAATTCCTTGGGAAATAACTATAAAATTAAGAAATTTTCTGCTGGAAATCCCTAGAAAAGATTTAGTAGGATTCATTTTAAACTGGTATTTCCTCATAAGATCAAATATTGTTCTCAAGTCATGAATATGATCATTCTTATTTTTGCTTTTAATTGCGAGATCATCTACATAGCATTCTACTATTTTTCGCAGATGTTTTTGGAATATCGTGTTCATAACAGTTGGTATGTGGTGTCATCATTCTTTTAATCAAATGGTATGACTGTATAACAGTATATTTCAAATGGTGTTATGAAGAATGTATGCTTTTTATAATTAGGGTACATCTTGATTTAATTGTATCCCAAAAATCTATCCATAAACAATATGTGTTCATAGCCACAAGTGTTGTTTATCATGACATCTGTAATGGGTAATGAAAATTCATCCTTCGGGCACGCTTCATTCAAGTCTCTGAAATCAACACAGACCCTGATCTTTCCATTCTTCTTGGTTACAGAAACTATATTCGCGACCCAGTTAGGATGTCGTTCTTCACAAATAAAACCCACCCGATTCGATTAACTTTTTAATTTCAACCTTGATTACGTCCATAATATCTGGACGGAATCTTCATTATTGTTGCTTCACTGGTTTTGCATCTAGTCATATATTTAACTTATAAACTGCGACTTTGGGGTCCAGTCTTGTCATGTCTTCATAATTCCAAGCGAAAATATCAATATATTCTCGAACGAGTGATATCATCTCTTCTTTTTCTTCTGAAAATAAATTTTTGCTTATAAATATGGGCTTAGGATTAGTTTGATCACCCATATTTATCTGGATCACTTTATCTTCAGTTAGAGGTTCCTGCTATTCAAACTGAGTTTCTCACTTCATATTAAGATGTTTTGTCCAAGGATTATCCTTGATTAGCGGTATTTCATCAATGTCTTCGTTTTCCTGGTCTACGGAGACAATGTTAACAAAAGCTTCATGGAAAATGATGCCAACACTCACATCTGAATCCCAGCAGGATGATTCTGATGAATAATTTGGTTGTCTTTCTTTAGATTTCTAATCTGAAAGATCTTCGAAAGTGGTAACATATTCCAATCTCCTACCAGTTTTATGGTAGTAATAAAGCATTTTTTTCTTTTGGAATAAAGGGTTGAAGGATCGCTTTCCTTCCTTTTTCGAAATTCAACCTCCTGCCCTTGGCTAGGTTGTATCCTATTTTTCTCATTAACTTATGAGAATTTTCGTCATAATGGAAGAACTCGGAATTTTCTTGTTCTTCTTCAGAATCTAAATATTTTGCTTTTACCTTTATCATTTGCTTTTTTGAATATTATAGGATTTTAAATTTCGTCCTTAGGAGGAACTTCAGAAATGGCTTCATTCGTATCTCCATCGTCATCACTTTATTCATAAGAGGATGATCGGATGGGTGCTTGAAAAGAATCTAAAGAGTATATTTTATTTAGGTGATCACTGACCACATCAGTACTAGTACTTGAGGGTTCAGAGTCAACACCAGAAGAATAAGCAAATTCTATATCCTCATTTATTATCCACTCACCGTCAAAATGGGCGGTGTCAATTACATCAAGCCCTTCAAGGCTTATTGCAATAGGCTCTCCGTCCCAACTTACGTCATCGGATTTTGAATTTTCAAATCTTGATTTAGTATCAGCCTCGTCGCCACTATCAAACGCCTCTGGAGCATGTTATTCTGAGGCATCAAACGTGTCTTGATATAGCAATGCATCAGTAAAATAGTTTTCAACTCCTTTAAAGAGTTGCTTCTCTACCACTAAAGTCTTCACGGTCCCATCTTTATCCACATACTTCATGCATTGATAAAGTGTAGATGGAACAATGAGATTGATATGGATCCTGGACCTTCTAAGCAGAAAATTATAAGACGTGTCAGTATCTATCACGTAACATATGACTTCCATTTTCAAATCAACAATCTGGCATTTTAATTTTATTTTGCCCAATAGTCTACTACCATTGGCATTAAATCCAAAGATGGTAGTATTCGTTGTCGCTAATCTGCTCATAGGGACCCTAAGATATTGTAACACTCTTCTCAGCATTATATTCAGAGCAAATCCAGGATCAACTTGGATGCGGTCGATCTCTGATGACCCTATATATCTTTTGTAATATAAAGGGCGATGATGCTTGTTATTTTTGACTTGCATATCTTCCGGAGAGAAAGTTATGTAAGGGATCTTTTCTCTAGAAGCCTGATGACATATTGCACAGACCTCTTCTTCTTTTTCAATTGTTTCTGACATTTGCACCAGAAACACCTTAGAATCTTACAGAACTTCTCTTAAAGATTCTCTGGTTTGTTTAGAGAGCTTTAGGAGTTCATACAAAGTAATCCTTGCAGAAATATTAGCCAATTGCGCCAATATTTTGAATTAAAATGGCTTCTTCAACCCTTCTGCAACCTCTTTAGTTATGTTTTTTAGAGCTTTATCAAATTTAAGCTCCTTTTGGTTGTTCTTCTCTGGAGGTGGTTAAGCTTCTGCTACTTGATTGAAGTTCTTCAAGTAGTCTTTCCCCGAACGGGTCCTAGAGAAAGGCTGATCGACATTAATTGCCAAATAATCTTTAGCTTCCTCTTCTGAGTCCGTCAGAGTAGGAACATTCGTATCATTTTCTAGGATTGCAGTGACAATATTAGAAGTAAGAGTCTTTCCTTTTCGCTTCTTCTCAGATGAGCTCGAAATCCATTACTTATCATTAAGAATATCTGGATGCACCCACATTATTTCTCCTTTATCAGTTTCAAAAGGACATAATCCTTTTTTTTGCTGCTGATGAGGATCATAGTTTTTTATCTTCATCATGCCTTTGGAAATGGGTTTTACTCCATCTTAAACAGTTGACTCTATCCTTCTGATGCTTTTCCAAATCTGAAAGTCACCCTGTTTGCGGTTACCTTCTTCTTGTACTCATGCAGCTTGATGACTTTAGCATCTACTAAAGCTTTAATTTTGTCTTTAAGGACATAACAATTCTGAGTAGGATGATTAATGATCTTGTGATACACGTAGTAATTAGGATTATTAACCTTTCCTGCTTCTTCAAAGCGTTTAGACTCAGATAGCTTCAACATATTCTTCGTCATGAGCAAATTGAAAATGGTTTTAGTATGCTCATCTTTAAAAGAATATTGCTTTTGAGGAGTCCGTGATTGAGGAGGAGGTTTTGGAGAAGACTTTGTAGACTTCGGAGTATCAGTCACCATTATTTTCTTCCCTTTGTGTCCCTTGGATCGAGACCTAATATTGTTATTTTGTCTTTGTTTTCCTCCTTCCTCGAGTCTCTACGTAATCTCTTCAGCTTCTTCATCTTGCAACAAAAAATCTTTCTAGGATGAGGATTTTACGGTCCCATTCTAGTCAGAACTTTGGTTAAGAGCTTGTGTCGACAGGTCTTTACCAGGGTCTTCTCTGGCATCCCATGCGGACATCTCAGAGAATCATTTCTGAATCTTTTTATAAAATCTCGAACTGATTCTCCTTCTTCTGCTTGGTAGCCAAGAGCATTGGCATCGAAACCTCTATGTCATCTTCATAAAACATTGTTAAAAAGGCTTTCTCAATATCATTCCACGAGTTGATGGTTTTCGGTTTCAATCTCCGGAACCATTCAAATGTTAGCCCTGTTAAGGTACTAACAAACACTTGCGTAATGATCAGGTCATTTCCAGTTAAATGCCCCGTTTGAGATTTAAAATAGTAAAGGTGCTAATTTGGTGACCCTTTACTATCGAATGACTTGAGTTTCAACGGTTTGTAACTCTCCAGGAATCGTATACTTTTCCATTCCACTGGATATGGCCTCACAACCCCCAGCTCTTGCAAATCATTATTGTGTATGAGAGCATTCAATTGATTCTGAAAGCTCTCCATCCAAGCAGCGTTTGCATTTGCTTCTTGATTTGGGGTTCCTTCTTGGTGACGAGAATGAACGGAGTGATTATCTTCATCTTCGCGGCGATCCTCATTATTTTCATTCTCATTTGTAGGGGAATGTGATTATCTTCATCTTCCACATTCTTCCCTCTGTCACTTCATGGATCGAATGGAACCCTTAAAGAGGATTCTTCCGTATCTTTCCTTTTTGTTCCTTTCCAATTCCAGCAAAATATGAAGTATGTCTCTGATCTTATTGATGGTATTTTGCTGTTGTTGGATGGTTCTGTCTGCTCATTGATCCTCCGCATGAACTCCTCCGGAGTATTCTGTGCCATGTATGCCGATACGGAGTCTTCAAGGAATGAATCTAACGTCTGGGATTCAGCCACGACTGAGTTAATTATGTCTTTTTCATCAGAAGAGACTCCAGTCATTTGTCTGTAATTCACTGGGTTTGTTACTCTCTTTTTTAGTCGAGTGTTTTGAAAAATACCTCGCACATCACTGAATACACTCTTCAAGCCTGAAGAGTATTTAGAGTCAGAAGAGTCTATTCTAGAGACATTCTTTGTCTTCTTCTTCTCAAAACTTATCATATTAGATGACATTTCAGGATATTCAGGTTCAAAGAATTCCTACTTGTTATGTCGTCTTCTCCTTGACAGTTGAGACGAAGATACTATAAGTCGATTAAAAACCGACTGTTTAGCAGGAGCAGCCATACAATGACAGTGTGATAGAACTGCATTGATCAATCGTTCACAATGACAATGGGATACTCGGGATTCTTCTCTCTTTTGTTAAGAAGTTCCCTGAGATATCTTGTATTAGAACCCATTTGATTAGTGGCAGTGGCATTACCTCCGAAAGATATTTTTAGAATAGGAGTCTCTTTTCTCTTAAAAATCCCAGGAGCAAATTTCACTTTAACTGGAATGGTAGGTGAATGCGCTTCTACCTTGGAAATGGACTCTTCTTCGGAAGTACACTTCTAAAAACCGCGCTTTCCCGTTGGCACGCAAATTTGGGGTTCACGCCCATTTTTAAGAACATGATCGTGAAAATTACGCTTTCCTCCCGAGGCATGAGGATGGGGCCCTTGTATGGTGAGAGGAACACGAATGTAAACTCTATGTTTGTAATTATAAATAAATTTAGTGGGTGTACGTTATTTCTTGTAGGAAACACGAGTAAACCCTTCTATATCTTGATTTTTCTTCTTATCTGGGACCACTACTTTACCTTTTGGCCTCCATACATTAATGGTAGGTCTTCGCGATTGTGGTTCAACAGTTTTCTGTTGCTTCATGGCCCAGCGAAGTCGCCAACCTTCTGTTTGCCATAAAAATTGTAAATTATTCTTTATTGATTTTTTTCAATAAAAGATTACAATTTCAAATGGTTTCCTATTTAGAAGATGAGGAAAGTTGAATTCTCTATTTATTTAAAGCTGGGTTCTGTCGTAGCTATGGAGGATAATCCTGCTATCTGTTGACACTCCGTACGAAATTTTTTTCCAATTGGCAAGGGTTTTGAACTCTTGACAGCAACAGCACTTGGGTGAAAGAGGACTCTTTGTACCTTATTGATCTCTTGGTCTTCGGTCCCTTTTTTTGTCTTGGTTCGGGCTTTTATAGAGATTTGGAGACTCTTGAGCTATGTAACCATCCAACTGTCGGCCTTCTGAGTATTAATTCCTTGCTTTTTCATCTAGTGAATTTGTATTAAATCCTTAGAATTTGTAACCGACGTCTTTAATCTTCTAGATTGTAACTGAAATGCAGAACATGAATTTCAAACTTTATATTCACGGCTCCTTTGATTATGAGTGGGATGTGGATCTTGAACTTTAGATTCGCGACTCCGTTTGATTGTGGCTGGAATGCGAATTTCAAACTTTAGATTCACGGATCTATTTGATTGTAGCTGGAATGTTAATTTCAAACTTTAGATTCACGGATCTGTTTGATTGTAGTTGGAACGCGAATCTCAAACTTTAGATTCGCAGTTCAACTGGATTGTAATGACTTTGTTCGCTACTTTTGGACAAGATGACGAGGCTTTTATGGGGTCCATTCCTGTTATTAGGTTTGCGAACCTGGGGAAAGTGATTCGTGCTTCAACTTTGTTCATGAATCGCGCTTTTAGTTTCTATAGAAAATAGAATATGACTCGCAAAAGTAATCTTCTTTCATTTATGGATCTCTCTCTTTATGATAGATGATCTCGTTAGCAGGAAATTTCGCCAACACTAATCTTAACAGTCAAATGAAGAGCAAGATATACATCCTAAGCATCTTATCCAAATTGGACGTATAAGGATGATCGACAATGATTGATGGACGAAGACTCACCATCTCTAAATATAAACGTTTAATAAATGATAGATATCTTGAGAATACATGCAAATGATTAAATCCACGAGTTAGGCATTGTCAACTTTTACGGACACTCTTTGTGAGGATTTGAGATGAGTATTTTGCACTTAATACCAATCTTTATTTTTAACTCATCATGAACCTTTGGTTCATGTATCCAGTTTTTCTATAACATATCATTCATGTGTTACTATCTTGAATAACAAATTATTGTGATTAATATATATACCAAATATGAAAAAAAATTGAACTTTAGAACTACTCAGTAATAAAGAACAACTTTATATTATGGAGATGACTTATATGCACATGACAATAAAATTATTAAAAGAGTTAATTACACCAACTACCATTACACAATTGAAGTATAACACTATATTCCATTAAGATTTTTTTTTTTTTTTGCAAAGAGGACCCTTGATAGGGGGTCTAAGTGAAACAAAAAAATGTAAAGTTTGTTGCACTTATATCCCCAATTAGGAGTCTCTCAGTTAAATTTTTTTATAAGGGAGTATTATTAATATACTCCCTATAGTATATATAGATAGTTTCTATAATTAATCCTTATGAAAAGTAAAACTAAAATCAAGCATCATAGTCAACTAAGTCAACAATATGCATGTAAACTAGATTTTCGAAAATGGTGAACTTGGAAAACCAAAGCTCATCTTATGTGTCATTAAGATAATTATGCACTTATCACCCACAATAGACACATAAGAGATTTTTTTTTTAGTTTTTTATTGTTGTTATTATTTGTATTTTTTATTTTTATTTTTTGGTTTTTATTTTGTAAAATACAAAGAAACCTAAAACACATGAATCTACAAAATCTAAAAATGAAACCAAAAACATAGTTACTAAGAAAAAAAATGATATACTAATATATGAACAACATGCTTTTCTATCTAACTTTTCTAAAGAGTCCTTCGTGTTCAAATTATAATTCAAAGTTGTGTGGTTCTATGGATTTACGATAGTAAAACTCAAAAAAGTCTCCACTTAAACTATGTGTCCTAACTAGACCAAATAAGTCCTAATGAAGTCTATACAGAGGTTCAGTGATACTTACCAAGTCCTTGCTTTTGAAAGAGTATCTACTAAATTTACCTTTGACACAAGCTTCACATACCTTTGTGCCCTCAAAAGTAGTAGGTGGTAGACCTCTAACTAGCTTTTTCTTGGAGAGTTTTTGCAGCAGTCCATGTTAATATGTCCAAGTCTCCTATGCCAAAGATCAGCATCCTCTCCTTCTGCAACTAGGCATTTTACACCATTACGGTGCATCATTAAATTTTAAGGTTTAAACATCAGCATGTCTTTTTCCAATATATACAGTTGAGTCTATTTTGCAATTTATTATCGAATATGCAATAGGCTCAAAGAGAATAGACATACCTTTATCACCTAATTGGATAATACAAATATTCTAAATTAACCATATACAATTTAATTATCAGGGAATTTAAAAGAATCATTACATATTTTATCAACTTCCACAACCTATCCGTTTCAATTGTTACCAAGCACCACACATCCACCTTCCTTCTTTTTTAGTCTAAGCAACAGATTTTGATTACATGTAATGTATTTTAAGTAACCAGAATCCAAATATCATATGCTGCCTTGTTTTCTAGCCTGCCGAAGCACCTACATGAAAGAATTAATGTGTGATTTGAGTACCCATATAGGAAAATATTATTCGGAATAGTGGCTTTTGGTATCCAAATCTATTTCACAGTCCTTATTCCATATTGCATACAACATGAACTTGATAAATGACCCACTAAACCACAAAGTGTTGTGTTATAGAAGAAGCATTATATGCAGTGTATACAACATCAGACTATTTATTTTTTATAAAAGAAGGTTTGAACCTTTTTTTTTCTTCATTGAGTATGAATACCCAAGTTCTTATTTTGTTTTTACAGACCGTCGATTTAGATAAGACCATCTTTAACACTTTAAATCCAAGTGTGAATTTTTTTTAAAGCTTTTTCTAAATCAGAAATTTTGGACTTAAGCAGCTCATTCTCAGAAGCTACTCTAGTGTAATATATTTCAAGCTGCTATTGTTCATTGGAGAGTTCATGAGAAATAGATTCTAATTTATTACTCATTTTCAGATTTAAGCACTTCTAGTTTGTGAGTCAAATTTTAATTCTTCTCTGTAGAGAGAAGATTCCAAGCAATAAGGCGTTGATGTGTAACATTTCTAGACTTGTAGCTCTAATTCCATTATCTTCTCTAAATTCATATTATCTTTTTAAGGTTAGATTAGTCCTTTTCAAAAATTTATATTTCTTTACAAGCTTCTCAAATCGTTCAACCATTTCTTTATATTTATATATATATAAAAAAAAAAAACATTATAGCTAAGTTTACTTCGTTTTCTGAATCACCATCTTCGAAACTACTAGAAGCTCCATCTTCACCATCAGAACAAGATCAATGAGCTTATTTTTTATCCTTGCTAGAAGAGGACTCAGTCTCTTTCTCTCACTCAACATGTCCCATTTAGTGACTTTGTAGCTCATCTTCTTGCCCTTCCTACTCTTTTTATTCAGGGATCATTTAGTACGGAAGTGTCTTTTCTGCATTTATGACAAACATGACTAGTAAAGAATTAGGTTTTTTAACTTTTTCTCCTTACTTACCTTGTTGAATATCTACAATAGCAATTACCTTGGAGTCCCAATCAGACATGAGAAAGCGAAAAACTTTGTGAATCAGTTCTTCCGTGTTGAACTCTTTTCCAAGCCCTTGTGCTTTGTTCACTATATTTGTAAATCTTGTGAACATCTCTTGGGTCGACTCTGTGGACACATCTGGAACTTCTCATTGTCATTTATCAATGTAGTCAAATTTGCTTCCTTGACTTGGGAAGTTCTTTCATGTGTGACTTTTAGGCTCTTCCAAATTTCCTGGATAGTACATAGAAAAGACAGGTAAACTCTTCGGCAATTAAAGCATTATGGATTTAACATTGATAGCAATGTTTGAAAATAACGCATTATGAAACCTGTTATATTGCGTTACGAAATCTAAAGAATCCCAGTGCTATATAACAATTGAAAATAACTTAGTGCACCGTAACAGTGCGTTTTTATATTATTTTACGTAAGGTTATGTTACTTAATTTATTGTTACTTTTTAATAATTTCTATATTGTTGTTGATTATTATTTTTATTATTAGTGAGTTTTTATAATTTTTTTATTTGATTGCTTGTTGGCTTGTTTAATTGTTTGTAGAATTGATAACTTACTAACTTGCGATTGTTTTCTTATTCACTTGTTGTAATACTCTCTAGTTGTTGGAATTTCTTACTTGTTAATTCTATTGAATTTTTAGCTAAACTGTAATCAACATAACAAATAAATAGATTGAAAATTATATAATATAAATTACAATAATAATAATAATTGGAATTAAAATAAAAAAAATTAGAATATTTTTTCTTGTTTAGATGATACCTGCAATTTCGGTTGTAGACTTAATATAATTTATGAAGTTAAATGTGAAAGTTATTAAAAAAATAAATATTGTTACAAAAAAATTTATATCCTTATTTTATAAATGTAATTTTTTAAAAATTATTTTAGTGAAATAATATAGTTTTATATTTATTTTTACTAAATAAATAGAAAATTGCATTATCTGCATTATGCGTTACAATAATTGAAACATAACCTGACAGAGGCAAAATGTAAAGTTATCATTCTCGCTATTTTATACATTGATTGATAGAAAAGATCTTATTATTAGCATCCCATTTATCTATAGGTCTGTTTACTACTTAATGTTCAATTTTAATGGTGGATTTATGGAAACCAAATTCTTTATATGCATGTCAAATATCGTAATCTGCGATCAACAAGAAGACCTTCATCCTAACTTTCCAGTGCATGTAATTTGTGCCATCAATAGAGAGGGTGAATAGAGTTGTTTCAAACTAAGTTAACAAATTATCAGAGTTATTATGCAGTAGAAAACAAAATGCAACCATAATAATTAAAACATATAGCAAAATACACTAGATTATTATAGTGGTTTAGAAAATTTCTACGTCCACTCTCCCTCTTGACCAGAGAGACTTTCACTTACAGTATAGTAAAACCTAACTCACAAGGTGGATGTAGTAAAAAGTACAAGACCGTACCCTAACTTTTCGAACTAAACTGCGAAACTACCCACACAAAGTATAATCCTAGCTCTCACAAGTGTTCCATAACTACCTCAGCTTGAGCTTGCTATAAACAACCCCAATAGCACATATTGTAACCTTAACTTGACTGGCTTGAGTGTGCCATAAAAATCAATTACAAGATTGTAAAATAAAGTTTTGAGACTTATACTAACAATATCAGTTAAGTGCAAAATAGAAAGATCTTACAGCCTTTAATGATTTTCTTCGAAAGATGAAAATATGTGGGCATGGAAGCTAAAAAAAAATTGTTGAACTGCGATTATGATGCACTCCTCAAAAATCAAGATATGTTATTGTAATGCATATTTAAAAATACATGGATGATGAAGAAACTCTCTCTTGATCTCCAGTAGCTTGGCTTCTTCTTCAAGAAAAACCCAAGTAGTTCAAGTCTTAAAAAGACACATTTAATCTCAACAATCCTGTTTTATACTTGAGAATCAACTTCTCAAATAATCCTATCCATAGAAGTAATAGAAGATGAAATTTCATCCATCAATCCTACATCAACTCATAATAGTTACCTACTATGCTTTGGTCAATTCCCCTCTAAAACACCCTCAAAGTCCATGTTATCCTTGTCTCTTTTTGCGCTGCCAATGTTGTTAAGGCTTATAGCAATGGCAGCTTGCAAGTTGCCCACCAACGATGGCAGTCTCTAGTTATTATTTTTAGTTGCATTGCTCTACGGTAAAGAGGTCATAACTCTCTCATCAAAACTATGATTGAGTTGTTTTTAGTGCCATTTCGATGAGAATTCATAGCTATTTAATTTTGTAAAAGATTCCAGCAATTATTTCAAGTATTATCCTAATCAAAAATGATCTTGAAGTCAAAGCAGTAACATATATTTTATCTCGTTAAGTGCCACTCTATTCTATATTATTTGAATAATTATATCTTTCACCTTCAAACTTAGATTTTGCTCATCTTGGTAACGTTTTAAAGAGGATTCAGATATCTACAACTTTTTAGTTGATTTTACTGCTTGATTCTACTTGTAACTCTATCAAACTTGATCCAAAGTTAGATCGACCCCATAGATATCGGTCATATCAATCATATATGTTGTATCACTTGATTCATTTGCACATGTATCTGACATGAACATACTCCACCAAACATGTTATACTACAATTAGAGTTTGTTATTCATTAAATCATGTGCATACATACATTCAACAATCTCCAATTGCAAAGTGGTGTTGTTTTCATTAAGACTTACTACCCTGATGAAGAGAAAGAATATAGACTGAAGGATTAAGAAAAAGACTATCATACTTGCATTTTTGTTTGAAATAAAACTGCGAAGCCCAAACCACTAGCACTTAATATATTCCATTAAAAAGAAATTAATAGAACATTCTCCAATGTTGGAGAGAAACAATGTATATGAAACTCTCATATAGCTTAGCCCTCCAAGAAAATAGATTAAAAAAAAACTGAAAGTGGTAAAAATTTTCTTCGCATATATATAAAAGGAAAGGGATACAAGAAAAATATAGATAAGCAATTGGATCGGCATATGCCACAGCCTAAGCCAGGGTACACATGCGCCACGGGCAAGCCAGGCCATGCACCGCCCAGTACCATTTTGGACACTAGGTTGGTCTGGGCACAGCCAGGTCCATTTGGGGGCTAGCTCGGGTAAGACCCACCTACCTGCCTCATCAGACTCGGACCAGACCCATGTTGGGCTGGGCTGACCAACGTTTTTTATTTTTTAAGATTAAATTATAAATTTAAAGTATAGGCCAAAAAATTTAAATTTTTTATTTTAAGCATTAAAATTGATTGAAAAAACAAAAATTATAGAAATTTTATAAAAAAGTATTAATAATTTTTAAAATGTTAAATAATTTTGAAGATTTAGAATTAGCAAATATGCTAAAATTGATTCAATTTTGGTTAAATTGTAGTAACAATCAAATTAAATAAAAAAAGTCATTACACTCAAAGTTTATAAATAATACAATTTAACTCTATAACAACTAATTGGATATCATGTGAAGCCTGAAGAGAGGAAAGAGAATGCTATCGTCACCTTGAATGTGTTCTCCATATTAATTTATAGAGTTTGAGTCGTGAGTGAGATATACAGATAAAAAGAATAAAATTATAAATTTATTATAGTGTCTCCATCTATAAACTAAAGTCTTCCATCATTATTTGTCATTTAGGAAAATTTTTAATGTTAGAGTTACTTTCTCGTACTGCATCAAACATGTTCTTCAATCAGGTGCATATCTCCAATGTGCATGTCGCTATTCAGCTTCTCCACTCTATCAATACTTGATTACCTGCACTAAAATCATATTCCGATGTTACTGTAGGTGTTGTTGATATTAGTACGTCATGTGTCGTGTTAGAAAGTATATGATAATTTTTTCCTATGATTTCCACCATGATAAAATATCAAAATCCTCATCTCTTTTCCTCATTTGTAAGAACTCCAACATGATCAACATAATAATGAAGCTCATTAAATTATGTATAAGAGGTTTTCATTTTTTTATGCTGATAATAAATCAGAAAGTAATTTATTTTTCACACTTGTGCCCACAGATGATGCTGGTTGACATGCTGAGGTTGAGAGTTTACTTCTGTATAAATATTATATAGAATACATAATATTTAAATAAGTTTTAATATCGAAAACTAAATATAAAATATCATTATCATAATCCCATATTTCTATAAAATTCTTAGCTTAAAAACTCAAGGCCTGCTAATTTACAGCAGTGATCTAGAAAAGCCCCAAATATAAAAGTTAAGAAAATATTTTGAGAATACATTTTTAGTCTAATTTCCATAGGAGCAACAATATTTCGAAGAAATTTATTTTCTCTAGTTTCTGAAAAACTAAACTAATTTTAATTAAAATGTGAAGTGCTAATTGAGTTGTTGGATAATAGCTTCCAAAAAGTATTTTTGTTGTATTTTAAAAAATTGCCAAAAAAAAATATATATTCTATAAGTCTCCATTCAACATCATTAATATCGCATATTTGTTTGGAAGACACTCACTCAACATATAATTCGTTGAGTTCCAACGGGTTCTAACATCCTAACATAAAACCCTAGGTCTTAAGTTAATGTCCAAACAAAATACCTTCAATTTTGCTTTCATGAACTGCTAGATCTCATTAAAGATGTAATACTTTTAACTTTTACAACTGAACTATTAACTATTCTTAACCCATTTGCATACACAAATTTATAATATGGCAAACACAAGCACATGAAACATTTTTTCATCCATAATTAGTCTTGTATAATTTTTTATATAGTCAACTATTTCGTCCATAATTAGTCTTGTATAATTTTTTATATAGTCAACTAATGCCGTATTTTAGAAGCATTATCAAAAAAATTAAAAAATATTTTTCTTAATTCCAAATGTAGTAAAAACAATCAGAATCGATTGGTTAAGATTTAAAGTAGTTTGAAGAAACTCATATTTTTTAAAACTAATAAAATTTTTTTATAAAGATCATTCATAATCAATATAACAAGCAGTAACCCAAAGATAATGATTGTTATTTAAGAATTTCTAAAAATAAGAAGCAATAGAAATTCTATCAGGCCAAAAAGAAAATTAACAATTAGCTTGATTGCATTCTTCATAAATCTTACAAATATCAGATTTGCATATATGCTTAAGTAGTTTTTCATATTCAGGATTATGCTTTGTCTTTATGTATATTTCAAAAGGGGTTGTCGGTCATACTAAATAGTTTTTCAGCTTGGACGATATTCGAAACTAAATTATCTCTATCAATTACATATATAAATCTAAATATTCCTTGCTAATATGAGAATGTTGTGGTTGATAGGCGAGTGTGCTTTTTTGGATTGTCTCTTTATCTGACCAGTTCCACTAACTTTAAAAAATAAATAACCTTTTTAACAATAATTATATCTAACCTTTCTAATACCTTCTTCAATAATTTTTCAAAATAGTTCTAAATATTATATTTAGAAGTTCTAGATGAAACTAGTGCATCGTGTGAAGAAAAAAGAATAGTAGTAGCTTTAATAGGAACATCACAAGATGCAATATGATTTATGAATTTTAGGCATAGGCATAATTGTGGTTGAGAAAATGAAATAATAGGCATATCAGTTAGAGGTTACTATAAACCATGGTATTCTACAAAGTAAAAAAAAAAAATATTAAAAGTTGTCTTCCATCAAAGGATGTGATTCCTTTCATTGCAATGGATTAATAAAGATCACAATGAAAATATCCAAATTACAATGAAAAAACAAAAGAAACAATTGAGAGACTTATACAACATGTCTCTCTCTTTTACATAAGAACTGGATCCTAAAGTGGCTATGGAGCGTCGCCCTTGTACTCTGCTGATGATTTAACACCCAAAAAATAATATTGATAGTGGAGAATACGATGAAGAAGCTTCTGGCCGGCTGCTCTTACTGCTGGTTGGTGTGCTCTCTGCAAAATAAATCTGGTCTCTAAATCTCTCTCCTTTCAAAGATCCCAAAAATCCCCCTCTTGGCTCTTATTTATAGATTTTAGGATTTTCTTAGAGATAGGGATAAAATCCCAATCAAATCCCATCTCTAAACTCGTATTTAGATACGAAATCTTTAATTCCGAGTAATTAGATATGATTAGAATCGAAATTCGGGTTGAAATCTAGAAGAAAATCCAATTTAGAAACTGGAATAACCCCATGTGCGTGAGGCTGTCATCCTCACACGAGGATAATAGCCCCACGTGCATGAGACTATCATCCCCACGTGAAGCTATTAGCCTTGCACGAGGTTGTTTGCCCCATGTGAGGTAGCTAGCCTAGCGTGCACGAGGCTATTTCGCTCCGAATGGCTTTTTCTCTTACTTCCAATTTTCTCCGCCTATAAGATCCCTCCAAATTTTTCAAAATCTCGTTTATTGATATCCAACGAGTTTTGAAATACTTTGGATTTCAATTCCTCAAGTTTCTATCACCCAAACGTCATTACGATTTAATTACGCGGAGCTAATAGCCTCGCACAAAATAACCTTGCAGAGGAATAGTAACTGCCCTCCGAAATTTTAGCCTCTTTAGGCACCATTTCCTCCTTTCAATAGCTCTTCATCTTCTTCTTTCCTTTATTACCCACCCATTCTCTCTTATCTTGAATTCCTTCGAATTTCTTTCAAATTTATTTGGATTTTTTCGATCAATCTTCGTCAAATGGCACCTAAGAAGTCCCTAATCAGTCAGAGCGATACCGTCTTAGCCCCTCGACCGCCGGCCACCGGCGTTGGAAGAGTTCTTCCCATCCTTGGAGGTGAAATCTTGCCTAAATCTTGTTTTTCTCCTTTCTTTTGAGTAGAATCTTGACATGAGGCCTTCATGGACGATTTTAACCTTTATTTTGTGGAAATTTCGAGGTTTAGAACCTTGATTCGCTGTCGATGGCGTACCACCATTCGGGGCTTTTGACACGAGGTTGTTGCCTCGTGTGTAGAGATGCGAGGCTACAGCCTCACGTGAAACAACGCGAGGCTATTAGCCCCGCGTTTTTGGCCTCGCGTTTTATTCCTTTCTTCGCAACACCCCCACGCTTCTTTACTTAGAGAAAATTTCCAAATTTTCTGACGATCCTCTGACTTATTTTTTTTTGCCTCTTTAGTATTGAACTATACTACTTCTTTGTTGAAACGCTATCACTTTGGCTTCTGAGGAGGTCTGGATGGTAGAATGCAACCCGGATTTCATAGACCAATCCCTCATTTACTCCAGGTAGTAGCGATGATCATGGAGACAGATTATTTAGCTATAGTTCATACACTCTGCGGGAACTAATAAGTGATGCCCCACTTGAAGGCATAAACAGAGAAGAACTTGATATGCCGATATTTCTTTTCAGCGATTCCATACTCATCTCGGAGGAGTCGCTTTATGAAAATGAGTGCAAGTGGCTTCGTCAAGTAGGTGATATAAGGATGTTCATCCTGGACATGGCAAGGAGTTGTTCTTGGACCTATCTTCAGAATATCTCCATAACTAGCCAAATGGAGTGGAGTTTTACCAAGAATCAAGACGACATTCCTATTGGTAATTTCGGTAGCCAGGGTCATTACTAAGATGATTCTAGTAGGTTCCTTACTGGCTTGCTGTCGGACAGAGTAGGGAAGGATTTCCCTCTAGGAGAATCTCCTCAATTAACAGGTACCTTCCTCAATGATTTCTTGAAGTCAAAGCGTCAATACCCTGCTCATAACTTCCGCACCCCTGGATGGATCCATTCCACAAACATGATGTGGTGGAGCAAAATGATCAGTTTCGTTCTCTCTAAATTCGAGGCAATAATAAAAGATATCGGACTGTACGGGGCTATCAGAAATGTGCAGTATGGTCTTCCGCACAGTGCATGCCACCTATTCAGTATTTTGTAGATGTATGACTACAAGTCTTGAACATTTTTCACTCCTGTGGATGAGCTTGGTCTCACTCTTCACGAGATGTTCGAAGTCTCTTTATTGTCGATGGGAGAGCTACCATATGAGGAGATAATTCCGATGACACAGGAGCTACAATGGATGAAAAATAAGACCACTAAGTGTATGAAACATACTGGGAGGTGATGTATCATTACTGCATCTGCCAGGAGGTCTCTGGAATAAGAAATTAAGGTATTAGCCAGAAGTCATGGGATAACTATATATTTCAAGATGTTGATTATTCAGAGATTGCAGTGACGAAGTTGGACTCTCTTAGTCGAGCTAATATTGAAGCCATGATAACTCACTTGGGTACCACTTCATACAGAACAGACTCAAATGAAGATGGATTTAAAGTAGGCACGAGCTTCCAGAGTTTTCATCATTAAGAACATACTTCTATTTCCGACAGGGGGCTGATAGCAGGCTTTCTCATATTCTGGCTGAAACGTTGTGTCATCCCGTCTATTCCTCATGATGTTATAGCTATTGAGGTCGTGTATCCAACCATTCTTCTGGCTCACGGAAAACCCCTTGGACTCTTGCCCGTGATGGTCTGTAAGATTCAAAGCGGCCTTCGGAATCTTACAACCGAATTTGCCTAGGGAGCAAGAAGAAAAGAAAAGTAGAAGTGTTGATCCCGAAGCTGAGATATCAACTCCCAATCCCAGGGTGTAGTTGCCCTACACCTATCTTATGGCTTGGTTTGTAATGCACTGTACAAGTCTGATGACTTCGCCTCCTGAAGACATTATTGGGCTCATTCATTCAGAGATACGAGAGCTTGACTAGTGGAACTACTATATGCGTGCCATTCGAAAGACAGTGCATAGTCACCAAAACTATCATATTTATCGTTATTTTTCCAACTTCTCTGGAGGAGCTTATGGGAAAGAATTCTGTGATACCACTGGCTCTGATGGCTACACCAGCCTCTCTTATGGTTGTTTCTGGTGATTGATCAATATCAAGCCAGGGCACTTGCTGTACCGTCAAGAGTCAATTTGCTTCCTTGAGCCATATTTTTCCAGCTGATTTGCTTGCCAATTCGAGTATTCACAACTTTATGTCGGTAACCCCAACACTCCATTGCAATCCCATGGTAATTTGTTTGAGAGCACTAGAGGGTGGTATCACATTTCTACTGGCTGTACAGGGGCTCACTTTGCTTTGCCTTTGAAAACTCCCAACCTTTACATATTGCACGGATTCTGCTCGTAGTACCATAACATCAACACTACAGCCGCCTCTTTTTCGATCAGCCATTCGTGTATGAGGGAAATTGAGGCATTTTATTCCTAGAGGAAGGGTGCCAAAGTTGCCCAAGTATGAGACATAGATGAGTTCCTTTCAGTTGATGATGATGATATTGTTATTGGGGTCGCGCCTGTAGTACCTGCTCCAGGTGACGTGTTCGTTAAAGGAGATGCTCTGGTTTAGGCTATCGTGCCAGCTCAAGCTGATGTTCCCGCACCGATTGATGTGCCCGCACAAGCTGACGTGCGCACACCAGCTGGTATTCCACCCAACCTACTACGCGCGGTCAAAGAGATACACCTACTAGGGGAGATTATGAAACTATGGCCAAATGCACCAGGTTGGCGAGTTCTCATGGTTCTACTCACCCAGTAAAGAAACCTCATCGCTCTCTTACGACTGAGCTGGCCAAAGAGTTGTCCTCTCCTTAGCGTGACTTGAAGGTTACTGGAGCAGCTGCAGAGATTCCCGTGCATGCAGTGGATGCTCATGAGGTTGCTTCTGATATTGTTGTGCCCATAGTGATCCTTCTAGAGACCGTTTTTGAAGCTGTTCCTGCTACTTCTGAGCCAGATGTTATTATTGTGGCTAGTTTAAGTTTTGGTGCTATTCCCCTGTCACCAGTCATGATGCCTAGAATGGCAACTCCACCTCATTGTCCGACGATCGGATTGGTATCTTCTCATAAATTCAACCCAAATACTTTATTTTTCTGCCTATTTATGCTTTTTATCTCTATGTAATGGGTGGTATTTCAGGTGTCGATTCTCTGCGACCCCATTCTACCTCTAGTCAATCGCTCTCGTCAAAGCGTGTCGACTATTCGGGCACGAGCAGTCATGGCGGTGGCTGTGGTGGTGCTGTATTTGATGTGGATGCTTATGAGGAGAGTTAGTTTGCTCTTACCCTCGACGAAAGCAAGCATAGTCACTTTTGTCCCGAGGAACTGGAGATAGTCGCTTCCGAAGGTGTTCCTCCTTCAGCTACTTCGACTGGTCTTGTAGGTATTCTTTTGTCTGTAGTCCTTAGCAACGACTTGCATCCTTATGCATTTTGAGCACTTGTCTATTATGGTCATTATGCAGATGTCGGCACTCAACCAAGTAATCTGTCGGGTGCTACTACTACAACTTTGCCTTGCCCTGCGATGGCAAGTGTGAAGGTCATTACTACCTCATCTTCCATCGATCCTGGTGTGGGACCCTCAACTAGGGTGCCTCCTTCATCCGAATCGTCATTGATATTTTTCTTTGAGGAAGTAGGATGCAGCACTGGGAATGTCCTTGAAGAGAGTTCTCCTTTAAAGTCTGCTCCCATCACCATTATCGTAACCCCAGGGGATCCTCCGCCCAATATTTCAAAATCAGCTCGTCCATTGTTGCAATCATTGGCACCGCACATCACGACGGTTTTAAATGGTGAGACTTCTCCTAGCATCACGACACCCTTTATGACCCCAGCTCCAACACTGGTTCCAGCTTCAATGCAAATCATTCCTAATGACGATCCACTTGAAGAGTTTTTTTAACATAGCATGATGGACTTCTTGTGTTTGTTATGGCGGTATGCATCCATGTTCTTGGATGGCTATTGTTCGATCGAGCTTGGGCACCAACGTTGAACTATCTGAGCAATATTGAGAATATTGGAGGACCAGACTGAACTGATCCTTATTGGACCACATAACTGCTTTAGATGAGCAGGTCCGGTCATGGGAGACTCTTCAACGAGCTGATATCACTTCCATAATAGAAATTGAAGTTGCTCATTGCAGGGTAGAATTGTTCACATGACAAAAAGAGTTTCGCTTCTAAGAAAAAGCCTAGACTGCTGAAATTAGTAACCTCCAGGCAAGTCAAGAGGTCATTGATGAAGAATTAGAGTAGGCGAGGTTCGAACTGGATGCCAATCAAGCCACTACTGACCGTGCTTGTGAACTGCTCAGGCGAAACAGGATGAAGTGTTGAAGAGGTAGGATGAACTTGTTCTGCACCATGGCCAGCTTCAACAGAAGGTCAATGAAAATAACTTGCATGAGATGGAAATTATCATGAGAATGGTGGGACCATAACAAGTATGGTTTTGGAATTTATAGTGGGGTGACTTGCATGGCTAGCAGACAGAGTCGGTGTGATTTATCTGGATAACAAACAAAATCGATTTGAGATTTGGAGTTGACTCGCCTGGAAAACAGACAGAGCCAGGGTAATTCGTCTAGATAATAGATAGAATTAATTTTAAATTTGGAGTTAACTTGCCTAGAAAATAGACAGAGCCGAGCTGATTCGCCTGAATAACAAATAGACTCGATTTGAGATTTAGAGTTAACTTGCCTGGAAAATAGACAGAGTCAGAATGATCGAGTTAGGATAAAAAGAACCATAGACTGAGCCATGGTTGACATGCCTACGGGGTGATTTGCCTAGATAATAGATAGAATCGATGATCGGGTTAGGAGCATAGGTTGACTTGTCTAGATAATAGACAGTGTTGGGGTGATTTGCCTGGATAATAGATAAAATCGATGATCGGATCAGGATCATAGGTTGACTCGCCTGGATAAGAGACAAAGCTGCGATGATTTGCCTGGATAATAGATAGAATCAATGATCGAGTCAGGATTATAGGTTGACTCTCCTGGATAACAAACTGAGTGGGGTGCTTCACCTGGATAACAGATAGAATCGATGATCGGGTCAGGATCATACGTTGACTCGCCTGAATAACAGACAGAGCCGGAGTGATTCGCCTTGATAACAGACAGAATCAATGATTGGATCAGGATTATAATAATGATGGTTCACCGATGTATTTATGGGATGACCTATGAAGTGGGTGAGATAATCAAATCTCGTTTTCAGAGGTAAAACCATAACATAACAGATTCGCGACAAGTGTCGTTTATGTGGTGATACAGATGAGATTGTTCAAATCTCGCTGTCAGAGGTAAGAGCTTAACATGACAGGTTCGTGACAAGTGTCATTTATATGGTAATACGAATGAGATAGTTCAAATCTCGCTGTCAGAGGTGAGGGTTTAACATAACAAGTTCATGGGGTTCTTAGAAAACTCCAGTTATAAACGAATTTGGTATGCCTTTACCAATCATTGTTTGCATTGGGCTAGCCATGCTTTTCCCCTCAGCATGATGAGTTATCGAGAGTTTGGTTTGGACTTAAATACCAAGTATTCTCTCTTCCCTTCGCCTTTCAGTTTTGGACTGTTTAATTCCATACACTTACCCCAATTATGATAGGATTGGCGAGGAAGGTATCCTCTTTCCGTTGCTCTAATGGCATTGGGCAATTCATTCTTTTTACTTCAGTATGATGGGTTGGCGAAAAATAAATTCTCTTCCCATTGCCTTGGTAGCATTTGGGCAGAAAAAATTGCTTATTCGCACAATTTTTTTATTTGAGAAGAGAGTGACTATATGTAGTATCTCTTCAAGAATCTGTCATTGATAGGCATCATTATCCTATCCCTGTCTTGGTTGATCAGGCAATACGCTCCATTTGAGTAAACAGTTTCTACTACAAATGGGTCTTTCTACTTGGGCTCAAACTTCCCTTCAGTGTACCCTTCAGTGTTTTGATTCATGATCATTAATTTTTTAATAGCTAAGACCAAGTCTCCTTTTTTGAAGGTTCTTCGCTTAACTTTCTTGTTGAAAGCCTTTGAGATTCGAGCTTGATATAGCTTTATTTGTTGTTGTACCTTTAAGCATTTTCCATCCAGCACTTCGAGTTCTCGCCATCGTCGTTGGTGTTGTTCTTCTATCATCAACTTTGCAGCTAACACGACTCGTAGAGATGGTATCTGTATTTCAAGTAGCAAAAATTCTTTGCATCCGTAAACTAAGGAGAATGGTGTAGGCTTTGTCGGAGTTTGGACAGTGGTTTGGTAAGCCCATAAGCACTCTCCTAATTGGTCATCCCAGTCTCGCTTACTTGAGGACACGAATTTTTGAAGCAACTCAATGATGGTCTTATTGAAGGCCTCAGCTAGCCCATTTGTTATCGGATTATATAGTGTCGATGCTATGTTCTGGATTCTGAATTTATTGCAGAATCGCGTGAATCCTTGGCTAGAAAACTGGGGACCATTATCCTGAATAATTCGCCTGGGTACTCCGAAGCGGTATATCACGTGGTGCTTAATGAACTTGACGATATCTGTTGTCTTCACTTCCCTCATAGGGACGGCCCCCGCTCAATTGGAAAAGTAGTTGGTTATGGCAAGTATAAATCTGTGCCCTTTAGATGACGACAGGGTCATCAGACCGATGATATCCATGCCCCAGGCTTCAAATGGCCAGCTAGCAATGGAATTATGCAAGTATTCCGATGGTTGATGAATGAAGTTAGCATGTATTTGGCAGACGTGGTAGTACTTTGCATAGTTCACGATATCTGCGATCATTTTCGGCCAAAAATAACCAAGTCTTCTTACACGGTCCCATAGCTTTGGTCCTAACTAATGGGCCCCACAGGTACCGCTGTGTGCTTCATGAATTACCTCATCAGCCTCTTTCTTCGAAAGGAAGCGTAACAGAATACCATCATGCAATTTTTGGTACAGTGTATGCAACATTGCATTATAGTAGTATTTAGATATCTTCTTTCTAATTGAAGCCGCCTCTTTGGGGTCTTTGGGGAGGATTTCATGTAGATTTACAAAAGGGAAGTGCTAATCACGAGGTTCGAGGTCCAAACTCACTTGGCATACCTCTTATTCCTCAAATAGCGGCTTTTGATGCACGAGATCCCGGCCCCCAATTGAGATTTGTTTACTTGTTCCGGGTGACACAGCTAAGGTTGCGGCTAAGGATGCAAGCACGTCTGCATATACGTTCTCATGTTTGGGAACATGATTAATGCAAAATCTATCAAGTTTGTCAGCTAACTTGATTGCTACCTCAAGATAAGGAACGAGGTCTTCATGCCTCATCTCATATTCTCCAGTCATTTGGTTGACGATGAGCGTAGAGTTTCCATACACTTTTAGATGCTTCACCCCCAGTCGCCGAGCCAATTGGAGGCCAACAATGAGTGCATTATATTCTGCAATGTTGTTCGTTCACAATTCAGTGAGTGAGTACCCTCTAGGTATCACATGCTTGTGGAAACTTATTAGTACGACTCCCACTCCAGCTGTGGTCCTCCTCACTGCTTCGTTAAAGAAGAGCTGCCAGGTCTGTTTTTTGTCGATCAGGTTAATTTGAGTAGTTTTGTTAGTAACGTCATTCTGGAGTTTTGGATGCTCCGGTATAGGATGTTCTACAAGGAAATTTTCTATCGCCTATCCTTTTATGGCCTTCTGAGCGACGAAGTGTATATCGTATGGCAATAGAAGTGCCCATTTTGCTAATCTCCCATTCAATGCCCCTGGCTTTATCATGAATAACTTCAGTGGGTTAACCCGAGAGATGACATGAATTGTCTGCCTAGCTATGTAGCCGCATTTTCTAGATTGTGAACGCTAAAGCTAAACATTCTTTCTAAATTAGGTTACACCTGTGCTCGGCGCTGATCATGGTGCGACTTAGATAATAGACAGCCTACTCCTGGCTCTGCTCATTGTGTTTTGCTAATAATGCTCCAAGAGCATGATCCATCGACCTCGCATAGATGAGGAAAGACTTCCCTGGCACCGGAGCTATTAGAATGAGTGGGTTGGTTAGATACTTCTTTATGTTATCGAAGGCCTACTGACATGCTTCATCCAAGATGAATGATGCCTCCTTCTTCATGAGCCTTGAGAATGCTGGCATTGCCCCGACAAATTGGCAATAAATTGTCGATTATAAGCCAATCTCTCTTACAACCCTCCAAGTTCTTTTAGGTTGCGAGGTGGCTGCATTTCTTGGATTGCCTTGATTTCGTCAGGGTCGAGGTGGATTCCTTTTGAGGTTACAACGAATCGTAGGAACTTGCCACTGGATATCCCCAGGAATGATTTGGTGGGGCTCATCTTCAGTTGGTGCTTTCTCATGAGGTCTAATATGGTCCTCAAGTCGCCCAGGTGGTCGTCCTTTCTCTTGCTTTTAACTGTCAAATCGTCCACATAGCACTCGACAGTCTTCCTTAGATGTTCTCAAAAGATGATGCTCATTGCTCGTTGGTAGGTTGTGCTAGCATTCTTTAATCCGAAGGGCATCACTGTATAACAGTATATCCGTAATAGAGTTCTAAAGGTTGTATGCTTTTCATCCTTGGAGTGCATCTTGATCTGATTATACCCTAAAAAAATATCCATAAAAGACATTCTCTCATAGTCGCATGGATTATCTATCATGACATCAGTTATGGGCAGTGGAAATTCATGTTTAGGACAAGTAGCATTAAGATCTCAAAAATCTATGCATATTTGGATTTTACCGTTCTTTTTAAGTATGGGGACAATGTTTGCCACCCAATCAGGTTGTTGTTCCTCACGGACAAAACTCAAATCAACAAGTTTCTTGACTTTAGTTTCAATTGCTTCCATTAGTTCAGGGCGAAAGCGTCTTTGTTGCTATTTTACTGGCTTTGCTCCTGACTTGATATTAAGTCTATGGACCGTGACTTCCAAATCTAGACCCGGCATGTCTTCATAATTCTAAGTAAAGACATCTATATACTCTTTTATCAGAGCTAATAGGTCTTCTTTTTCAGACGAAAGTAAGTTCTCGCTTATGAAGATGGGTTTCGGATTCTCCTCTGTTCCCATGTTGACTTGGATTATCTTGTCTTCAGTGGGTAGTTCGCATTGCTCAGGCCACATGTCCCAATGGACTTCCATCTGTTGGACCCACGGAACCTCTAATGAGAGAGGCAGATCTTTTTCTTCTGCGTTAAAGGTCACAAAAGTCATATTCGACACAAGAGCCTAGAATATGGCTCCAATACTTATATCGGAATCTGAATTTGATGTGGCCTCATTGCCTTTTAAACTGGTTGGATGCTCCCATTCTGATTCTGGGGGTGTAACATAACCTAACCCCCTACGGGTTATGTGGTAATAATCAGGATTCTTGCTCTTTGGTACAAATGAGCATAGAAGATTCTTTCTTTCTTTTCCAAAGTTTAAACCTTGCTTGGAGGTTAAGTCATAACCTATCTTTCTCATCATTCGATGGGAATTCGGTTCATAGAGTTCAAACTGTAGTGAAGGCTAGCCATCACTGTCATCTTCTAGATTTGGGTCCGGCCGCAACTCAACTTTTCCAAATATTATGGAATATTGGTCTAGCCTTTGAGAACGCACCTAAAAAATAATGCCCTTTGGATTATCTATCTTCGACCATATAGTGAGTGATGACCGTATCGGTAAATGATAGGCTGTCAATGTCTCAAACTCAGATAAGCTATCTACCTCTGTGATTGTGCAGGAGGGCACAGAATCTGAAACAACAGCAAGTGAGTAAGCAAATTCTAAGTTGTCATTAATGACCCATCTGCCTTTCTCATCGGTGGCACTAAGTACATCCATATTGTCTAAACTAATTACATTTGGATTTATTTCATACTCAAAATTGACATCTTCATCGGCCTCGGGCTCTGCATCCGCCTCATTACCACTGTTGCAGCTTTCTTTTGCTAGCTCGTCGGAAGTTCCATGGGCTTCTTGGTATAACATAGTATCTGTGAAATAATTTTCCAACCCCTTGAATGGTTGCTTATCTGCTATCAGTGTATGCTCTTCACCATCTTTTTCGGTGTACTTTATGCATTGATGGAGTGTCGATGGGACCACCATATAGGCTTGGATCCAGGGATGTCCGAGCAGAATGTTATATGACGTGTCTACATCGATGACGTAACACGTAACTTCAAACTTCAAGTCTCCAATTTGGCATCGAAGTCGTATTTTTCCCAAAAAATAACTGCCATTGGTGTTAAACCCATGGATGGTGGTGTTTGTAGGAGTCAAACGACAAGCAGAGATGCATAGGAATTGCATCAACTTTTGAGGGATGAAGTCGAGTGCAGAACTAGGATCAATCAGGATTCAGTTCACCTTGGCTGAACCAACATACCCCGAGTAATATAGAGGCCTATTATACTTCAGATTCTTCACCTGCATGTCTTCGAGTGAGAATGTTATATGTGAGACCTTCCTCGTTGTTTGATGGAAACTCAGGCAAGGTTCTCCCTCATCGGCAGATGGTTCCGCGATTTGTGCAAAGAAAGCTTTTGAATTGGCGAAAGCCTCCCTTAGAACATCTTTCGTTGCTTTTGAAAGTTGTAGAAGCTCGTAAAGAGTAATTCAAGCAGGGATGTTGGCTAACTGGGCTAACAAGTCAAATCGAAATGGTACTCTTGTTGCCTCACTATCTTTCTTCGAATCTTTTTAATAGCGAAGCTCTTTTTGCTTAGTAGGTGGCACTTTAGGTGCTTCTGCGGGCTTACATGGCCCATCCTTCGAATAATCTCTGAGGTATTTCTTTTTGGACCGAGTTCTTAATGGCCCTGCCTCATTTGGATGAGTAGTCATTGTCGTCACCTCCTCTTCTGAGTCTGTGAGCGAAGTAGTGCTGGACTGATTTTTTCCATAAGGATGGACACTGTATTAGATGTCCGAGTTTTCCCCTTGGTTTTCTTCGAGTTGGTAGGAGTAGTCTATTGTTCATCTTCAAACAGATCTGGATACACCCACATGATTTCTCCTTTGTCAATGGAAACTGGAGAAAGACCCTTTTCTTTCAATCCATGAGGATCGAAGTTCTTTACTATCAATTTTCCTTCCGAGATTGTGGTTACACCAGCCGGAATATGCAATGACCCGATTGCAATTGTAGCCACATTTGCAGACACCTTTTTTTTGTTCCAGTCTCAACTGGATTACCTTCGCATCAATGAGCGCCTGGATCTTATCCTTGAGAATGTAACAATCTTTTATTGGATGTCCAATATTCTGGTGGTAGAGCCAATACTTGGGATCATCTGTCTTTCCAGCAACCTCTGACTTCCTATTCACGAGCAGTTTGAGCATCCCCTTTTTTAGTTAACAAATGGAAGAATGTAGCCGACTATTCATCTTTAAAGTCGTACGTTCACCGGAATCTAGAGGAGTCCCGGTTATTCTGGGGTCTTTGATTGAAGCAAGCTTAGTGGTCATCACCTCCTTACCCTTAGGAAGTTTGGTGGCGGTTGTTGCTTGTTTGTGGATACTCTCTTCTTGGAATGGGTTTTATCAATACAGCGGATTATATCTTCTGCTTGTTGTCCCTGTTTAACTAGGTCTATCCATGTTTTAGACTGCACCGCCCCCACTTTTATGAGGATGCCAGTATGGAAGTTATACTTGCATGTTTCGACTAGCATTTCTTGTGACATGCCAAGTAGGTATCGCAGTGACATCTCTTAAAAACATTCTACGAAACTATTAACAGTCTCGTCCTCTTTTTTCTTGTTTGCGAGAAGAGCATGGACTGAAATCTCTGTATCGTCTTCGAAGAATCGATGGAGGAATTCTTTTTCTATATCGGACCATGATTTAATAGTCCCCAGGGGCAACTGCATAAACCATGTAAATGCAAGCCCTCTCAAGGTACTAGCAAAGACATTAGTCATTATTGGATCATTCCCCACGAGATGACCTATTTGTGACAAGAAGAAATACAAATGTTGGTGGGGATAACCTTTCTGTTAAAAGACTCTAGTTTTAGAGATTTGTATCTTTCGGAAAAAGGAGCCGATTCCCACTTAATTGGGTACGGTCTAGAAATACCTACTTCTTGGAGGTCCTTTTTGTGCATCAAGGCTTCTACTTGGTCCTACATTTCTGCATTTTTTCCGCATGCGAGTCTACTTCATAGCAAATTTCTTCTTCTTTTTATGATTTCCCTCCATCGCCTTTTGGCAATTTGTCAGATGGTTTTTCCGACTTGTCTTCGTTATTCTTCTCTATCATTTTGAGAAGAAATATGCAGAGTTCATTAAGACTCTTTTGTTTCTCTAAGATCAAGCATTCTTGCGCTTCGAGTCTTTGATTTACTTCATTGGAGGTTCCCGTCATATGAGCCGTTGTATCTCCAAAGTGAGAAGATTCATATGACTGAGGTGTTGCAATAAATGAATGATCGCTATGTTCTTCGTCTTCCTCGTCTGGACCCCAGCGAACTTCTTATAATTTTGTGGAGCTAATATTCTTGACCGAAGTCGCGTGTAATGTCAAGCTTTTGTATCCATGAAGTAACATCTCCTTGCAGCTTCTTTCCTTTATTTACCATATTTAAAGTTATGAACATGGGCACTTCATCATTGGTGATCTTTCTTTTGTAAATGTGCCTTTTTTTGGGTTTGCTGTCATTTAGCTCAGTTATTTGGCTGAAAACCAAGGGTCAGATGAAGCACAATTGCAATTAATGAGTACTACAGAGATTATCTGCTCATAGCAGCATACACAGACGGGATTGGACCATCTTCCTCTTGTTGTTGAGAAATTCTCGTAAATCATACTCTTGACAAGTCTCTTCTTTGCTACAGGTTCTGAAAGAGTCCCTGTTGCATTTGTGGCAGTCAGCAAGTGTAGAAAATTGAAGCTTCTGTCCTGAACTACCTCCCGTTCTGGCCTTTGCAGATACTTCATAGAAGCGGGGTTTAATCTTGAGTTCTGGACTGTTTATGTGAGGCTGAATAGCCTGGCATTTCATTTTTTGTGTGCTAGACTGATTATCCTTGTGTAGAGCTATGCTGGGCTGATTAGCCTCGCACAGAGGTATGCTAGGCTATTTAGTCTGGTGCTTGGCATTAGTCTCGTGCATACTTATACTAGGCTATTTAGCTTGGCGCTAAGCATTACCTCGCGCATGGTCTTGAGACCAGATTCGCCTTAAACTTGATTTTTGAACATTTGTCACCACGCTCGACGGTTTCGATTATAAATTTGAGTTCTGGTCAATCCAGACCTTGGCTTCTCTTCGGTATTTTGTTCAGCTATGATAGAAGAGAATTTTTCCTTTCTCAAAATATTGGAATCCGAAAATCCGAAGGGGTCCTATTCAACAGGAGTCTCTTTGTCATTCGAATTCACAACTTTGATTTTTTGTTGCTTAGAACTCAAAGATTTGAGAAGTTTCTGTTCAACGAAAATCATCTCGTCATTCAAGTTTAATGTTTGGACTTCTTCATTTTCCAAGATCAAAGATCCAAGGGGCTCCTCCTCAACGGGAGTCCCCTTGTCATTTGAACTTGTACCGAGAATTTCCAAGCGGCAATGGAGCCATCTTTTGACTGGACTAACTGATCTAGAAGATAAGTACTCCTCGTATTTATTCTGATCGATTTCTATGATCAGTATCTCCACGGACGTACCAATTTTATGCGTGTTAGATTGGACCACAATCTTCTTATCAGTGTAGAAGACGTCTCCCACTATGGTCGCCAGCTTATTTCCGTCAAAAGACGCGATTCCTTTCATTGTCATGGATTAATAAAGATTACAATGAAAATATCCAAATTACAATGAAAAGAAAATAACAGAAACAACCAAGAGAGACTTATTGAACACGTCTCTCTTTTACAAAAGAAGTGAATCCTAAAGTGGTTATGGAGCGTCACTCTTGTACTTCATTGACTATCTAACACTCAAAAATTGATTTTGAACGTGGAGAATATAATGAAGAAGTTTCTGGTCAGCGGCTCTTACTGCTGGTCGGCGTGCTGTCTGCAAAATAAATTTGGTCTCCAAATCTCTCCTTTCAAAGATCCCAAAAATCCCATCTTGGTTCCTATTTATAGATTTTGGGGTTTGCTTAGAGATAAGAATGGAATCCCAATCAAATCTCATCTCTGAACTCATATTTAGATATGAAATCTTTAATTCTGCGTGATTGGATACGATTAGAATCGAAATTTGGGTTGAAATTTAGAAGAAAACCCAATTTAGAAACTGGAATAGTTCCGTGTGTGCGAGGCTATCATCCCCGCGGGGCTGTTTTCCCCGCACGGGGCAGCTAGCCTCGCGTGCGCAGCCCCGCACGGGGCAGTTAGCCTCGCGTGCGCAAGGCTAATAGCATCGTATACGTGAGGCTATTTCGTCCTGTATGGCTTTTTCTCTTACTTTCTAATTTTCTCCGCCTACTAAAGCATGACCAAATCGTTGGCTACAACCAGTAGTAGCGGAATTTACTGTATTTCAATTTTAAAACTAAAAAAATTAGATTTTAAAAAATAATGCATAGCTCAACCTTAAAAGCAAAAGTAGGTTCTTCTACTTTAAAAGTTGAGTACTGATGGAAGCTTTGAGATACCAAGAGTAAAAAGTTCTTGAAATGTCAATGTTGACAGCCTTGTCTTGATTTGCTTGAGTGTCTTGATCTTGATTTTGAAGAAAATTTTTGAAAATGAGAACATACTTGAGGTATAGAAGGATGAGAGAAAACTTGTGAAGAGGAGAGGTGAAATAGAGGGTAGTTACAGGCGTGGGGAGAGGGAAAAGCAATGTTTTACAAAACACCTTAGGGTCGTTTTGAAAAAAAAAATATTAGATAAAACTATTTCGAATAACTATTTTAGCCATTGGAGATGATTTTGCAAACACATTGCAAAACTGCCCAATAACAGGTAATATAGTCATTGGTTCCACATGTAGGTCATGCCTGTGCAAGCACGTGCAGGGCACGTGCTGCCCGTGCTGTGCCGGCACGTGCTAACACCCACAGAGCTAAGCCCCGGCATGACCCATGGATGCGCTGTGCATGAGCCAGCCCAAGCCTGCCAGAAGGCAGGCCATGCCTGGAGACATGCTGAGACGATGAGCCGTCCAACCCACTTGCCAAGCCTAATAATGGATACTGTCCTAGAAGGTAATATCCCTAGCTAGAAACTTGACATAATCGGGAAACTACCACTCATGTGGCATTTCAAGTCCATGTCCACATGGATCTTCAGAATCAGATCTAGAATTTGAAATTTTGAATAAAAAATTCAAATTTCACCCTTGTGTGCAGCAGGGTGCAACATGCAACAGGGTTTGATCCAAAATCAAAATTTTCACCAATGTGTGTAGTCTGAGTAATATCTCGATGCTTCACAGCCTGACAAACTAGAACCTCCCTCTGCCATTGTATCCTTAGTCCTCGAAACGTCTCACTCCTTGAACTCCGACAGCTTATCATACATTAGAACAATCAACTAATTCCCAGTTAAAGTTGTGACATTAACACCCGTGACAGCCTAGAAATGACGTTATACTCTAATTCGAGGCTTGTATTCTAGTCATGTACCATTCACCATCCTTCTTGGTAGCAATAGAACTAGAATTTCCTAATCCTACTCTAATCTCACACGTTCATAGAACATACCCATGAGGAAGAACTGGTCGAAACAAACAGAGATCCTGCATGAAAGAAAAATGTGATAATCTTCTGATTCAAAAAAAGGCAAAAATGGAGGTAAAGTCAACCAAATTGCTTACTTTTTCATAATGTGCCAGGTCTTATTATAACTAGCCTTACTGATCTCGCTCACTCTTTTATACAGTTGTTTCATATTCTCTCGACTAGGCTATAATAACTAGTCAAGTGACACCCCTGACCCGCCATTGCCCTTGCTCCAATACAATCCTAGCTATTGTCCCAAACTAGAGCTCCAAAACCCTTGCCGAGAAGTTGACCATTAATACTCCCTTCCTCCAATGATCATTGTGGTTACCAATGCATCATCCTTGGGAACAGAGCAAAAACAAGGCAATCCCATCTCAAGTTTTTTGAAATCTTCCTTGCCCTTATTTGATTCGGCTATTTCCTCAGTCATAACCATTCCGTTGTGCTCTCTGAATTTTGGCCCATATATGAAGTTATGGTCTAGTTTCGCGGTCATCCCAGCCTTACGAGTGCCTACTGTTCGTCGCAAAAGTTGCTTCGCTTCCTTCCATTGAATACATCTTAGATTACAATGAAAGTGAACAAGATATAAAAAAGAACAAACGAGAGGATTTTATATTTCAATCTCTCTCTTTTACAATAGTGTGGGATCTGTGGCGATGGGATCTATAGTAGTTCCTTTGGACGATCGGTACGTTGAAATCTTCTCTTTTAAAGATATCGGCCGAATATAGACGATCTTCTCTGGTTTTGATTCGTTCAAGGCTCTCTCGCGTAACTCGAACTTCTCAAGAACTCCAGAAAGAAGATGGTGATTTTCTCTGATCTTCACGAACTCAAGGCTCTGTGCGTAACTTGAATTCTCCAAGATCTCAGAAGATGATCAGCAAAGGCTTCAAGGCTCTCTCGCGTACTTGAATTGCCAAAGGATCAATAGGAGGCTTCCGATGCCAAAAAGAAGAAGAAGACGACCTCTGATCTCTGGTTTTGATTAGTTCAAGGCTCTCGCGCGTACTTGAATTTTACCAAAACTTCCAAAAGATCCTTTAGGGTTTCACCAAGAAGGTATTTATAGCCCCAAGTTAATGCAAGAGTTTCTATTTAAATAGAACTCGCATTCATCAAGGATTCCAATCAAATAACTTAGTTTTGATGGAATTCTGATTAGACTTGATTCGGGTATTTGGATAAGCCCAGAATCATAATCTCAATCAATTCGAGATTCTGGTTATCTGCTTACGCGGAGCTTTAATTGCATCAAAACGCGGCGCTAAATAACCAAAACGCGAGCTAACGCGGAGCTATTGATCATCTCCGCGTTTTACTGAAACGCGAGGCTAATATAAGCCAGACTGCGGAATCAACGCGGAGCTATTAAACATCTCCGCGTTTTATTCAAACGCAGGGTTAATGTAACCAAACGCGGGGTTATTGAATTAGCTCCGCGTTCTGTTGTGGAAAATCCTTTTAACTTAGAAATTTTCACTGCCAACAGAACCCCCTCCAAAGCTTTCAAAATGGCTTAGACTTCAGCAGATTTTAAAATACTTTGGATATCTAAACTGAAACGCGGAGTTAGAATACCAAGTCTATCTCGCGTTACGCTCACTTACGCGGAGCTAATCAGCTTCACTTCATCTTCAGTGAAATGAGTAATTATGTTATTAATTACCCCGAGTTTCCACGCCGAATACCAAGCGACGGAATTTTTGTTTAAATAGAGCTCCCGGCTCGTCTTCTTCTTCATCTCATCTGAAGAATTTCTGAGAACTCGAGTGACTCACGAATGATCTTCAACTGATCTTCGTTCAATTCTTCATAGGATGTTTCTCCAGAGGAGTCTGGCTTTTCGCAAGTTGGCCGGCGTTAATGGCAGCAGCCGTGAAGGTAAACGCAACAGCGAACCAGTCTATGCAGCATCTTCCGAAGGTAAAAACCTCATCTCTTGGTTTTCTAAGAACCATTTTGAGATATTTTGGCTTGGTTTATTCTGGATGATTGCTTTGTCTTGTTGGCGAGATCGCCGTTTTATTGTGTCGTCTCTGCGCTTGAAACGCGGGTTTTACTAGTAGTCTCAATGAATCCGCGAGGCTATCCTTGATTAGCAGTCGCGATGAATTGCGAGGCTATCCTTGATTAGCAGTCGCTATGAATTGCGAGGCTATCTTTGATTAGCAGTCGCTATGAATTGCGAGGCTATCTTTGATTAGCAGTCGCTATGAATTGCGAGGCTATCTTTGATTAGCAGTCGCTATGAATTGCGAGGCTATCCTTGATTAGCAGTCGCGATGAATTGCGAGGCTATCCTTGATTAGCAGTCGCGATGAATTCGAAAGAGAAGGAAAGAGCAGAAAGAAATCTTGTCCCCCTTTACGCGAAGTTATCGCATCATCCTCTGCGTTTAAAGCGCGAGGCTATTTCTTCAACTGTGCGCGGAGTTAGCTTAGCTCCGCGTTTTCACTCTTTTGGAAACTTTGTTCCTTTTGCAGTAAGTTCAATCCTTTCTGAAGAGGGATGTATGTGGGTCCATCGATTTTCATCAGCAGAAGTGACTCTAAGGAAGTCAGAAGCATATGCTTTACAACATAGTTGCAAGTTTTAAGCTCTGGCTCCGAGAGATAAACTCTAGAAGGGGCTGTAAATAAGGAGCTGCAGCACTTGCAGTGCAGAATTGCGCTTCAGTGCAGCACTTTCCTTTCCTCTCGTACTTCATTTCAGATGACAGATCCGAATTGACATTTGCAGAGGAGATCTTTTGCATGTGAACCAGGGAACTGAGCTTCAACACCCCGTAGAGAAATCTTGAATTCTTTTGCATGTGAACCAGGGAACTGAGCTTCAACACCCCGTAGAGAAATCTTACTGTTTTTGCTTATTTGATGAGTTTGATCATGTAAAAGCTTTTGGGAGAGCTATAACTCCTTCTTTGTAATTGTTGCTTCATGAATAAAGATAAATTATTTTCCTCTCTATCTGTTAGCTTCAAGAATTTTGCTTGCTCAACAAATAGATGGTCAATAATTTTGGTAAAATAGTCTAAGGCACTTCTGCGTAACTTAGACTGATAACACCCAGATGATCTGATAATGATCACTTTAACTTAGATGGAAGCGCCTAATTGCACTCGTCAAAAATCCAAGTCTTTCAATGAAAACGCGAAGCTAAGGCACAGGCTATCCTCGCGTTTTGTATAGTTGCGCGGAGTTAATCAACTTCGCTTTTTCTTAGTCGCGCGAGGCTAATAGCTTCGTGTTTTAGAGAGTAACTGACCAGTCACTTTCTCCGAAATTCGCGCCGAATTCCAAGAGGCGGTTCCTTTCATTTAAAAGAAATCTCTATTTCTTATCTTTCTCACTCTATTTGAGAATTTTCCAGAAACTTAGAGATTCAGGCGATCAGAGTTCAGACGACCCAATCTTCTTCCGACCGAGTTTCTCCAAATTTTCAGTCGATTTTTCTCAGCAATGGCACCCAAAACTCGTGCTACTTCTCGAGCGGCTCCATCTTCGGCGACTGGCGCAAGCAGTGGTGGCGGCGGCCAAGGCAGCGACGCGCCAGCCCACATTTCGCCCATCGGGGGTAAGAATCTTTCCATCGAGACTCTTTAGAACATTTCTAGAGTGGTTTGGCTTAATTTTAACTGATCAATCAATTCCTTTACCGGCGAGATCGCCGTACTCCTGCCGTAAGGCTTGGAGAAGAAGAAAAAGTCTCTAACTTTCTTCTTACGCGAAGTTATCGCGTCATCCTCGCGTTTAAAGTGCGAGGCTATTTTAAGTAGCAGTCGCGCTGAAAACGCGAGGCTCTTTTAAGTAGCAGTCGCGCTTAAAAACGCGAGGCTCTTTTAAGTAGCAGTCGCGCTAAAAACGCGAGGCTATTTTGAGTAGCAGTCGCGCTGAAAACGCGAGGCTCTTTTAAGTTCTGCG
The DNA here is from genome assembly GCA_036321105.1 of Dracaena cambodiana. Lineage (NCBI taxonomy): Eukaryota > Viridiplantae > Streptophyta > Magnoliopsida > Asparagales > Asparagaceae > Dracaena > Dracaena cambodiana. The sequence continues at coordinate 39,155,891 of JAYEPQ010000006.1, forward strand.
CGGTCTAATTTTTAGCTTCGCGCGGCGCTATTCTTAGCTTCGCGCGTCCATACTTAGAGAATTTTTTCTGTCTTATAGAAACTTCTCTCACTCTGCTTTCTTTTTGCAGTAGGGTATTCGATGGAATCTCTTTCCCACAAGAACTACTTCGGCTTTGCTGGGGGTTCTGATCCCTCCGGCCAATTCCGTTTCACTACCATCCTGCCCTCATACAAACCAGACCCGAAGGAACGCAAGGAGAAGCTGATCAAGTACCACCCTACTACTGCGCGAGAAATCATAACTGACGCAGCTTTTGAAGATGTGAACAGAAAGGCGATGGAGAAACCCGTCTTCCTCTTTGGAGACCAGATGGACCACTCAGATAAGATCCTTTCTGAAGTGGAGCATGTTTGATTATATAACTCAGGGCAAATGCTGATGTTTCTGCCTAGAATGGATCGTAGCTATCCTCTGGTCTATCTTCAGAGGCTAGCGATGCCTCGAGAATTAAAGTGGGGACTGACTCAGGAGCAAGATGGCGTCCCAACAGGAAAATTTGGTGCAAAAGGGGTTTATCAAGATGGTTCCCCAAGATGCATTACTGGCTTGCTTTCAGGCCGATTTGGCAAGGAGCTTCCAGTGGGAGAAGTCCCATCTTGTGCCCGAACTTTCTTAAGTGAGTTCTTGGCGAAGGATGGTCAGTACCCGGCTAGCGACTTCAGGATGCCTGGCTGGGTTCATTCTTCTAACAATATGTGGTGGGCACGCCTTGTTCAGTACATGCTGGATTCCCACGAGCCCATTTTAAAGGATATTGGCTTGTATAAAGCCATCAGGAATGTCCAATTCGGGTTTCACCAGAGTGCTTATCACTTTTACTGCCTCTTGGAGATGTATAACCCTGAAACCTGTACTTTCTTTACACCAGTGGGTGAGCTAGGGTTCGCTCTCCACGAGATGTTTGAGGTTTCTGGGCTCTCGATGGGCGAAGTCCCTTACGAACAGTATATCCCCACCACCGATGAGTTGAACATGCTATTGGCGAGGGACGAGCGCATTCATGCCACATACTGGGAGATGATGTGCCATTATCATATTTGCGCTGACCTGACAGGTGCACGTAATCATGGTATTGGCCACAAGAAGTGGGCCGAATACCCTTTTGCCAACCTGAATTCTAAGGATAGCTCGGCCACTATCCATGGTCATCCACCCATCTATGGCTCAGAGATTGATCACCGTATTGCTAAGGGCCGCCATCTATTATATTATACCACTGAATCCAATGAGAATGGATACGGTCCTGGTACTTCATTTAAGAGCTATCACTATCAAGCCCAGTTTTCGATCTCCAACAGAGGTCTCATTGCCGGGTTTCTGATGCTGTGGCTCAAAAGATGCGTCGTGCCGTCATTGCCCAAGGAAGCGATTGCAGTGACCGTGGTATATCCAGCGGTTCTTCTTGCATACGGCCGACCCCTTGGACTCCTTCCCGCTATGGTATGCAATTTGCAGTATGGACGGAGGGTATTCTGTCGTGATTTTCTCCCCACTATTAAGGTCAAGGGGAAAGGAAAGGGCAAGTCGAAAGAGACTGCCCAACCGAAAACTCCAAACCCTAGGGTGGAGATGCCCTACACCTATTTGATGGCGTGGCTTGTCTTGCACTGTCCCTCTTCAATGAGTGCGCCAGAGCGTCGTTCGGGCGAAAAGTGCTTCCTTGTAGAACTATATGAACGTTCTTCATGGAGGCAGAATTATATGTCCCAGATTCGGAAGACTCTTCGTAGCTTTCAGAATTACGAGATCTTCCGGTGTTTTCCTGACTTTCCCGGTGGGGGATATGGGACGAGGCTAAAGGATGTCATGGGAGCAGATAAGTTCACTACTTTATCTGCAGGAGCGTTCTGGTGGCTTCTCAACATCCGTCCCGGACACTTGGTGTATCGTCAAGATCTCAGGTGTCAGATTGAGCCATATACTCCGATTCGCTTTGCTCGCCAGTTTGGATATTCTCAACTTTATGTGGGCAATCCAAATAAAGATCTTGCTTACGAGGGGAATTTATACGAAGGTGCTCGTGGCTGGTTCCATTTTGCAGCGGGCGGGACCGAAGCTGAATTCTCCTTGCCCCAGAAGGTGCCAGAATTGGCCATGACCCTCAGCTTCTGCAATTGGTTCAACATTGCGAATGCTGACGTGCCCGGCTTCTCTCTCAATCGCAGTTGTTGCAAAGAGATTGAAGCCCTCTATATTAGCCGCCAGGGTGCTTCTAGGGTAAGGATAAAAGGAATGGAAGAATTCCTTGGCGCTGCGGCTGAGCCTTCGGACATCAGCGAATCAGACGATGATGCCGGTGATGATGATGATGATGATGCTGGTGTTGGTGGAGTTCCTCAGCCTATTGTCAGTCGTTCCCTGAGTCCAACTCTCAAACGCCGCGGCACTTTAAAGAAAAGGCCGGGTAAGAAGCAAAAACTGACACAAGAAACCTTGATAGCCCCCCAAGAAGTGGCTATCAAACTTGCTTCCGACTTGTTGGCTTCAGCTGTACCCCCAGCGTTGGCAAGGGAGGATGAACCTGCCAAAGCTCCAAGTGTTGCTGAGATTTCAGCTCCTTCGGCCGTAGAGCCTGTAGCAGAACCTGGGGCACAACTAACGGGTAGCGAGACGGGTACATTGCTGGAAACGACAATGGCTCCCCCTTCAAGTCCGACAACTGGACTTGTATCGCCTGGTATGGCCCTTGGCGTTTTATCTTTTGCCCGTTATTATTTTGACGTAACACTGCTTTTCTGGTCTTCTGAAATGTAGGTGATCAACTTCTTTTGCCAATGCACTCGACTACCCAAGTAGAGTCTGACGATAGAATGGACCATTCTGGCTCTGTTGGTGGTGTAGGTAGCTTTGCTAGTGAGTTTGCGACTGATTATTCCACACCGGCTCCTGCCTCTGTTTCCTCTTCAATTCCCCCAATTGATGAATTGGGAAGTGACGAGAGAACTGAGATTATTATTGCAGCTGCTGCTAATGAGGCTACACCTTCTCCTAGCATGCCATCTCCAACACCCGTTTGCTCTTCTGAGACATTTCTCACGGTCGTTGGAGCGCCTTCTCAGTCAGCGATTTTAACGTCGTCTGTTGTCGTGGCTGCTGAGATACCTGCAACTCTTCCGACTCCAAGCCTTCCAGCAGGGGAGGAGAATAATTTGAAATTCTCATTCGAAGATGCTTCTCCTACCGGAGGAACTTCAGGCGAAGTGGTCCCATCTTCTCTTCCTGTTGGTGGGGGTACCCGAGTGATCTGTACCGACGGTACTTCGTCTGGGGTCTCCAGTTCTTCCAGATCTGCACTGGCTCTACTGGTCCCTCAGATCATGAATTTAATGCAAGGACGGGCTTCTTCTTCTCCAATCCCAGCCACTACTGCTCCCTTGCTCACGACACCTCTTTTGGCATTACCTACTTTGCCTACCGACACTGCAAATCCTCTTGAAAGACTTTTCGGCTTCACTGTCGAGGATTTTATGCATTTGTTAAGAAGATGTGTCGAGATGGTTCTTGCTGGCCACGATTCCTTCAACTTCGCACGTCCACTGTTACTCCGGTATTTAGGAAATATCGAAGAATTCGGTGGGCAAGATCGAGCAGCTCCATACCGGGCCCGCCTTGCAGCTTTAGAAGAGCAGGTGACCACGCTACACACACTCCGTCAGGCGGATGTGGAGGCGATCACTGAGATAGAGCTGGCGCGGCTTCGAGCAGAATCCTTATCTCGAAGAAATATTTTAAGGCAGCAGGAGGAGAGATGGTCTCAGGAGCTGACAGAGCTCCAGGCCAGTCGGGAATCCGTTCTTGGTGACCTGCAGAGGGTAAACTTTGGAATTGAGGAAAGTCAGGCGGCCATCTCTAAAGCCCAGGAGACGATTGCGAGAGCTCGGGCCACCTTGATAGAAAATGAACTCCGATTAGGAGAATCTGTCAAGAAACGGGAGATGTTGCTTGTCCAGCAGGAGCAGATTCAGCAGGAAGAGATGGCCAGGAATCGTGCCATAGAAGAATCTCGTCAGCAACAACTTTCAATAAGTGATGATGAGTTGCGTAGGCAAGCTCAGCAAACCGTGGAGGCTTCTCATCGTAAAAATTTGGACGAGACAATAAACCAATTGAGACTTCTGGGAGGCCAATAGTTTCATCTCTCTTTACACTTTTATCTTCCTTGTAATAAGAACTTTGTAAACCGGAGAGAGATATCTTTACTATATTTCTTTGAAATTCTTTTTGTATCTTCACCTTAATAAAAATGATTCTTTTGACTCTTTTATTTGCCGGCTTCAAAACAGATTTGATTGCCTAACAAATAACCTGTCGTCAAAACGATTTATCTCGGTATCGTTTTATGCTCAATTTCTTGAACCGAAATAACAATTAACGTTTAATATGGGATTTTTAGCAAACCCCCAGCTATTAACGGATTTGATTAGCCTTTACCAACTACCGTTTGAGTTGGGCTAGCCATGTTATTCCCCTCAACATGGTGAGTTGTCGAGGACCACGTTTGGATTTAAATGCCAAACTTTTCCTCTTCCCTTTACTTTATCGGTATTGGGCGATTCATACTTTTACCCCAGTACAATGGGTTGGCGAGAAACTTGTTCTCTTCCCATTGCCTAGTTGGCGTTGGGCAATTCATACTTTTACCCCAGTATGATGGGTTGGCGAGGAATTTAATCTCCTCTTCCCATTGCTATAGAAGCGTTGGGTAATTCATACTTTTACCCCAGCATGATGGGTTGGCGAGAAACTTGTTCTCTTCCCATTGCCTAGTTGGCGTTGGGCAATTCATACTTTTACCCCAGTATGATGGGTTGGCGAGAAACTTGTTCTCTTCCCATTGCTATAGAAGCGTTGGGCAATTCATACTTTTACCCCAGTATGATGGGTTGGCGAGAAACTAGTTCTCTTCCCATTGCCTAGTTGGCATTGGGCAATTCGTACTTTTACCCCAGTACGATGGGTTGGTGAGAAACTTGTTCTCTTCCCATTGCTATAGAAGCGTTGGGCAATTCATACTTTTACCCCAGTATGATGGGTTGGCGAGAAACTAGTTCTCTTCCCATTGCCTAGTTGGCATTGGACAATTCATACTTTTACCCCAGCATGATGGGTTGGCGAGGAATTTAATCTCCTCTTCCCATTGCTATAGAAGCGTTGGGCAATTCATACTTTTACCCCAGTATGATGGGTTGGCGAGGAATTTAATCTCCTCTTCCCATTGCTATAGAAGCGTTGGGCAATTCATACTTTTACCCCAGTATGATGGGTTGGCGAGAAACTTGTTCTCTTCCCATTGCCTAGTTGGCGTTGGGCAATTCATACTTTTACCCCAGCATGATGGGTTGGCGAGGAATTTAATCTCCTCTTCCCATTGCTATAGAAGCGTTGGGCAATTCATACTTTTACCCCAGTATGATGGGTTGGCGAGGAATTTAATCTCCTCTTCCCATTGCTATAGAAGCGTTGGGCAATTCATACTTTTACCCCAGTATGATGGGTTGGCGAGGAATTTAATCTCCTCTTCCCATTGCTATAGAAGCATTGGGCTATTCATACTTTTACCCCAGTATGATGGGTTGGCGAGAAACTTGTTCTCTTCCCATTGCCTAGTTGGCATTGGGCAATTCATACTTTTACCCCAGCATGATGGGTTGGCGAGGAATTTAATCTCCTCTTCCCATTGCTATAGAAGCGTTGGGCAATTCATATCTTTTAGGTCAGAGGCGCTTAATTACACATGCCTAAAAGAAAGATTGGGGGCTGTTCAAACTTGAGAACTGAGCATATCAGGTTGGGTCAGAGGCGCCAAACTGCGCATGCCCAAGAAAAGACTGGAGGTGGTTCAAACTTGAGAACCAAACTGGAGGCGGTTCAAGGCTCTCTCGCGTAACTCGAACTGGGTACTCCAAACACACCAGGTTTAGGTCAGAGGCGCACAATGCGCATGCCTAGGAAAAGACTGGAGGTGGTTCAAACTTGAGAACCAGACACACCAGAGTTTAGGTCAGAGGCGCACAATGCGCATGCCTAGAAAAAAAAGACTAGAGGTGGTTCAAACTTGAGAACCAGACACGCCAGAGTTTAGTGGGTTAAAATCACCAGAATAGAAGAAGTCCAAGTGCTCATCTGCGTAACTTGGATAAATTGAAGGCTTATACTCCCAGAGATATTAAGCATAGTATTTCTTCAGAAATTTGCCATTGATCGGCATCATCATCCTATCGCCGTCTTGATTCATTAAGCGATAAGCTCCACTGGAGTAGACTGTCTCCACAATGAACGGTCCTTCCCACTTGGGTTCAAACTTACCCTTAGTCTTGTGGGTTAGTACCATTGGCCTTTTAACAGCCAGAACCAAGTCTCCTTGTTTAAAGGTCCTTAGTTTAACGTTCTTATTGAACGTTTGAGATATTCGGGCTTGATACAACACAATTTGTTGTTGAGCCCTGAGACGTTTTTCATCTAACGCCTCTAGTTCTTGCAATCTTTGCTGATGGCATTCTTCTGTCGTCATCTTTGTGGCTAAAGTCACTCTTAATGATGGTATCTGGATTTCAAGAGGCAAGACAACCTCACTTCCATAAACCAAAGAAAATGGGGTAGATTTAGTCGGGGTGCGAACGGTGGTGCGATAGGCCCACAAACATTCTCCCAACTTTTCATCCCAATCTCGTTTATTGGAGGAGACGAACTTCCGAAGGAGTTTGATGATCGTCTTGTTGAAAGCTTCGGCCAACCCATTAGCCGCAGGGTTATATGGTGTAGAAGCGATATCTTTGATTCTGAATTTATTGCAGAATCTGGAGAATCCCTGACTGATAAATTGCGGACCATTATCATGAATAATCCGTCGGGGGACGCCAAATCGGTAAACGACATGATGCTTGACGAACTTGATCACATCTGTCGTCTTCACCTCTTTCATGGGCACGGCTTCGGCCCATTTTGAAAAATAATCGGTTATTGCAAGAATAAACCGATGTCCTCTGGATGACGGGGGAGTTATTGGCCCCACAATGTCCATTCCCCAGGCTTCAAATGGCCAGCTTGCGACGGTATTGTGCAAGTATTCTTGGGGTTGATGAATAAAATTGGCATGTATTTGGCATGTATGACATCGTTTAGCGTATGCCATTGCTTCCGTAACCATGCTCGGCCAGTAGTACCCTAGCCTTCTTATACGGTCTCCAAGTTTAGGACCGGGCTGATGAGCTCTACATACTCCATCGTGTGTTTCTCTCAGCACTTGTTCTGCTTCTGCTTTCGATATGCAGCGTAGGAATAGACCACCTTTTGACTTTCTATACAAAGTCTGAAGTTTATGATCATAATAAAATTTTTGGGCCTTCCTCTTTATTGAGGTGGCTTCCTTAGGATCCTCTGGTAATATCCCATGCAAAGCATAATCTACAAATGGAAATCGCCAATCACGGGGCTCTAAGTTTAAGCCAATCTGGCATACTTCTTCGGTTTGAGATACCACATCTGGGTGGAGGAGTTCTCTGCTACCAATGGTGATGCTTTTAGCTTCACCTGGCGGGATTGCCAGCGTTGCTGCTAATGCGGCAAGAGCATCTGCATAAATGTTCTCGTTTCGAGATACATGATATATGTAGAATTGTTCAAAATATCCTGCTAGCTCAATAGCTAGCTGATGATAGGGGATGAGGGCTTCACGTCTGACTTCATACTCACCTGTCATCTGATTGACAATGAGCTTAGAATCTCCATATGCCTCTAGATGGTTCACCCCCAGTTGAAGAGCTATTTTTAAGCCGATAATGAGCGCGTTGTACTCCGCTACATTATTAGTGCACGGTTCTGTTAATGAGTAACCGTTAGGCAATATATGTTTATGTGGGGATATTAGCACAACCCCCACTCCAGCAGCAGATCGTCTCGCGGCACCATCAAAGAACATTTGCCAAGGCTGTTCTTTGGTAACTGTGTTGACTTCTGATGTCTGCTTTAATTTGGACCAAATTGGATGGTCTGCAAGGAAATCAGCGATTGCCTGTCCCTTCATGGCCTTTTGAGGGACAAAATGTATGTCATAGGGCGACAGTAAGAGCGCCCATTTTGCCAATCGGCCATTCAAGGATCCCGGTTTTGTCATCAGAATCTTCAGGGGATTAACCCGTGATATGACATGAATTGTTTGCCCCGAAAGGTAGTGTCGCATTTTCTGAACAGCAAACACTAGGGCTAAACATTCTTTTTCAATCGGGGTATATCGTTGTTCGGTCCCAATCATTGTTCTACTTAAATAGTAGAGGGCATGTTCATGGCCGTGCTCATTATATTGAGCAAGTAATGCTCCTAAAGCATTATCCATGGCCCTTACATATATAAGAAAGGGCTGCCCAGGGGCTGGTGCCATTAGTACAGGAGGCTTAGTAAGGTACTCCTTGAGGTCATCAAATACCTGCTGACATGCCTCATCCCATATGAAAGACACTCCCTTCTTCATAAGTTTGGAGAATGGTTGGCATCATCCAGATAAGTTGGATATGAAGCGCCGAATATAAGCGAGTTTTCCTTGTAATCCCCTTAATTCCTTAAGATTGCGGGGAGGCGGTATTTCGCTAATCGCTTTTACTTTTTCAGGGTCGAGGAAAATTCCTTTTGAAGTTATTACGAACCCTAGAAACTTCCCGCTGGATACCCCCATGAACGACTTGGTAGGATTCATCTTCAAGTGATGTTTCCGCATAAGATCGAAGACCACTCTTAAATCGTGAAGATGATCTTCTTTGTCTTTGCTTTTAACTGCTAAATCATCCACATAGCACTCCACTGTTCTGCGTAGGTGTTCTTTAAATATGGCGCTCATTGCGCGTTGGTAAGTGGCACCTGCATTCTTTAATCCGAATGGCATCACCGTATAACAGTATACCCCCTGTGGCGTTCTGAAAGCTGTATGCTTTTCATCATCCGGGTGCATCTTGATTTGGTTATAACCTGAGAAGCCATCCATAAAGGACATCCTCTCATAACCGCAAGTATTATCGATCATCACGTCAGTGATGGGGAGTGGAAATTCATCCTTGGGACATGCAGCGTTCAGATCTCGAAAGTCAATGCATATCCGGATTTTGCTATTCTTTTTGCGAACTGGCACTATGTTTGCCACCCAGTCAGGATGCTGTTCTTCACGGATGAACCCGGATTGTATAAGCTTATTGACCTCAGCAACTATTGCCTCCATCAATTCCGGTCGAAAACGCCTCTGTTGCTGTTTAACAGGTTTGACATCTTCTTTTATATTTAACCGGTGTGTGGCAATTTGAGGGTCAAGCCCAGGCATATCTTCATAACTCCATGCGAACACATCTATATACTCTTTGATAAGAGATATAAGTTCCTCCTTTTCTAAAGGAGTTAGTGTGTCGCTTATGAAAATGGGTTTCGGATTTTCTTCCGTTCTCATGTTAACCTGTATTAATTTGTCTTCTGTGGGCGGGTCACGCTGTTCAAAGCGGACATCCCAGAGAGTGTCCATATGCTTAGCCCAAGCATCATCTTGAACGTCAATTGGTTCCTCGTCGCTTTCTGGCGCGGATGAAACCATATTGGCTGTCAAAGATTGAAACCAAGCACCGGTACTTATATCCGAATTATGATCGGGTGAAGATGTTTCTTCTTTGGCCGAAGAACTCTCTTCATCTTTTAATGGTGAAGAAGGTGGGGTAGATATATAACCCAACCCCCTGCGGGTCTTCTGATAATAATCAAGACTCTTTCCTCTCGGTCTAAACGAGGGTATGAGATTCCGCCGCCCTTTTCCGAAGTTTAATCCCGGCTTCTGGGTAAAATTATATCCCATTTTCTCCATCATCTGTCGGGACCTTTGCTCATATAAGTGAAATTGAGGTGATGTTTGTTCATCACTTTCACTACTTTGTCTCTGTCGAGGCGACGTGGCCACTTTGCCGAACATGATCGGCCTTTGGGACTTCTGTCGGGGAGGCACTTCAAATAAGTGCCCTTGATCCTCGGTTATTTTTAATTGAGAGAGGAGGGAAGACTTGAGGGGCAAATGATATGCCGCCAGAACTTCAAGTTCGGTCAGGCCATCCGCTTCGGTGGAGGTACAAGAGGGCTCAGACTCAGTAGCTACAGCATGCTCGTAGACTAACTTTACACTTTCATTAATAATACATTCACTTTCTATTACATCCACTATATTATCAAGACCTAAGCTAAGATCTAGGTGAGGGTTGATTTCGTAATCACCCCCGTCATCTTCTCCAAGGAGCTCGTACTCAGTGTCGGCTTCATTGCCACTGTCGTCAGGCCTTGGAGATTTGTTAAGACTGTCATTGGAAGCTTCATGTGCTGGCTTGTAGAGTGCAGCATCTGTGAAGTAATTTTCCAACCCTTTGAATGGCTGCTTGTCAGCAATTAGTGTTCGGACCTCTCCTTCCTCATCGCAATATTTCATGCACTGGTGAAGAGTCGACGGAACTATCATATGAGAGTGAATCCAAGGTCGCCCCAATAAAATATTGTAGGAGGTATCAGCATCAATTACGTAGCATGTAACCTCCGTTTTTAAGTCTCCAATTTGACACCGCAATCGGATCTTACCAAGAGGATGGCTATTATTAGCGTTGAATCCATAGATGGTAGTGTGTGTAGGTGTCAAGCGATGAAGGGAAATCCCCAACAGCTGCATCAATCTACTGGGCACGACGCTGAGTGCAGAACCTGGATCAATCTGAATTCGGTCCACTTTTGTGGACCCGATATATCCAGTGAAATATAAAGGCCTATTATGCTTTATATTCTTCACCTGCATGTCTTCTGGAGAGAAGATAATTTTTGGGACCTGCCTCCTCACTTGATGACAGTGGGGGCAAGAATCCCGCTCTTCGATGGCCGGCTCAACAATCTGAGCTAGGAACGACTCAGAGTCTGCCAAGGCCTCTCTTAGAGCTTCACGTGTTGATTTTGATAATCTCAACAATTCGTAAAGCGTCACTCGCGCTGGGATATTAGCCAACTGCGCGATTATGTCAAATTCGAAGGGAGTTTCTTTGGCTCCTTCATCTCTGGTAGAATTCTTCTGGAAACGAAGTCTTTTCTGCTTCGCAGGCTTTGTGAGTTCTGCATAGATATCTTTTGGATCCACTCTGGTGTAGTCCTTAAGATATGTCTTTCCAGATCGAGTACCGGAAGGGCCTGCCCCATCTTGATGGGCGGCCATAGTTTCGGGTTCTTCTTCAGAATCTGTGAAGACCTCCGAAGCTATATATTCTCCTTTTATATCCGCAGAAATGGCATTGACAGCCCGCTTCTTCTCTGGACCTCTTGAAGTAGTCCATTGTTCATCTTCCAGCAAATCAGGGTGAACCCACATAATTTCCCCTCTTTGGGTTGTTATGGGGACAAGTCCTTCTTGGGCTTTGTTGTAAGGATCAAGATTCTTTGTACCTGCCTCACCCTTTGGGATTGGGGTCACTCCTGCGGGGAACTCGTGGGTTCCAACCACTATGGTTGCCATATTGGCAGTGACTTTCTTCTGCTCTTCCTTAAGCGTCAAAACTCCAGCCTCTATTAGTGTTTGGATTCTGTTCTTAAGGGAAAAACAATCCCTGGTAGGGTGCCCAACATTCCGGTGATAAAGACAGTAATTTGGGTTTTTAGTCTTACCCGCATCTTCTGGCTTCTTATTCTCCGGAAGTTTTAGCATTCCCTTCTTTTGGAGCAGGTGAAAGAGGACTGGTGTCTGTTCAGCTTTGAAAGTGTAATTCCTTTCTTGCTGCGGTCTAATTTTCCTTGACCCTCGTTGACCTTGAGATTTCGGCTCTGGCAGAGGACTGGTTTTCTGAGGAGCAGTTTCTGATGACATTACTGCTTTCCCTTTATTCTTGTTGCTGTTGTTTTGGGTATATGATTTACTACCCCCAGCACTTCTTGGCCCGCGGGACTCTTCAACTCGGCGAATCAAGTCTTCAGCTTGCTCTCCTTGTTTGAGCAGGTCCCTCCACGTCTTAGATTCTACGGCCCCCATTTTGAGGAGCACATTGGTCTTAAGGTTGTGTCGACAGGTCTCGACTAGAGTTTCCTGGATCATTCCGTGTTTACAATGTACGGACTTCTCCCGGAACCTTTCTATGAAATCTTTAACCGCTTCTTGTTCCCCTTGCCTAGTTGCAAGGAGGGAATGAACCGTTATCTCGGTGTCATCCTCGAAGAAACGTGAGAGAAATGATTTCTCAACATCTAACCAGGTATTAATAGTACCTGGGGGTAGCTGCATGAACCAAGTAAAGGCAGGCCCTCGCAAAGTACTTGCAAATACTTTGGTCATGATGGGATCATTACCCATTAAGTGTCCTGCTTGGGACAAGAAATAATAGATGTGCTGACTGGGCGATCCCTTCCCGTCATAGGGCTCCAACTTGAGCGGCTTATACTTTGGAGGATAGGGTACCACATCCCATTCTGCTGGATATGGTCTAGAGACTCCTGACTCCTTCAACTCTTTTTTACGCATCAAGGCTTCGAGTTGATTCTGTAACTTTTCAAGCTCTTCTTCATGCAGATCATGGAAAGAAAATCTATCTTCTTCCTCATGCATCGAGTGGGCTTTCTCCTCCTGTTCTTCTTCATTTGGAGTCTTCTTGCCCTGTTTAGCATTATCTTCAACAACTTTTAAAAGTAGCATCTTAAGGTCTTCAATCGTTTTCTGTTGCTCTCGAATCATCCTTTCTTGAGCTTCAAATCTCTGATTGATATCACCAGATTTATCTGCCATGTGCGACGCTGACTTCTGCAGTCGAGATGATGTAGAGGATGGAGGCGAGGCTATAGCGGAATTATCGTTGTCCTCGTCGTAAGAAACCCCTGCGAGCTTTTTATAATTTCGGGGCGGGACGGCTCCTGATCTTAGTCGAGTAACATGATGAAGTTCATCATCGCTCGATTCTGAATCATCATCCGTCTCTGCAATTTTCTTCCCTTTTCCTACCATGTTGGAAGTTACAGCTCTCCCTTGTTTCAGGGGAGTGGTTCTTGTCTTCTTAGCAGGATTCTGATTTGACTCATTTAATCGGTTGAACACAGATATCCTGTTCTTGCTGCAGCCACAGTTATTCATCACGGCTGATACTGTCGTCATGAGTTGCTGGCAATGGCAACTATGTTCAACTTGAAGTTGGTCTATGCTTCTCTTCTTATGAAGATGCTCCCTGAGGTCAGTGCCTCTAGACATGAAATGAAGAGGTCCATTCAACTCTTGAGAGTGTTTAGGAATCCACTGAAGCTTCTTTGATTGATCAACCCTGGCTCTGGGGTCGGACTGATCCTCGCGTGGCTTAGGAATAGCCTCGCGTTTCACATTGCGGACCTGAAGAATAGCTCCGCGCTTATCCACACTAGCCTCGCGTTTCTCGCTGGCTTGGTGTGTTCTTGGAAGTTGAGCTTCTGGAATAATAGCCCCGCGTGAAAAAACACATGCCGGCTTTGAATAATTTTTATACTCGCGTAACTCGCGAGTGTTGGGTATTCTGCGACTAGCGCAACCCTTACTGGCTTCGTGTCTCTCGCTAGGCACAGTAATAGCCTCGCGTGGAGAATCACACGCTGGCTTGGAATAATTTTTATACTCGCGTAACTCGCAAGTGTTGGGTATTCTGCGACTAGCGCAACCCTTACTGGCTTTGCGTCTCTCGCTAGGCACAGTAATAGCCTCGCGTGGAGAATCACACGCTGGCTTGGAATAATTTTTATACTCGCGTAACTCGCGAGTGTCAGGAATTTTGCGTAACTCGCCAGTATTACCAGCCTCGCGTGGAAAATCACACGCTGGCTTTTCCTTGCTTTTAAGGCAAGTTGTATCTTCGCGTTTAACGCGGTAGAGATTGGTCTCGCGGGTAGCGCGAGCCAATTTACGAGGGACCATAGCCTCGCGTCCTCTAGAGTTAGCTCCGCGTCCAAGGCGGGCTTTGAGGGCTCTACGCCTCGCTCTCCGGTTCTTGTTCCGGAGTTGGGTCCTGGTTAGTCCAGTTCCCACGTCTTCTTCGGCAATCGGAAGCTCTTCCTCGGCTAGGATTTCTTGTGTGGACTCCGGCGCTATAACCGTAGTCTCCAAGGATCCCCGTCTCTCGGTGGATACCTTTCTACCCGTCACTCGGGCATTGGAGTACATACGGCGATAGTGTCGTGTCTCATCCAGGTCACCTGATCCGGAGGAGAGGAACTCCTCATACTTCTGCTGGTCGATTTCAACGACCAGCGTGTCTACTTCGGATCCGATCAAGTCAACGTCCGATTGCGCCACAATCTCTTCATCAGTGAAAGAGATGGCTCCCACTGTGGTCGCCAGTTTGTTCGTCGCAAAAGTTGCTTCGCTTCCTTCCATTGAATACATCTTAGATTACAATGAAAGTGAACAAGATATAAAAAAGAACAAACGAGAGGATTTTATATTTCAATCTCTCTCTTTTACAATAGTGTGGGATCTGTGGCGATGGGATCTATAGTAGTTCCTTTGGACGATCGGTACGTTGAAATCTTCTCTTTTAAAGATATCGGCCGAATATAGACGATCTTCTCTGGTTTTGATTCGTTCAAGGCTCTCTCGCGTAACTCGAACTTCTCACAAACTCTAGAAAGAAGATGGTGATTTTCTCTGATCTTCACGAACTCAAGGCTCTGTGCGTAACTTGAATTCTCCAAGATCTCAGAAGATGATCAGCAAAGGCTTCAAGGCTCTCTCGCGTACTTGAATTGCCAAAGGATCAATAGGAGGCTTCCGATGCCAAAAAGAAGAAGAAGACGACCTCTGATCTCTGGTTTTGATTAGTTCAAGGCTCTCGCGTGTACTTGAATTTTACCAAAACTTCCAAAAGATCCTTTAGGGTTTCACCAAGAAGGTATTTAGAGCCCCAGGTTAATGCAAGAGTTTCTATTTAAATAGAACTCGCATTCATCAAGGATTCCAATCAAATATCTTAGTTTTGATGGAATTCTGATTAGACTTGATTCGGGTATTTGGATAAGCCCAGAATCATAATCTCAATCAATTCGAGATTCTGGTTATCTGCTTACGCGGAGCTTTAATTGCATCAAAACGCGGCGCTAAATAACCAAAACGCGAGCTAACGCGGAGCTATTGATTATCTCCGCGTTTTACTGAAACGCGAGGCTAATATAAGCCAGACTGCGGAATCAACGCGGAGCTATTAAACATCTCCGCGTTTTATTCAAACGCAGGGTTAATGTAACCAAACGCGGGGCTATTGAATTAGCTCCGCGTTCTGTTGTGGAAAATCCTTTTAACTTAGAAATTTTCACTGCCAACACCTACATGCATGTAAGGATGGTAATGAACACGTCCACAGGCCGAAATTTGATCATTTCTATACAAAATTTTGAATTAGAAAAATAAAATTCTTATTTTTAATTCAAAATTTTGTATAAGGTAAGTCGAAAATTGATTCATGGACACGTTCATTACCATCTCTACTTCTATGTGATGCACACCCACGTGCCTCCTCCGGCCTTTTTGGAGCTATCAAGCACC
>JAYEPQ010000006.1:39176461-39236461 GCA_036321105.1 Dracaena cambodiana
AAAATTATATTGAGATTAATATGATGATTAATATTTGTAATGGCATTTACTTTATCATTAACAAAGAAGAAATATTGGATGAATTAAAGAGAGATGAGAAAAATTACGTTGCTTCTTCTCTCACCTATTCTCCATAGTTTTTCTATCTTGTTATGATAATGGGTAAATAAAAAGCATCGAGCCTTGTGTGGTGTTGATCTCCTTTGGGGTTTGTTTAGCCGTTTGCCCTGGTTGCCTACATGAAGGCACCAACTGCCTTTCTAAATAATAGAAAATAATACCTTACTAGTTTTTGAAGTTATCTCTAACAATAAGATTGTAGCCCCAACCATCACCAAAGCACCACTATGCCGGCAACTTCTCTAATCCAATTAGTTCCTTGCATTATATATTTGGATTATGGGCATAGAATTTGGTTGTGAAAGGGAGCTTAGGGCAAGCTGACTACTGGCTGCTTCTCCCTTGGGAAGTTCGGCAGAGAGTAGCCCTCGAGAAGAGAGGGAGAGAGAGGCAATGCCTTGTCAAATGTCAAAAACTATATGGCGGCACAAAAATAAAAAAAATAATAAAAAAAATTAAAAAAAAACTGATAGAGATAAATGAGTCATGTCTCGTACTAGTTTGAGAGAGAGAATTGAGTTTTAGTATGAGAAAGTCTTCCACAATAAGGCTATGATACTCTCTAATGTTAGGTTTGTATCTCGCATTCGTTAAGTATCCAGACATGATCAGAGGATCATGAGGAGCCATAATTAGACTTGGATCAGAATTCCAGTATCCTAATTTGATTGAAATGCCAATTAGATAATTATAATATTAATCCAATAGGATCAGGATATGAACACTACATATATATTTTGTATGTGATATGATCAAGGAGAGCAATGGATGAGAGAGA
Organism: Dracaena cambodiana; assembly: GCA_036321105.1. Lineage (NCBI taxonomy): Eukaryota > Viridiplantae > Streptophyta > Magnoliopsida > Asparagales > Asparagaceae > Dracaena > Dracaena cambodiana. Next base: position 39,177,360 of record JAYEPQ010000006.1, read on the forward strand.
TGACTTTATTATTATGAGAGATGAGAGAGATAGAGAGATAATTGGATCTTTTCAGAAACCTTTTCCACATAATGAATCTCTCATGTTATGTTCATGGACGTAAGCCGAACTTGGTCGGTCGAACAATATTAATGCTCGTGCTTTTCTTATGATTGTATTATTTTCTTCGTCTCTATGATCTCGATGGAGATTCAATCCCCAATAAGTGGTATCAGAGCCGAAGTTATAGATCCAGAATCGAGATCGCAAGATAGTAGATCTGATGTTGAATTGGCAAGGAGGTTGCCAGATGTATCAAAGGCAAATACAACAAGAAGAAAAAGAAGAGAAAAAATAGCTGGGTACAATCGGCAACATGCATGATCGTAGGCTCCGGCAATGTGCACCAAAAGGAGTGGCTGAGAATTGAAATGGATTATGAGGTATTGATCGACGGCTGTAGTTGATTAGAGCGTGGCTCGAGGCATCGATATCCGATTAAGATATTCCAAAAGTCGAAACCTATATTTTTTAGCATTCTAAACATAGTGGTGGATGCAGATTCGGCAAAATCTACTATTTGGAGCAGATTTTATGTACACCAACAGTGATCGACGATGATCAAGGGGTCAATATTGACCAAAATGATCAATGATCGATGGTTGGTTGATTGCATAATGATGATATTAGGCTTCATGGTAATGGATACGGTTAGTTTGTGACATAATGAAGCATATGGTAATGTATAATCGTCTATATCTCGAGAGATGGTCATGATTTTTGGATCAAGGTAGAGTACAATGTAGCGATCGCTTTTGTGTGGTGCTCAACAAGATAAGTGATTGTGAGTACTCGGTAGTCCAGGTGTTTTGACTCAGGTGAAGCACAGTGTAGTGATTATGAGCACTTAGTGAAGAATGTGGTGTAGTAATCATGAGTGTTCAAGGGAGTACGGGTCCAGGTGTTTTGCTTGAGGTGAAGCATGGTGTGGTGAGTATGAGAGTTTAGTGAAGAGCGTGATGTTGTAATCGTGATCATGAGTGCTCGGAAGTTGTTCCCAGAAGTTATTGGGAAGAAACATCAGGACTCCTAGATGCATAATGGGCTTAAATACAAAACCGAGAACGAATCTGACTCAAAAGGTTAAGCTGATAGGTAGAGGTCTCAACTCTATATTTAAACCCATGAATTTTTCTTGTTCTATCTAATGTGAGACTATGCTCACATATAAACCCTAACAATCTTCCCATTCATTGTGAGTACATCGCAACTATCTATGGGAACCATAAGCCTTTAAACATCAACCATCCGTAAGATATCACTTGTGCCACCTGACCACTCGGGCTTCACACTCCCCTTCACTACAACCTGAATCTTTGACCCGACCACAATCTGAGCTTTAATACCAATGTTGGTGAGAAACATCGAGTCCCCCCAAGAGCAAGATGGGCTTAAACAAAAACCAAAAACGAATCTGAGCCAAAAAACTTAAACTGATAAGTAGAGACCCCAACTTTGTATTTAAATTTATGAACTTTTCTTGTTCTATCCGATATAGGACTATACTCACATATGAACCCTAACACTCGATAATTTGAGCTATATATAAATGGACACCAAGCTAAATTATGATCTTGTGCATCATGCAATAGTTGGTTTGAAACCTTTCTCCAATATACACGCTAGCATTATAATCAGAATCTAAACTGCAATGTTTTAATCTTGTTCATAACACAACAAAAAGAAGAGAACATCATTGTGATTTCTTCGGATATTTACTTGTCGTTATTTTCTTGTCACAATATATGAATGCAAGGATGACCTAGCTAGAATAGAGCTGAATAGTAATCTCCCATCAAGAAACAAGTTTAATATGTTACTAAACAAGTGCTTAAGGGGTTGGTTACGCGTTATTTTGTTCCTAAGCTGGAAATTATGACGGGAGCATATATGTAAATAGAGTGAATTGTTTTAACTTTCCAAACACAAATAAAAATATGAAAACGTCATGTTTTCTTTTTAAGAGAAAGAGTGATAGTATAGTTTTAGTATGAACCACTCTCCTACCAAGGGGCATATGGCTCCCCTATAAGTAAAAGCCCATGGATAGTTATTATGCCTAATGCATCTCAACCATTCATCCAATTTCTTGTTCGGTATGTTTTCCAATTACATGCAGGTTCTGTAAAAAGAATCTGCAGTTGTATAAATTTCATATCTTATTCCAAGATTTATAGCACCAAAGAGAATGTTATTATAGTACTTCGGATACTGTTGGTTCATAAATTAACTGGTCCAAGTCTATAGGAAAAAGCCCACCAAAGCAATGATATACAGAGTCTACGCAGCCCATAAGACTCCAGAATCCTTTGTCAACCAGAATTCTTTGAGAAAACTTAATTGAGTTCAGTTATAATAAAGATACTCCTACAAGGATGGAATCTCTCCATTTTCGAAGAGTGTATTGTCATTGAACTATAACTCCTCCAACAAGAAACTATAAGTACATTCCTCCTCCATGTGGAGATGGAGAGCTTAAGATCTCAAGACCAAATATTCTTCTTCCTCTTCTCCACATAAACTCCTATAGTTCGCGAGAGAGAAAAGAGAGAGAATTAGAGATTATAACCTTGACTTTACAGTAAAGCATATGTTAAATGGCCAAATTCTACCGAGGATGTAGGGCTGTGATCCAGCTTAGCCAAACCTTATTATTTATTTGTATATTTACTTTATCTTTTTTTCTTTACTATCTGATAATCTCCCTACCAGTTATTCAAAGTTAGAAATTCTCTTATGAGCTTGACTGAATTTAGGACATGATTTTGTGCCAACTCTCAGTGTGTTGTTCAAATTTGGATTGATAATTTTAAATGACCGAAATTGACATCAATAATTTGTGTCATATGTGAGAAAAGAATATTATCTATGCCGAACACACGTTCTAAAGACAACCAAAATGAGAACTCTCCCCAAGATAAGTCGGTGCAAGTGGTGAATACTTCACTAGGGCCAAATCTATATACCCCAGTTACTCAGGGTACAACGCCAATTACCCTTGACAATGCAAATGGTGAAACTTGCCAAAGCAATCCATGGAGCCCATTCCACCCAAATGGATCCATCCCGCAACAGAGATGTTGAGAAGATGCCAGGGAGTGAACATGATCAACCTCTTATTTGTGATCTAATGAGGACAAGCGAAAGCATGGTAATCATGACAGCGAGGCTTCTTCTTCTTAACAGAATAATGCCAAAATCTCTCATGGTGATAAATGTTTTGGCTACTGTGAGCCTCTTTGCAAGGCCATACTCTAGAAGAAGTTCAAACTCTCCAGTCTAGATAGAAAGTATGATGGCTCCGCTAATCCTTTCGATCACATTGCCAATTATCAAGCTACAATACATTTGCATGGATCAATAAATGAAGTCATATGCCGTGTTTCTACTATGACCTCTGAGCACATAACTGGTATCAAAATCTCCCCCCACTTAATCAAGGAGTTCGACTAGCTCTGTCAGGCATTATTTTCAACAATTAGGAACATGAAAAAGAACTATGGCATCTCATCTCAGTATCGAGCAAAATCAAGGCGAAACCCTTAGGAACTATCTAAGGTGATTCAATGAAGTAAGACTATAGACAGAGAATTGTTCACATGACATCATGTTGCCAACACTAGTTAGTTCGCCACACTAACCTCAAGCTTTCTATAGGCAAATGCAAGCTGATGTCTCTAGAGGAGCTCCTCGAGTGCATTGACACATACATCGCTCATGAAGTCCAAGATGGGTTTTAAAGATCGTGTGTTAGGATAAAAGAATCATCTGATCAACAAGGTGAGGGAGGGAAAGAAGATGGTACCCACCGAAGCAGCATTATGATGATAACAATCAAAATAACGATTTCACTCCCTCAACTCTTTCTGAACTTATATCCATAACCAGATCCAGAAAGAATGTTATCTTTCATTGGCTCCCCACCCTCTCAACATATTCATCGAAAGGAGAGATTCACAATGATTCTGCAAGAATCAAATAGACAATGATCACATAACCGAGACATGCATCAAATTACGAAGAGACATTGAAAAACTCATCCAATAGGAACATCTGAAGAATTTCCTTTGGAAGAATACCAAGACTCTAGTAACATCCTGACAGTAGCCAAGACAGTGATGATATCCTCATTAGTGAAGGAACATTTGTGGTCTCTTAATCAATCATCTGCCCCTAGGGAACAAGACTCTCATAGCAACCTTTTGTTAGCAACAGTAAGTCCAATTTTGGACAACTCTACTACAAAGTTTCATGTGATAAGATCATTTTCCAATCATTGAGAAAGTTTTAATAGCAGTAGGCATATTCCAATGTTAGCTATATTCTGAACTCAGCATATGCAATATTAGTGCTCAGCGACATGCCATCATATTACATAGGCATGAACTTGTCAGATTTTAGTTGTCCTCAAGACACCAACTCACCATTTCTTCAGGCTATTCTCCAAAGAAAAACTATCTCTAGATGCAGGGGGTATAGTGTACGAGGAAACATATCTCTAGTGTTGATATAGGGGATCCAAAATTTGACTTAACTCTAGTGGTTGACTCACAAGTCCCTGAGTTCAGTGACCCAATTAATTTAGGTCCAATAGTCCAAACTCAGAGTGCTTATTGCACCTTCACTAGCAGTACTCACTAATTTAACTCAATGGTACTTGCCCTAGCAATATAAATCTTCCACCAGCTGCCAGTACTCGATAGTTTATGCTCCAGTAGTATTTGACCTATAGTCTTCCACCACTTGCTAGTAATTGGTAGTTTATATCTCAATAGTACTCACCCTAGTAATCTTCCACCACTTGGCAGTACTTGACAGTTTAAGCCCTAATAGTACTCACCCCAATAATATAAATTTTCTGCCATTTGGTAGTACTCGAAGATTTATGTCTCAGTGATACTCTCCCAACAATTATCTACTATTGGGTAGTATTAAGCAATTTATGCCACCAATAATACTCGCCCTAGCAATCTTCTACCATTTGGCAGTACTTGGTAGTTTATGCTCTCATGGTACTTGCCTCGGTAATCTTCTGCCATATAGCAGTACTCGGCAATTTATGCCCCAGTGATACTTGCCCCGGTTAATATAAATATTCTGTTAATTGCTAATATGTGGCAATAATGAGAGTTCTGTGATCCAGCATGTGGCCATAATCGGATGAAATAGTGAGCCATCATTATCAACGTGTGAGCACATACTGCTAAGGCAATTGCACAATAAAAACTTCCATGTCACTTAGTACTTTTTCAGTAATAACAGAAGTCATCTGGAGAGTCAATCATTACAGTGCTTCACTAAAGAACTTAAAGATGGTACCATTGTGGTGAATCCATTTGCTTCGAATGGGCAGGTACATACTGCTATAATGCAACTGTGGTGACTCCACGCAGTTTTACTGGGTCGATACCGAATACCCTTATGGTTAGGGAACAAATGACACTACCCCCAACAGCACATTATAAGTGTGCAAATGGTCCACCATAGCAAATTCAATATGCCTCCAGCAGCAGTACCAAGCGCCAAGGCAATTAGCCACAAAGGTAACTAGATAAGTCCAAAAAAGACTTCCATAGAATCAACACTACTTTCCCAATCAGATAAGAGTTGATTTTGTGAATGTCTTTTTCACTAACAGAACTTTCTTTTCCTATGCTTACTAGGCTTAAGCTAAATTCCAACATGAAATTAGCAAGATTCATACAAGCTAAGAGGATAAAGCAAATAAATAATACTCAGCTCCACCTATACTCCTAACTTCGTAAACAGTATGAATTAATGATAAAGTCATACATGAGTCATGTTACCTTCATTAGAAACAACATAAATTGGTATTTAATATATAAACTCACCTAAGGATACATGACCCTTCTCAAGAGTACATGCTAAGGGTGTCCATTAGGCCTAACCAACCATGTCCATCCTTGCAGTATTGAGGGTCAGGCTAATTGGTTCATTAATGGGGTTGGAAAAAGTGGTTTGAAAAGTAGAGATGGTAAACTGCTCGTGCTTTCTACTTTTCATGGATTGGTTTATAGAAAGTAGCTTTTGTAGAAAGTTAATCTTTTTTGTAAAAGGTATGAAAGCAGAGGGATGGAACCAACACTTTGTGTGGTGAATTTGACTGAAAATAGAGATAGTTCTCTTATTCCTTTTTTGTGCAAGAGAAAAATAGAGTCACCCTCCCTGTGAGTCCCCTCTTTTCTTCCATTCATCCCCCTCTCCTTCGCAGTAGCTCTCCAACAAAAATCCTAAAAGTTGAGATTTTTCCAATCGAGAAACTTTAATTTTTTTTAATTATCTATTCTTACATTTCGATTGAATATTTTGATTTCGAATAGTAGAAAATGATTGATACCTCAATTTTCTTGAATGTTAACTCTTTCAAGATTCTATTTGTTTTATAAGAGTAAAATTAGAGGGAGGTCAACCAATTAGAGGATTTTAAAAATAGAAAAACTTGATTGATCAACCAATCTCTTTGTTGGGCAATCAATCTAGAGGTTTTTTTGAATATCCAAGCTCTCCAATCAGGCAAAAAAAATTAAATAGGTTTGTACATAATATATAAGTGTCTATTTATATGATTATTAAGGTTTACTATTTATATTGATTCTTTGCATGTTATCTTTTTGAGTTTTGAGTTAATTGTAATGGTGATGAAATACTAAACTTTTAATTGTTACAAAAACTTTTAGTTGTCTTCTAGCATTAAAATTAAGGTAAAAATACAAAGTTGTAGATGGATTTTGATGAGGGAGAATTTGATTAGGATGGGTACCTTTTCCTCATATGTTGTGGTACTATAATAAATGTTATATTGATACAAAATGTGGGAGGAATTCTATCATCACTATCCACCACCAACACCACCATCCGCAGCACAAACAACTCAACAATAGTTTATTTTTATGTAATTTTCATGATAATGCATTGTTTTGTCATTTGTAATAGGACTTTGTTGATCAACTTTGGGGAAGCGAGAGTGAAGTTTTGGTAAGATATTGATTGTGACGTATTTCTATTAGTCTAAGAGAATCAATGAATCACAGAAAGGTTCTTCCTATTCCGTTTAACAAAAGCGAAGGGTAAAGACGTTGGGCTATATCAAATGTTGCGTCGAGAGAGGGCGAGTAGAAGAGTTATAGTTATAAAGTTCAAAGAGCATCAAAGATGGTGGGCAAGGAGGTCAACCATGAATGGGATCTATTACGATCATAGGCTCCCTTCACAGCTCTTTATTGTCAAGTAGAAGAGGAGATGTATGAAGCATGGAAAACTATAGAAGAAGTGTATAATAAAACATGTAAACTTAATGAGTGGAAGCAAAACTCAGGAAATAAGAATTATGTTATGTGTTTTCAAGGATCTATTTATTTTATACTAAATACATTTATCTCAATTGTGTTCCTCAATTAAGCTTATTATTGAGCTTCGATATGATTGTTTTTAATTTTGTTCATGTATGATTCAGATAGAATTTTGTTCACTTGATTCTAATTTATGGAGTGACTTTGGGCATATTCTATGACCAGATGATCTTTTAGAGGTCTTGATGATGAATTACGATTTATATAGTTTACTTTTTGTTCCTAGTTCTTCATGTTGGTCATGTTAACTTACAAGTAGTTAGGTTAGTTTGATGTTGGTGGAATCTTCTTATATGGATATGAGATTTGGAATAAGAATTGATGGGATGATTATTTTGGTGGTTGACTTAATGCATATGATGTGATGTCACAGTATCAAACGTATACAAATTTATTTATTATTTTATTTTCTTGAAATAAAATCCTTACATCTATCTGTATTTATATTGTAGCTTTGTTGAAAGAACTTGCTTTGTTCAAATTGAAATTGCTATCCCTATGATTCAAGTAGTGATATCACTGGTACATAACTGCTAACAATGTATCTTAAATTTTATTGATCGATCAAGTCCTTTGTTAGTCAATGAATCCACCATATTTGTCTCTCTATATGCTTTGATTGGTTAACCAACCTAGATGTTGCTTAGAGCAATCCACATCGTTTTCGTATTTTTTTATACTTGAAAATTTTCACTTAAATTCAACCATAAAAATATATTAATATAAAAATAAATTTAACTAATATGTATAATCATATGTTTCAGCCCCCAATATAAGTTTTCCAAGATGAATATATTTAATTTTACATAAATAACTTTTCATAGCAACTTTTTATGAAACAATAAATAGAAAGTTAGAGAATTTTTTATAATCACTTTCTATTACCGCTTTCCACAAACTAATCAAGAAAAAGATAAAAGCAAAAAATTACTAAGCCCCATAGTCTATTTTCTATTTTCCATTTTCCATTTTTCATGAACCAATTAGCTCCTAAATTTGATACTTTTCCAAACATGCTAGTGTCTTCATCAATATTTTCACATGCAATATTTTTTTGAGTTAAAATATGGGGCTAAACCCCAGCATTCCACTAATAAAAATATGCATTCTCGTAGGAAGAGAGGAATGCAAACATTTGTAATGAACACCAATACTTTGACCTCTCAAAAAGATTCTAGTAGATAATATGGTCATATTAGAAGCCATTCCTTTGTAACAACCATGTCATTTTGAAAACCTACTCTTTTACTATCTAATTTTTATTTTTATTTTTTCCATGAAAACTCTCTTGAGTTAGGTCAAATTTTGTTATGGTACTTGTACAAACTATAAGGAGTAGTTGAGGGGTACACACCATACCTCTTCAACGACACTCGACTCCTCTCCCCACTCCCCTTGGTTGAGTACATAAGACTCGATCTCCTCATTCTCAATCCATTTTCTCTTCATCCTCTTTCCACATCATCTCCCTCTAGCAATGAGCCAAGCTTGGCTCCAACCAAACCCAAGCACAACTTCACCAAGGCTCTTCTTCGAACTCAAGGCAAGAAATCACATGTTTTTAGTAAGGAACCATGCATCTATGCTGGATGCTTAGCTAGAAATCACTCAACAATTATAAGAATATATTTTTTTAATAAGAAACTCTTCCCTTATCTTTTTCAGTAAGATAACAACTCTCAGGTCTTCCAATCTCCGAGTGATCCATCTCTACGAAGAGATCTAGTTGTTAGCTAAGCTGATCCCAGTATAATAGACGTAGCTTTCAACTCATCACTTTAAACAAGTCCATTCTTATACTATTTGTGTTAGAACTCAATTCTACACAACTTTCTATTACATAATCTTCTCCAATCTTGACTTTCACCTAGTTGAAATCCGAATGGAAGTAAAGACAAAGCACAACACCTCTGTGTCGTCCCTTGCATACACTTGTAGTATTTCATACATAACTTTTGATTTAGGAATCCAAATAGTTCATTCTTTTCTAAGATTATATTAGAATTCAATTCTCTACAAATTTCTAGTTCATGGCTGCTAATATCACCTTTAGCCTTGTTGAAACTTAGGTAGAAGTCAAAGTAGACACGGTAGCCACTAGATTACCTATTGTATACTCTCTCGGTATTTTGACCATAATTTTTCCATATAACTCCAATCAAGCTCATTTTAATCTCATTAGAAAGAGAACTCAATTTTCTTCAATTTTCATATATCACATGACTCTAATTCTGCCTCTAATCCAGCAAAATCGCCATCAAAGTTGACCTTGTGCACAAAACTTTAGCTCTGTATCGGTTTCCTCCGCCGACACTGTCGGCGGGTGCTCCTCCATCGACATTGTTGGTGTGGATGGACCTCCGCGAACCTTGTTGGCGGGGTTCTCCTCTACTGACACATCGACAGGTCCCAGCCCACCGAGCTGGCCTCATTCCCGCCAAACTAGTCTCTTTCCCACCGGTACTAAGGAGCCTGTTGGGTGGGTGTGATACAGTCTCACTAAAATACTTATAACTTTTTATTTAAATCTCCAATTAAACTGATTTTAAATTCATTGGAAAGAAATTTTAATGATCTACAATTTCTATACTATCTTTCTAACTCACACTTTATTCTAAGCAAATCCTAGCTTGAAATTGGAATTACTATATAGCATAAAGATTCTTGTGTTATGTTCAATAAACGTATGATATCTTCTGATCCTAAACACCAACAAAGTCTAACCTAATCTTATTTGAAAGAGAATTCAGTCATCTACAACTTCCATTCATATTATTTCTCTTAATTATAATTATATAAATGATGAAAATTATGTAGTTACAACACGACTAAACAATGATGAAGTTGCTAAACTCCTTGTGGCTCGCCATTCTCCTTGCAAGCTTTGGTAAACCATGGAGTCCATCTATAAACACTACCTTCCTTTTAGTTGTATGATTTATATTATTTTAATTCTTGTCTAATCACTCATTCTGCCCATCCTGCTCGCCAACACCAACTCCCACCAGAACTACTAACCTCTACTGATATTACTCCTCTCTATCAATACTATTCATCCCCGCCAGCACTACTCATCGCTGCCAAACCCATTAAACTGCCCAACTTTGCCCACACTAATCTCTATAAATTCTGCTAACTCGCCTTAACTTTGTTGACTTGACATCCACTAACAATTCTATCTTGCTAGTTCTCTTCTTTACAACTCTACTCTCCTCACTACTCCTAACATGAAATTTAGCCCAAACTCGTTTAATGTCTTTATTAAAAATTAGCTTGAGGTAAACTTTATTACATGACTGCATGATTTATTATTTTATTATTTTAATTGCTCTACATAACTAATAATTTACTTGATAATTCTCAACTCTCAGATTTGATGATAATGGTTATATTTCATTTGACTAATCATTTCACCATATATTAATTCGTTTATATAGTGTCATAACAAGTTACTCACTTGATAACTATCTTACTTGTCTCATGCATATATATTGTATCACTGGTATGACTCTTACTCTGCCTGAATATATACTTAGATATTGACTTATTTCTAACATTTCATATTTGACCGTGACTTAACTTATGTGATATGCTACCGTGTTACTGATCCTTCATGATACCATGTATAACTTAGCATGACCTGATTCCTAGAAAAATATATTAATAGAATAACGAGGGTATGGGAGAACTGAATGGTGAATGAAACATGTCATTTGCAAGTTAGGTTGAGCAACTGTATCGATCTCATATTGTCGATGTCCATTTCAAAGATAATACTAGCACTTAGGGTGCAATTGGTTCAAGGAGACCACTATCATGGCTATGATTCCGGGTATATATGGGATAAAACTAGCATTTAATAGTGTGGTTGGTTCAAAAGAGACCAACTAGCTATGATTACGGGTAGGCACGAGATAGTAATAGCATTTAGCAGTGTGATTGGTTTAAGGCAGACCAGCATCATGACTGTGATTCGAAATATATATAGGATAATATTAGCACTTAGTGGTGAGGCTGGTCTAAGAGAGGCCCAATGTCTTGGCCATAGTACTGGGTATATACGATACACTTCTAGAATACGTGTGATCCGTCTACCAATCAATTCCATCAAGTGTTAAACTTAGCACCATATGGGGACTGACTACTTAGTGAGGCTGATATTTTCACGTTATACTCCTAGTTTGCTCGAGTATTCAGGATACGTGTGCATTACTTTAGGTCTTAAACCTAACATGTATTGATCTAATCTACATGTCCATTTCATACCTCGTTATGCATGACATTGGTAATTTATCTTGCATGGGCATACATGATTATTTAACATGTTATTCCATTTAATACAATCCTAATGTCCCCCACCTCTACACGTATCTTCTTTGATTCTTAGATTTCCAGCTTTTAAATATATGCTACACTTATTTCTATTTATCCTGTTATTATTGATTTCTATCACATGCTCAGTTCAACTCTTACTGGATATGAACCTTGGGTTTCCTCTGCATATCTAGGTGTTAGAAAGCTCAAAGAGGAACTGCCAACTGAAGGTTCGTATTTCGAAGAGTAAGCAGATATTTGGCTGATCGTTAAAGACTTTATTTTTCGAGGTAATCATCTCAGATTCTGTAACAATTGTAATTGGTTTTATCTTGTATTCATATTATTCAACGAGTTGCCCTTCTTTGTTATAACAAAGATCAACTATGGGCAATGTTCATTATAGTAATCTTCTTTAGATTTGCTTTGGATAAATGCAATATGTACGGATTGTAGCAATATAATTTCTTCTTTTTTATACACTCTAATTACATGATTTTTTTTATTATAAAAGGCCTCTTATACCGAATTTTGGTGTACCCATCAATGATACCTTATCCAAAAGTAGGATACATCACCAAAACTTTTGAGGTATTTTTTGGAAAGTTACATCCTTACTTTGTTAACATCTACGGAACGCATACCCATGTACATGTTGATGCAATCAAGCTGTTTTGCTTGTGGTTGAGTGTTCACTCATTCCATCATTCTAAGAAAACAAATTAAAATTGAACAAGAACACTTCTTAGATGTATAACTACTACAACTTTCTCATCGTCAGACTGACGATAAATCCATTATCGTCAATCAATCTGGCTTGAGTCAACATCTAGCCTTTCTTTCAGTACCCACCGATTATCAAATGATAATGCCAACACCAATCAATAGAATTGAACCTCAACTTTCTCGTCGAAAAACACATGGAAAAAAGAGCTGAGTGGCACCTTTCAAGCGTCACTAGGTTTTCGAAATTATTTGACATATTTTAAATGTCCACTTTTTCTCCTTCATACGTAATATTTATAAATAGTTTCAAATAATTTAGTAGAATAAACATCATCATGGTATCTTTTTGACACTTTCTAAAGCATCCAAATCTGAACCTGACAATGTCTCGGGACGGGATTCAAATCTGTGACCGCCCAACGAAAAGACCGGTATGTACCAATTTTTTTTCCCTTCGTTCTCCTATAATGCTCAAGGTTACTGCATCATGTCTAAGTGCTAAAGCAGATACGGAAATGGACAATCCAATTTGATAAGTTGGTGCTATGAAGTAATCCAATTTGTTAAGTTGGTGGTACTCTCCATTATCTGCTTTATGAGCAATGATGCGGATCTCACATGCAAATAGCAAATGAGAGCTTGCCTAGTTACTGCGAACTGAAATGCCTCCTCAAGTTTCTTAGGAGGCAGGGCAGCAAGAGATGCAACTTTGGTGAGTGGGTGACGGCAGCTGAAAGCTTTTCCTCAATGCTCTCCACCTGCACTCACACATGCAGTCCCTCTCTTGTCACTGTAGCTTGATGGATCATCATCGAGCAGACATGATCGCCACCATCAATCATCAGTCAATGAAATGGAATCTTGAGCGGCCCATTCGGCTGAGATCCCCAATCATCACAAAGGTTGATAACTCGCTGGCCTCGATCACATGGCCAATGTGGGATTGTGGTCGTTCTTGGTTTGCGCATTTCTCAACTTTTGGGGACAGATGAAGGAGGTTCCGAGCTTGTGGGTTGGCTTCGTTCCCTCCACCTCTCCGCAAATCTTGGACTCAGCATGAGACTGCAGGGGCCTTGGCTGCCACTGGAGGGTGCCATCCTCTTGCTTTTTGGTCTGGAGGTGCTCATCAGTGGGATTTGGAAATTTCAATTTCATGCAGTGGTACTGTATGAATTAGGAGAGGACCCACAAGGATCTATCAAATGTTAACATCGTGCATGTTAGCTAGGACTGGAACTTTTTGAATAGGGGATGTGATGCACACATCTGCCCTACAAGTTTGGCTACCTTCTTCTTGTCTCTCTCAGGAGTCAATAGTGCACTTGCCATAGTTTGTTTTTTTTTTTTTTTGCCCCCTAAGACTGAGGTAGCTGACACAATGGGCTTACGACTGACTCGATAAACATCTCTAACGATTGATTTCCCTCATGTGGGAAATAGAACCAGATTTTCTTATCCTAAACTTGTTATATGGGCCTTAATGATATTTGAGTCTTGGCATTTGGGTTGCAAAACAACTATATAATGTCGATGGAGTGTGGTTCATGAGAATAAGCCATGACACACGTTGTGTGATACAACAGTGGTGTCTGGGCAATTTAAGGGGTTGTTAGTGACAACTCTCGCCATAGCCTCTGCACATGCAAGCCGGGGACATCTTGTGCCAATCCTTCATCCATCGAATGCTGCACACGCGTGATTGAATTCGTCTTAGTTCAGATACTTTGGTTAATCCAGATCAATGGCCCATGCACGGGCAAGGGACTAGTTGGTAGCTGCATGTGAAGAAGAGCGGATCTTTTGCATGCCCATGCTACCTACTGCATTTAGTCCTGGATCCAAGCTGCAGCTTGCTTATCGAATGAGTATGCGAAAAGTTCCATCTACGGTTGCAGATAGACATTTTGCGTGTCTAGATTATTGTCTGTGCAATGAACATGGGCTATAGTTTTGTTCAACAGAATGAACTATCTAATTACCAGAGCATCTTTAACAGGCTTAATTAGCGTCACATAACTTGGTCGGCATAGTGATTTTGTTGTGAGTGAAGACATTCAGGTCCAAAATTGAATTCAAGTTGCTGCACACTTCTATCTCTGCTTCTGATGAAATGTAAAAGTTTTCTTTTGAAGAAGCAAATGACCATGATTATCTTTTCAATTCAATGAAACTCGAAATAGTTAAAGTTAAAACGAAATCTGACGTCAACACTAAAATGCAGATGTGTTCAGTTAAGAGGTTAAGTCTCTCTCTGTCTTTGTGCGCACGTGCACGTGTGCATACGTTGTATGTGATTTGTGTGTGTGTGCGCGTGCCGTGTGCATGGCGTGGGAGTGCGCATGTGTGGGCGCAGGCATGGGCGTGTGTGCGTATGTGTTCGTGCATGCGTGTGAGTGTGCATGCGTGCATACATGTATGCACGTGTGCGCATGCGCATGTGTGCGTGCATATTGTGTGCGTTGTGCATGCGCATGCTTGCTTGTGCACATGCATGTGCATCATGTGTGTGCGTGTGCGTGCATCCATACATGTGTGTATGTTAGCTTGTGTGCATGCGTGTGTGTGCACATGCGTAAGGGTGTGTGTAGGTGCGTCTTCGTGCGTAGGTGTGTGTGGGTGTGCGTGGGTGCATGTACGTGCGTGCACATTTGTCTGTGTACACATACACGTGCATGCACGTGCATGTGTGTTAGTATGCATATGTGCACACATGCATGCGTGTGTATACGTGTGTGCATGCATGTATGTAAGCACATGCATGTATGTGCATGTGTGTGTGCATGCGTGTGTGCATGCATGTGTTTGTGTGTGTCCATGTGCATGTGTATGTTTGTGCATGTGTGTGCATCTGCATGCACATGTGTGTGTCTACATATGTGTGTTAATTTGCCATAAATTTGATTTTATTAAAACTTAAAAAAGAGTTACAATAAGAAAAGTTGTCCATTTACAAAAGATGAGGAATCTACTTTCCTCTTTGTTTAATCTGGAGTTCTCTTGTAACTATGAAGGACGATTTTGCTCTCTGTTAACTATCGGAACACAAATTCTGAGTTAGCAGCTGTTGACGAGCTCTGGACAAGGAGAATTGCTCTGAACTCAGGATTCTTAGTACGAGTGCTCAAATGGAGATAATCCAACCAATTTTTCAGCCCAAATGTTGGCTATTTATAGAGGTTTAGAGGGTTTTGAATTGGTGCAACTGTCTAATTAATAAGCTATTTAATAGAGGATTAATTTCGTGATTTAATCCATTGGATTTGTAACTGAAATCTTTTAATTCTCTGGATTTATAACTGAAACACAGATCTCAGCCTTAAATCTGCATTTTGGCTTTCTACAGCTCATGTGTCATGCTCAGACCCGTGTTTAGGTGTAAATGAGGATAGTTTTTATTCTTTGAAGTTTTGAAGTGAAAACGTGACCCAACCGGATTCGCATTTTAGCTATACTTAGCTTCAAATAAAGTTTTTTGACAGGATTCATGAGCTAGCTTTATTTAGTTTAGAACGCGGATCTCTCTATAATTGATGATCAGCGTTTCAGCTTTTAATAACATATCTTACTTGATTAGACCCACATTTCGGGATTAATAGGAGTAATCTTATTTTTCTAAGGTTTTGAGAGCAAAACTTGACCCAAAGGGGTTCGCATTTAATCTTTACTGAGTCCAAAATATGAGCTTATTGTCAGCAATTTTACTTAGCTTAGAATGTGGGTCTCTCTTAATGAGTATCCGCATTTTAGCTTCTTAGCCATTTTTCAAGACTTCCGAGACTTGTGTTTGTTTGTATTTGGAGGGATTTTTCATTTCTTGATATTAGATAATCAAAATGCGACTCTTAAAGGTCCGCATTTTAGTTCTATAAGAGAGTTCCCTTTGTTAACTTTTTATTTGTTCAGAAACTTTGAAGTTATGGAATTTTAGTTAAACAAGTCACCCTTTGCTTTCCATAAAATTCTTGCCAACAAAACCCCCTCCAAAATTTTCAAAATTCCATAACTTCGAAGGTGTTTTGAAACACTTTGGATATAAAATGCAAATGATTTAGATTTTAAGTTTGGTTTGAACGCGACCCTACGTGAAAAACGTGGTTTAGCATCTAAAATAGCTTGAACGCAACCCTGCATTTGAAATTCGAAAATGTAGGTTTGATTTGCATTTTCAGCGGTTCAAGTGAAGCATCGCCGCTTTTTGCCACCTATTTGGCATAGAAATTGAAGCACTGTTGCGCTTATAATGATGAAATCTTTTCGAGATTTGGACCATGAATCTCGACCATCCAACTTTCTATATAAGATCCAAGGCTTTTTTCACTAGTCATTCGTACTGAGTCTACTGACTTTTAAAACACTTGAGCTCTAAATCTTCTTCTCCAAGCTTCTTTAACCTTTCCATCTCTCAGCTTTTGAGCTTTTCAAGATTTTTCAATGCCGAAGAGATCATCTTCCTTGACCCAAGCTATCGACAGCTCGAACAGTCTTTTAACCAGCGTTGGTGCTTCTACGGTGCAAGTCCATGTGGAACCAATGATTTGTGGTAAGCAAGCGAGTTTCGACTCATTTAACTTCGGCAATTTGTCGCCATGGACTTTTACTCAAATTGATTAAATTAATTATCTAATTTTGCAAAACACCGATTTATGTTTTAGTCTGTAAAGACTCTTGAAAATGCAGGTCTCCATATTACCATGATCCTGTTTTGGATTCAAAAGATGAAACATTTAAGGATTTATCTCTTAGACATGAAACGTGGGTCTCTATATGACCGTGATCCGTGTTTTGGATTTAAAGGATGAATTCTCTAAGAATTTATTTTTTTTCAAACGTGGGTCTCCAAGTGTTTGTGATCCACATTTTGAATTTAAAATTCTCCAAAAATTTATCATTTAGATTGGACATGCGGGTCTCCAAGTGCTTGTGATCTACATTTTGGATTTAAAGGATAAATTCTCCAAAAACTTATCTTTAGATTTGAAATGCCGATCTCCAAGTGCTTGTGATCTACATTTTGGATTTAAAAAATAAATTCTCCAAAAATTTATCTTTTAGATTTGAAATGAGGGTCTTCAAATGCTTGTGATCTGCATTTTGGATTTAAAAGATGAATCATTTAAGAATTCATCTCTTAAACTTGAAATGGTGATTTCCATTACTTTAGGATTCTCGTTTTAAACATACATTCTTATTTTGACACTCAGCTTTTGACAGTTTTTAGACTTGCCTAATCATACTTTTCTTTCATGATTTTCATAGTAAACTACGCTTTGAACCCGACTTCTAAAAATCCATGTCGGTAGATCTGATAATGAAGTTCAGTTCAGGCTTTGGCAAGAATTTCCAGTTTGTGTCTCATCCAGTATTCAGGAGAGCAGAGACAAGATTTTAGCCTCAAATTCTACAACATTGAGGGAAATTATGACTGATGTACTGTTTGAAGGGAAGAGCCAGAAACCAATATATAAATCACGTTTCTTGTTTAGATATTCTATTTAAACTTCTGATGACAGTTTATAAGATGGGGAATATAGGTGACTCTATTTAACAGGGGATGTCACATGTTTCTTCCTAACATGAAGAGGTCATATCCATTCATCTATCTTAAATCAGTGTCTATTCCAAGGCCTATGAATTGGCATTTGACAAAGGCACAAGATATAGTATTGCTAGGCAGATTTAGCTCTCATAGTGCCTTCCCAATCACTACTGGAAAACACGTCTCAAGATTGCTGCCAGGGTCGTGAAAGAAAGAATTTCCTCTAGGTGAAACTCATTTGATTGCCAACACTTTCTTATTAGCAAATGGAGAATTTCCGTGTTAGGATTTCCAACTACTAGGATGGGTTCACTCTTCTCCAAAAGGTTGTGGGCATTGATAACTGATTACTTCTTGATGACTTTCGAGGAGTATTTGATGGAGATAGGACTCTACCGTGCTATCAAGGCAATAAATATGGAATTCTAATAAGTAGTTTCCATTTCTTCTGTATTCTTGAGCTGTACAATCTTGACACCAGTACATTCTTCACTCCATGTGGTGAGTTCGGACTGGCACTTCATAAGATGTATGAAGAATATGTCTCTATAGGAGAAGAGTTGCATTTGTTGAGCTCTCAGTATCCGTTAATTTATGACACTTATTGGAAACTGCTCTATCACTATCATATTTGTGCCCATATTACTCAATTAAGAAATAATGAAATAAAGCAGAAAGCTTGGGCATATTATTTGTTTCCCAATTTTATTGAGGACAACTCTGATTTTTCTTGTCTTCTTGTTATTTCTGAGAAGGAGATTGAAGAGAGAATTTCTTGTTTTGATATGAATGCTTATGTCACGGAATCTAATGAGGATGTCATCAAGGTTGGTGTTTCTTTTGATAGTTTTCACTATCAAGCTAAATATTGGCTATCAGATTCAGCTTTCTTGGTATGATTTCTGATGTTATGGCTCAAGTGCTGCGTAGTTCCAATTGCCTTGAAGAAAGGTTTCTCAGTTAGAGTGGTTTATCCAGTAGTGTTACTTGCACACGGGCATCCACTCAGTTTACTTTCAATGTGGTTTGTGACATACAGAATGAATTGAGAATACTAGCCAAATAATTTTGTAAAATTAAGCAAGTTTGGGCCAAAAATGGATCTGTGAGATACAAGACTCCTAATCCGAGAATAGAATTTTCTTATGCGTATCTCTTAGCTTGCTTCATTTTGCATTGCCCAACAATGATGAGTCCAAGTCATTCTCAAACTGATATCAGCTTACTAATAGTTCAATATTATGAGAGATCGCAATGGCAAGGTCACTATATGGTTTTTATCCGCAAACATCTTCAACACTACAGTAATTACTACCTCTATAAGTGCTTTCCTTATTTTCCAAATACTGATTATGGAAAAGAGTTTGTGGATTTGCCCAGCACGGATAACTTTAAAACTCTATCTCCCAGATGTTTCTGGTAGTTAATGAGCATCAGGCCTGGTCATTTAGTGCTTAGTCTGGAGAACGTTTGTAACATAGAGCCGTATTATCCCAATCATTTCTCCCATTGGTTTGGATATGATAAATTGTATGTTGAGAATCCAAACACATCAATCAGATTTAAAGGTAATCTTTTTGAAGGAGTCCGAGCTTGGTATCACTTCATAGCAGGATGTACTAGGGCTTCGTTAAGCTTGCCTCAAAAGACTCCAAACTTGCATACTTCTTTTAGTTTCTACAATTGGTACTCCATTGCTTGTTCTATTCCTTCCCATTTTAATGTGAACAGCACTTGCCTCAAGAATATTAAAGCTTGGTATTCCCAGAAGAAAGAGGCAAGTAGCACTAGACTTTCTGGGTTGGAAGAGCTCGATCATGATGAAGACAGTGAAGATGAGGAATTATGCGAAGATACAGATATAGCAGCAACAGGTGCCTGAAGAACCAGAGGCATCAATCACTATAGACCCTGCCCCACATTCTGCAAGCGGGTCTGTGGCAGGAGAATCATCTATGGGGTTCAAGTCTCCTCCTCAGAAGATTGTTGTTAAGAGGAAGGAAAAGAAGAGACCATGTTATTTGCCCCTCATTCTTGAGTCTCTTTTGGCTGAAGTTGGGCAGAGACGTTAAGTACTACCTTTGAGATAGCAATGGAGGAACAAGAAGAAGATGAATTGCGATTGCGTCCTCATTCATCCAAGAAGCCCTGCAATAAAAGCCCTATGATCAGAATTGAGGAGGGCACTCGAGTAACATTTGAGTTTCCCAATAAGTCAATTGCAGAGGTCACTTATACAATTCTTGTGGCGAGGACTTCATCTGTGACTGAACCTCCTTCTACTGATGTGCAGATGGGTTCAGAGGAATTCGATAGGACAACTGTTACTGAGGAAGAAACTGCAACTACTGCTCCCCAAAAGTTCAAACTATTAATAATTAAGATGATGAAGTTCAAGTTGTTGGGGAGACTCATAGGACAGGCTCTCCTTTAGTGATGGTTCCTACTAACATGGCTCCATCAGTCAGTCATACTATTGGACCACTTCGGAACCATAAGTTTTACTTGATTCATTTTAACTTTATCATTTATGTGTCAGATTAATGAATTTTGTACTATTCAATTTGTAGATATTGACATGATCACTTCTTCTTATTCATCTAAGGAACTTAATTATTCAGGTGGAGATGACGATGATGATGATTATGATGACAATTTTTGTTCTTTGATGCCTCCACAATATCATAAAAACATACTCATCTGACTGCTAAGGAAAGAGCTGAGATTCATGGCCCTAGTGAACCAAGTGCCCAACCTTCAAGTTCTTCGCCAAGTGATATATAATTTCAAATGCTCAATTATTTTAATTTCTTTATTTGTCTAGCTTCTTTTTTCTTTATTGTAGAATTTCCGTCTCCTACCCCAGCATCTGAGTCTGTGCATGTAGTTTCTCTGGCACTTGTGCCGCTTCCAATGACAATGCCTGAAGTTTCTTCTCCTGGAGTTGCTCCTTTTTCAACCTGAGATGCGATGTAGATTTTTTCAATTTTATCGAGTCTGCTTCCTCATTTGACTCCAATTACTGAGACTGCATCTACATATGTTGTTTCTTCATCAACACCAACAACTTCCTCAATGAAAGCAGAATGGGACACAGAAATTGACACTTTTGTTGAAGAGTTACTTTAGTATGCCATCAAGGACTTCTCTTTCTTGTAGCATCGTGTGACTACAATCCTGAAGGGGAGATCCTTTGTTTCTATTGCCACTTTACTGAACCATTATATTGCTGGCATAAAAGCGTTGGCGGACAGGAGAAAATAGCTCCTTATAAAGCTATAATGGCTCAACAACAAAGTAATGCTACAGCTTTGTTGAAGACTCGTAACACTGACAAGTCTGAGACAGTTGAGGCCACCTTTAAGTGGTTGTTAGAGAAGCAGCTCAAACTCTGAGAAGAATTTTAGAGAAGAAAGGATGCTCAAAGGGCTCAACTCAATAAGATTCAGTCTACTAATATGTACTAAGATAGAGAATGCTATTGCCTCAGCCAAGGGTTAAGACCTAGCTATCGCTCGAACTCGAAAAAACATTGTAATGGCTCAAGCTTTTCTTGAAATGACTCTCAAGTCACATGAGGAGACAATGAAGACTATCACCGAGCTGTCAAGACGACAAGATGATCTCAATAGGACTCGTTTGGCTAAGCAAGTAGAACTAGAGGCTCTTGAGTCTGATCGATCTAATGATGTCGTCATTAGTGAAGGAGAGTTGTGCAAGTAGGCAATGGTTCAAGCATACAAAGTTATCCAATTAGAGATACGGGACATTGATCAGGTCTCTTTTGTCCCATAATTTGTATCTCTTTGACTTGTATTGTATGATGAAACTTTTGTAGTGCTAACTTGAAAATCCAAATTATGATGTATTTTAGAAAATAATTTGTTACCGTTCATTCAGAGATCATTGTCAACTTGATGAATGCATTGGTGTTGATGATCAGAGGTAATTGTTAATTTGATACATCAATGACTTATTTTTATATTGTTCAGAGGTGTTTGTTAACTTGTTAATATAGAGTTCGTATTCAAACGTCTAAGTATGTCTGTGACAAATGAATAATTTTCCTGTATAGAATAAAAATAATTGTTAACTTTCCTAGACATACCTAATTTTAGCTACTCAGTGACTTATAATATAAGAGCTTTTGAATTGCCAAAGGTGATTTTCAACTTAGCAAATTTTGGGAATAAGTTGTGATTTTGTCATAGGTAATTTTTTAACTTGACAAATTTTAGAGGAAATAAATTTTAATTTTGTCAGAGGTAATTTTTAACTTAACAATTTTTAGAGGACTTAATTTTAATTTTATCAGAGTTAATTTTTAACCTAACAAAATTTGGAGGATGAATTTTGATTTTTACATAGGTAATTTTTAACTTGACAAATTTTGAAGAAATAAAATTTGATTTTGTTAGAGATAATTTTTAACTTAACAAAGTTTGGAGGAATGAATTTTGATTTTGTTAGAGGTAATTTTTAAACTTGACAAATTTTGGAGGAATGAATTTTAATTTTGTCAGATGTACTTTTTAACATGACAAATTTTTTAGGAAATGAGTTATGAGAGGTTGACACTCTATTTATTTGCTCCGCTGGGGAAATTGTTGTTATAAAATAATAGGAGAAAGTATGTTGACTCCCGTGCCAATAAGTGTTGGAAAGACTATATACAGAGTTTGTCTTGTTGCAGAATTTTCAGAAGGAACCAGGCTTTGTAAGGTTCTGCTAGGGTTGGAAAGAAATATGCGCAACAGATGAACTTCTTTACTATAGATGAGTTTCATTTAATTGGTGGACAAATTTGTCATGTTTTGGAGATAATAGTGTCAAAAATTAGACACATCCATTAGTCACATTAGGAGTAACATAAGAATTAGTGTATTTCTTCTTTCTATTTTCCCCTTGTTGTTCGTCTGGTATCTCTTCATTCAAAGTGTTGATATTGCAAACTTTGAAGCAAGAATATATACTTCATCAAAGTCCGTATACACTTCATCGTCGAGACCAATTTTTAGTGTCGATGATCAAGACATAATGTTGAATTCTTTTATTGAAGGAAGAATTCAAGTATATATATCAAATGATTTGATAATTTTATTGCCACATTTCTAGAGTAACAGTCGTGTTGGCAGTGAAAATTTCTAAGTAAAATGGGATTTTTCACAACAGAACGCGGAGCTAACTTAGTAGCTCCGCGTTTGGCTATTTTTAGCCCTGCGTATGAGTAAAACGCGGAGCTAATCAATAGCTCCACATTCTGGTTTCTTAGCTCCGCGTTTTGATGCGATTAGCTCCGCATGAGCAGATAACCAGAATAATAAATTGATTGAGATTAAGATTTGGGTTTATTCAAATATCCAAATTAAATCCAATTAGAACTCTAAATCAAGAGATTTAAATCAAAACTAAAATATTTGATTGGAATCCATGATGAATACAAATTCTATTTAGATAGAAACTCTCATATGAACCTAAGGTTATAAATACCCTCTTGAGGAAGCCTTGGGGGATCTTTTTTTTGGAAGTTTTTGTGAAGTTCGAGTTACGCGTGAGAGCCTTGAGCGAATCAAGACCAGAGAAGATCATCCAAAGTCGGCCGGCATCTTCTTCATCAAGAGCAAGAAGACCATCGTCGTCAGATCGTCCAAACGAACTACTAGTTAGATCCCATCGCCACATAGATCTCACAATTTATTGTAAAAGAGAGCGATAATTATAAATCCTCTCGTTTGTTCTTTTCTTATTCACTTTCGTTATAATCTAAGATGTATTCAATGGAAGGGAAGCAAATTTCTGCTGCGAACAAACTGGCGACCACAGTGGGAGCAGTCTCTTTCACCAAGGAAGAGATCGTGGTGCAATCTGACGTCGAGAGGATTGGATCCGACGTGAACATGCTAATCATAGAAATCAACCAGCAGAAGTACGAGGAGTATCTCTCCTCTGAGTCAGGTAACCTGACCGAAACGCGACGCTATCATCGCGTGCGCTCTAATATCCGAGGATCGGGTAACTGGGAATCCACCGATAAACGGAGACCTTTGGAGACCGCGGCTGTAGACACTAAAAAAATAAATATATATAATTAAAAAAATAAAATAAAACAACTGCGGACACCTGGGGAGGCTCTCGCGGGTGCAACCCGCGGGAGAACCCAGCGGTTGCCCCGGCGGGAGAACTCTCGCGGTTGCAACCGTGGGAGAACTCCCGCGGGTTGCACCCGCGGGAGAACTCTCGCGGGTGCAACCCGCGGGAGGGCTCCCATGGGTGAGCACTCGCGGGAGATCTCCCGCGGGAGCGATCCCGCGGGTGGGCACCTGTGGGAGCAATCTCGCGGGTGGGCACCTGCAGGAGCGATCCCGCAGGTGCCAACCCGCGGGTTATTTTCTGCTTGTTTTCGTTGTTTATTTGGTTGATATTTCATGATCCGATTTTTCAGGGAGAATTCGAGGCGGATTTCGTGCGGATTCGGTCTATAAAAGACAGTAATTGAGTATAGAGCAGTGTCCTAAAAAACGCCCTATGCGGGCGCATATGCGCCCGCATAAGCGTTTTCGCCCCCAAAACGCATAGAAAAAGCAGAATGCGCTCCATTATGCGGACAAACGGGTTATCGGATTTCGAACGTTAAAAATTCGCCCGTCCCGAACCCAAAACCCGACCCGTACTCGCAACCCATTACTTATTTTCCTTCCTCCTCCTCTCCCGAATCGAGTTCCCGAGCCCAGCAAGGAAAAAAAACCCTTATTCTCCGATCGCCCCTTCCCCCCTTCGATCTCACCGGCGACCCGACGACATCTCCTCCGGTGGCCGCAGTCCTCAAGGCGAGCTCTCCGGCGGTCGAGTCCCTACTTCAGTGAAAAAAAACCCTAACTTCCGTTCGCCCTTTCCCCTCTCCGATCTCACCGGCAATATCACCTCCGGCCGATCGTCCCTCTAAACTAGCAAAAAAAGACCAAAAAACCCTAACTCTCTGATCTCCCGAGCTGTTAAGTCCCTACTTCAGCGAAAAAAAACCCTAACTTCCGTTTGCCCTTTTCCCTCTTCGATCTTACCGGCAACATCTCCTCCGACAGCTGCAGTCCTCAAGGCGAGCTCTCCGACGGCGCTGATCAGGTAAAGTTTTTTTTCCAGTTAGGATTTTGGATCTATTTAGGGTTTTGCAGTTTATTTTTTTGGGTATTATTCCTGTCGAATAGTTTTGATGATTATTTAGAATTTGGTTAGAATTTGGGTATTGTTCCAATTTAGTTAGAATTTGGGTTGCTGCAGTTATTTGAATTTGGGTTACTACAGTTATTTTAATTTGGATTGCTGCAGTTATTTCAAACTGAGTTGAATTTGAGTTGAATTTTGGTTGCTGCAGAATTGTGTTGGATTTTGCTGGAAATCCAACACAATTGCTGCATAATTGCTGCATAATTGTTGTTGGATTTTGCTGCAGAATTGCTGCAGACTTGTGTTGGATTTTGCAGGATTGCTGTAGAATTAACTGATCCCTGAGTTGAATTAAGTTTATTTGAATATAAGTTGGCGATTTGTTAATTGTATAAGTTTATTGTAGTAGAATATAAGTTGAATTAAGTTGAATTAATTTTTTAGAGTTTTATACCATTAATATATCCATTTTTTATAATTATTATATTAATATATATGAAAATATTAATATTCCGCATAATTCCGCATAATCTGCATAATCGACGCATAATCCGATTATGTGTTATGTGGTCCTGGACCGCACGCATACTGAAAACACATTCTTGAACATTGGTATAGAGAAAGGACTTTTTGAACGATTTTGGGCGAGCTCGTGAAATCAGGGAGCGGACCAGAGTCATCCCCTTCCCGGTCAGACGGTCAACGGAGTGCACCAGCGAGGCTCCATCGCCACCCGAACCCACATAGAAAATGGAATTCATCAATATTCCCGTTCTTGTTATTTCTCGATATTTTGTAATTCTCAATTTTCTTTTGCAATCAAATAATCTTGCAATGGAAAGAGAAATCCAATTTTCGGGCAAACAAGAACTAGCGACCACAGTGGGAGTCTCTCTGTTCACAACAGAGAATATGGTAGCGTAGTCTGACTTGGTAGCGATTGGATAAGTTGTTGAAACACTGGTCGTAGAAGTCGACCAGCAAAAATATGAGGAATTTCTTTCTTCCTCTGATTCGGAGCCTAGGCATTATCGCCGGGCGACGATGAAAAAAGGTGAGGCGTCATCGCCCATCGGAAATCAAAAGGCATCATTGCCTATGAAAACTTATGAGGCATCATCGCCCGTTGAAACTGACAAGACGTCATCGTCTGTCAAGTATACACCGTTATCGCATGTTCCAAAGTCAAGCCAAAAGTCAAACCAAACACTAACCCACTCCCAAAAGAGAAATCTGAGGTGTAAAATTCAACGAGCATGCCTCAATCATACAGAAAGAGTTGCAGAAAACTCCGAAATAGTGAAATATTTCAGAGCAAACCCACGGATGGAGCCACGGGTTGTATCTCGCGGAAGCAACCCCGGTGCCAACCCGCGGCTTGCAACCGCGGGTTGCCACCCGCGGGTGGCAACCGCGGGTGCCAACCGCGGGTTGCCACCCGCGGGTGCCAACCGCGGATTGCCACCCGCGACTTGCAACCGCGGGTGCAAGACCGCGGGTGCAACCGTAGGTTGCACCCAGCGGAAACAAACCCACGGGTGCAAACCCGCAGTTGCAACCGCGGGTTGCATCCCGTAGATACAACCGTGGGTTGCACCCCGTAGATTTCACTTTGCGTAAGCAACGATGGGTTACGCTCAATGAACACGACTCTCATGTCTCTTCGAGCATGCCTGTGGTGAGCACACAACATACACCAAATATTTTAATCTCTCTATCTGAGGCGTGCGCGGCCCACACAACTACTCAGGCTAGTGAAGAATCCGCAGAAGGGTTGAAGAATAATTTGATACTGGAAAAGAGCTCAGCCCTGAAATATTGCAAACTCTCCAGTATTATGAACCGAATTTGCGACAAAAAGGCGTCGAGATGCAAACAGAGATGAGAAGGTACCTCAAGACTTAAGAGAGTATCTCAATTGGAAGAAGAACTCTTCACAAAATATTCCTCACTGCCAATGCGAACAGTTGATCTCAACTGTTCTATCAAGCTGCAAATGCAACTCAAAACGATCAGTTTTTTAGCGGATCACTGAGCCCAAAAGAATACGGACGGTAAAAAAAGTGTGCTCTGGAACTGATCGGCCTGCCGCCTCATCACATATGGTTAATAAAGGCAAAAAGGTGGTTGGAAACAACCCCTCAGATAATGAGATCACTCCGGGGTTAAAATGAGTTTCTATAGAGCCAGAAGGTGTACTTCTAGAAGAAGTCTCTGAAAGGCTTGAGAGACAAGAAAAACGTCTCGAACAGTAAGAGGAGACCATAGAAGAAATGAAACAATTTTTAATTAAGTTGTTAGCTCAAACTAGAAAAAACTAATCCTCGTCGTCCGTTTCTGATCGGCAGAAAGGAAAACGACCCATCCAAATAAATAAAGACAGCAAGGATGAGAATGAAGAAGTACCTCCTCATTCAAGAGAGGAAGAGGAAGTGAAGGTTATCATCAACCCTCACGTA
Organism: Dracaena cambodiana; assembly: GCA_036321105.1. NCBI lineage: Eukaryota > Viridiplantae > Streptophyta > Magnoliopsida > Asparagales > Asparagaceae > Dracaena > Dracaena cambodiana. The sequence continues at coordinate 39,204,965 of JAYEPQ010000006.1, forward strand.
GAAAAAATAGAGAAGATGGAGAACCAACTACAAGCTCTCCTTCATCACAAAAAATTGTAAGAGGTGGGAGTAGTCCGTCCCTATCGCGTAGAATGGGAGACCGTAGCTTATCCTGCAAAATACAAACCGTTGAACATTCAGTCATTCGACGATAGAGGTTCACCGCAACAGCACATCTTCTACTTATTGTTGCAGACATGACACCTCATGGGGAATGATCCGGCTATGACTAAGATATTTGCGAGCACTTTACGGGGGCCCACATTTACCTGGTTCATGCAATTATCCCGAGGAACAATTAAATCATGGGCTGATGTAGCACGCAAGTTCTTATTCCGATTCTTTGAAGATGATACTGAAGTCTCTATACTATCCTTACTAGCGGCAAAGCAAGAGGAAGGCAAGACGGTCAAAGCTTATATCGAGCGATTCCAAGAGCTTTTTGTTCGATGCCCACATAGCATGACGCAGGACACTCTAGTGGAAACTTGCAGGCACAATTTGTTAACCGATGTTCTAGATAAGATGAAAGATCTGCTTAAGCAGGGTGAACATGTCGAAGATATACTTCGACGTCTCGAAAAGTAGCAGTCTGCAACCGGAGGCAGTATAAATGAACCTCCACTCCAATTTTCCTGTTCCAAAGGGAAAGATATAATGTCAATGGCGGTAGAAAGCACACCGAAGCAGAAAGCATGGCCAACTATAAACAACACAGCAAAGTCCCCCATACTTCAAAAGCAGTATTCGTTTAAGGATGAACATACTGTTACTATGTTCAATCTGCTCAGTAAGCGCAAGATGCTCAAGTTGCCGGAGAGTAAGAGGTTTAAAGAAGTTGGGAAGATTAACGATCCCAATTACTGCCTATACCACCGGATTGTAGGTCACCCTATAAAGAATTGTTTTATTCTAAAAGACAAAATTCAAGCGTTGATTGACGCTGGAGCAGTTCAGCTCAAAACTGAACAAAAAAGGAGTTAGAGCTAATTCGGACATTTTAATGTGTGTGGTCTAAAAGTACCACTTGGGCTCACAATAATTCCAAAGACGAGCTCAGAGAGGTTAATTTAAACCCCCATAAAAAAAACTGCCCAACGCCGTCAAGGCAAAGGGAAGAGACTGGGGGTAAAAAGTTTGAAAAACCCAACGCCGTCAAGGTAAAGGGAAGAGAATAAATTTCTCGCCAACCCCATCATACTGGGGGTAAAAAGTATGAAAAACCCAATGCCGTCAGGCAAAGGGAAGAGAATAAATTTCTCGCCAACCCCATCATACCGGGGGTAAAAAGTATGAAATACCCAATGCCGTCAAGGCAAAGGGAAGAGAATAAATTTCACGCCAACCCCATCATACTGAGGCTAAAAAGTATGAAATACCCAATGCCGTTAAGGCAAAGGGAAGAGAATAAATTTCTCGCCAACCCTATCATACTGGAGTAAAAAGTATGAAATACCCAATGCCATCAAGGCAATGGGAAGAGAATAAATTTCTCGCTAACCCCACCATGCTGGGGGTAAAAAGCATGAACCACCCAACGCCGACAAGGCAACGGGAAGATAATAAATTTCTCGCCAACCCCACCATGCTGGGGGTAAAAAAAAAGAAGCATGAACTGCCCAATGCCGTCAAGGTAACGGGAAGAGAACCAGTTTCTCGCCAAGCCCTTCATGCTGGGGGTAAAAGTATGAATTGCCCAACGCCGCCAGGCAAAGGGAAGAGGAAAAGTTTGGCATTTAAGCCCAAACAAAATTCTCGACAACTCACCATACTGAGAGGAATAGCATGGTTAGTCCAACTCAAACGGTAGTTGGTAAAGGCTAATCAAATCCGTTAATAGCTAGGAGTTTGCTAAAAATCCCATAACAAATCTGTCACAACAGTATCCTTATCCGAATATAAGGATACATCACTGCCCTAAGCAGCTAAGGCGAAGGGAAGAGGAAAAGTTTGGCATTTAAACCCAAACGAAACCCTCGACAACTCACCATGCTGAGATAAATAGCATGGCTAGCCCGACTCAAACGGTAGTTGGTAAAGACTAATCAAATCCGTTGATAGTTGGGGGTTTGCTAAAATCCTAATCAGATAAATCTCTTGTCACTTTAAGATTTCACTTCTGACAACAAAACTTTTCTCGTTATTTTTCTCCAGCAGAGCAAGTGACCCTCCAAAATATTTGTTAAGTTAAAATCATACCTCTGACATCATAATTCAAAATAAAATGAGATAAAATCCGATTAAATCTCCTGTCATGTTAAGGTTTCACCTCTGACAGAAAAGAAAACTCATACTTCATCAAGTCCGATATTACAGCTTCTGATGAACTTGCTTTTGATGTCGTTAAGTTAAAAGTTACCTTTGATGAAAATCATATCTCTATCAAGTTAACAGTTACCTCTGATAGTCAAATTTTAAAGGTAAATACGTTAACCGCTTCCTCTGTTTAGTAAACTCATTCCTATCATGACCAGATCCTCTGAACAGGTCGAGTTTTGAGATATGTTTAATAACACCTCTGTCTTTTCCTTATCCGTCGTACTAGATGTCACTAAACGGTTAGGATTCTACTGAGCACGTTAACGTGATACCTCTGCTTGACCTCAAATAATTACGTTAAAATCATACATCTGCTTCTTATTAAATAATTGAATAAGCATGTTAACGTCCCATTTCCACTCATATTCCGCGAAATATGTTAACAATTATCTCTATCTACCAAATCCTTTAAAACGTCTGATAGCCAAAATTAAAGAATCCAAAGTGTTTCGAAATTCTGTATGGCTCAATACAGAACTTCGAAAACTTTGGAGGGGGTTATGTAGACACTAAAAAAATTAAATATATATAATTAAAAAAATAAAATAACTGCGGACACCCGGGAGGCTCTCGCAGGTGCAACCCGCGGGAGAACCCCCGCGGTTGCACCCGTTGGAAAAATCCCGCGGGTGCAACCGCGGGAGGGCTCCCACGGGTGAGCACTCGCGGGAGATCTCCCGCAGGTGCCTCCCACGGGAGCGATCCCGCGGGCGTGCACCTGCAAGAGCAATCTCGCGGTGGGCACCCGCGGGAGCGATCCCGCAGGTGCCAACCCGCGGGTTATTTTCTGCCTGTTTTTGTTGTTTATTTGGCTGATATTTCGTGATCCAATTTTTCAGGGAGAATTCGAGGCAGATTTCGAGCGGATTCGGTCTATAAAAGACAGTAATTGAGTATAGAGAAAGGACTTTTTGGACGATTTCGGGCGAGCTCGTGAAATCAAGGAGCGGAACAGAGCCATCCCCTTCCCGGTCAGACGGTCAACAGAGTGCACCAGCGAGGCTCTATCGCCACCTGAACCCACATAGAAAAGGGAATTCATCAATATTCCCACTCTTGTTATTTCTCGATATTTTTGTAATTCTCAATTTTCTTTTGTAATCAAATAATTTTGCAATGGAAGGAGAAATCCAATTTTTGGGCAAACAGCGGCCATAGAGCCGTCGTTTGGGCAGGAAACCCTAGCAGAGGATGGCCTCTTTACTACCAAAGAAAGCTCGGGAACTGGATTGATCAGAACCCAACTCCGAAATAGAAATCGAAGAGCTAGACGAAAGGCCCTCAAAGCCCGCATTGAACGTGAGGCTAACTTCACAAAACGCGAGGCTATAGTCCCTTGCAAACTGGCTCGCGTTAATCGCAAAACCAGCCAAGATCGTGATAAACGCGAATCTAAAACTTGCGATAAACGCAAGATTTCTAACACTCATGTTAATCGCGAGGATAAAATTTCCTTAGAGCTAGCGTGTGATTCTCCACGTGAGGCTACTACTGAGCTTAGTGATAAACGCGAAGCTAGTACAACTTGCGATAAACACAAGATTTCTGACACTCGCGTTAATCGCGAGGATAAAATTTCCTTAGAGTCAGCGTGTGATTCTCCACGCGAGGCTAATACTGAACATAGCGATAAATGCGAAGCCAGTAATACTTGCGATAAACGCAAGACTCCTCAGCTCCGCGTAAATCACGGAGATGATTGGCAAATTTGCGTTAATCGCAAAAATCGCGCTAAATGCGAAGTTATGACTTGCGTTAATCGCAAGAATAAGCTAGCGTGCAAGAATTTCCTTCCACGCAGGGCTAATATTCCGGAAGACAAACTTCTGCAAAGACGTTAAGCCAGTATAAAATGCGAGGCTAGCGTATCCAAACGCGAGGCTATTTCTCAGCCCCGCGTATCAAAACGGGAAGCTACTTCTCAGCTTCGCGTATCAAAACACGAAGCTACTGCTCAGCTCCGCGTAAATCAACCTGAATACAAAATCAGGGTTGATCATTGCACTGTTAGACCAGAACCTGACTCCAATGGTTCCAGGAAACTTCAGTGGGCCCCTAGACCCTCTCAATGGATGAGTGGGCCCCACGACTTCATGTCTAAGGCCACTGATCTTAGAGAATATCTAACCAAGAAAAGGAGTATAAATCAAGTTCAGTCTGAACCTACTTGTCACTACCAGCAGCTTATGACAGCAGTATCTGCTGAAGTGGACAGTTGTTGCTGCAGCAAGAACAGGGTATCGGTGTTCGACCGATTGACTGAGTTGGACAAAAACCCTGCTAAGAAAACAAAAGCTACTCCCCGAGAATAATGAAAAATTGTAACTTCTAATATGGTTGGCAAGGGTAAGAAAATCATAGAAAAGAATGGTGATTCAGAATCAAGCGATGAAAAACCTTATCATTTTACCTGACTTAAGTCAGGCGCTATCCCGGTCCAAAACTATAAGAAACTTGTGAAAGGTTCTTATGATGACGATAGTGATAACTCTATCATAGCCTTTCCTCATTCTTTGGCATCGTCTAAATTGCAGAAGTCAGCATCACATATGGTGGATAGGTCAGACGATATCGACCAAAGATTTGAGGCCCAAGAACAAATGATTCGGGAGCAACAAAAGACACTCGAAGATCTTAAAATGATGCTCTCAAAAGTGGTCGAAAATACGCAAAAAATTGTCGAGGATAATGCCAAGAAGGGAAAAGAAACTCCGTTCAATAAAATAAACGAGGAAGATAAAGAAGAAAAAGCCAACTCGAAACATGAGGACGAGGATAAATATTCTTTTCATGACCCTCATAAGGAGAAAATCGAGAAGTTACAAAGCCAACTCGAAACACTAATGCACAAGAAGGAGTTGAAAGAATCAGGGGTCTCAAAACCATACCCGCCTGAATGGGATTTGGCACTATACCCTGAGAAATACAAATCGCTCAAATTGGAGTCATATGACGGGAAAAGATCTCCCAGTCAATATATTTATTACTTTTTGTCTCAAGCTGGGCATTTAATGGGCAATGACCCAGTAATGACCAAGTTATCGCAAGTACCTTGCGAGGGCCTGCCTTCACTTGGTTTATGCAGTTACCCCCGGGTACTATTAATACCTGGTTTGATGTTGAGAAGCATTTTCTCGCACGTTTCTTTGAGGATGATACCGAAATTTCAGTTCATTCCCTCCTTGCAACTAAACAAGGGGAACAAGATACGGTCAAAGATTTTATAGAAAGGTTCCGGGAGAAGTCCGTGCATTGCAAATACGGAATGGTCCAGGAAACTCTGGTAGAGACGTGTCGGCATAATCTCAAGACCAACGTGCTCTTAAAAATGGGGGCCATAGAGTCTAGGACTTGGAAGGATTTGCTCAAATAAGGAGAGTAAGCTGAAGACTTGATCCGCAGAGTTGAAGAGTCTCGTGGATCAAGAAATACTGGAAATAATAGGCCATATATGCAAAATAATAATAAGAATAAAGGGAAAGCAGTAATGGTGTCAGAGGCCACTCCACAGAAGACAAATCCTCCGAGCCCAAAGCCTCAAAATCAAAAGGGCACGAGACAAAATAGGCCCCAACAAGAGAGGACCTATACCTTTAAGGCAGAACAAATGCCTACACTCTTTCATCTGCTCCTTAGAAAGGGAATGATGAAACTTCCAAAAAATAGGAAACCGGAGGATGCTGGTAAAACCAATGACCCAACTATTGTCTCTACCACAGGAATGTCGGACACCCTACTAGGAATTGTTATCCTCTGAAGAACAGGATCCAAGCATTAATAGAAGCTAGAGTCTTGACACTAAAAGAGGAGCAAAAGAAGGTCACTGCCAATATGGCAACCCTAGTGGTTGGAACCCATGAGTTTCCCACAGGGGTGACCCTAATACCAGAGGGAAAGCTGGTCATGAAAAATCATGACCCACATAAAAAAGCCTAGAAAGGATTGTTCCCGTAACAACTCAAAGGGGGGAAGTCATGTGGGTCCACCCTGATTTACTACAAGATGAACAGTAGATTACCGCAGTGGGTCAAAAGAAAAAGCGGATTAGCAATACTATTTCTGCGAAAATAAAAGATGAATACATAATTGTAGGGGCATTTACAGACTCTAAAGAAGAGCCCGAAACTATGGCCACTCATCAGGATGGGGCGGGCCCTTCCGGCACTTGATCTGGTAAAACATATCTCAAGAACTACACTAGAGTAGACCCGAAGAATATATACGGGGAACTCGCGAAGACTGCAAAACAAAAGGGACTTCGTTTCCAGAAAAATTCTGCAAGAGACGAAGAAACCAAGGAATCTGCATTCAAATTTGATATAATAGCTCAGCTAGCAAATATTCCAGCTCGAGTCACGCTTTACGAGTTGTTACGATTGTCGAAATCAACTCGCGAGGCATTAAGAGAGGCCTTGGCAGACTCTGAGGCATTCCTAGCTCAGATTGTCGAGCCAGCTGATCAAGAACAGGACTCTTGCCCCCGCTGTCATCAAGTGAGGAGACAGGTCCCCCAGATTACTTTCTCTCCACAGGATATGCAAGTAAGGAATATAAAACACAATAGGCCTTTATATTTCACAGGATATATCGGGTCCACAAAAGTGGACCGTATTAAAATCGATCCGGGGTCTGCATTTAGCGTTATTCCTAGAAGACTGATGCAACTATTGGGAATATCTCCCCATCGTTTGACGCCAACAAATACTACTATATACGGATTTAACGCTAATGACAACTGTCCTCTTGGTAAAATCCGACTTCGGTGTCAAATTGGAGATTTGAGGACAGAAGTTACATGCTATATTATAGACGCAGATACGTCTTATAACATCTTACTGGGGCGACTATGGATACACGCCTATATGATAGTTCCATCGACTCTCCACCAGTGCATGAAATACTGCAATGATCAAGGAGCAGTCCGTACTTTAGTTGCAGACAGGCAGCCATTCAAAAGATTAGAAAACTACTTCACGGATACTATGCTTTACAAGCCAGCCTACGAAGTCTCCAACGATAGCTGCAAAAAACCTCAAGAACCCGAAGATAGCAGCAACGAGGCCGATACTGAGTACGAATCTCCGGAAGAGGATAACGGGGGTGATTACGAAATTAACCCTCGCATAAATCTTCAAATAAATTTTGATAATAATGTAGCCAATGTAACAGAGGATGAGTGGATTATTAATGAAAATATAAAATTACTCTACGAGCCTGCTATAGCTACAGAGTCTGAGCCTTCTTGTACATCCACCGAGGCAGATGATCTATCCGAATTTGAAGTTTTGGGGGCATATTATTTGCCAATCAGGTCATCCCTCCTCTCTCGATCAAATATAACTAAAGAACGAGATCACTTCTTTGAAATACCGCCGTGACATGTATCGCATAAACCGATTGTCTTCGGCAAAATGATCACATCGCCTAACCAAAGACAAACTAGTGAAAGTGATGAACAAATATCACATCAATTTCACTTATATGAACAGAAATCCCGACAAATGATAGAAAAAGATGGGTTATAATTTTACCCAAAAACCGGGATTGAACTTTGGGAAAGGGCAACGAAATCTCATACCCTCGTTTAGACCAAGAGGGAAGAGCCCAGACTATTATCAGAAAACTAGAAGGGGTTGGGTTATGTATCTACTCCTCCCTCATCACCATACAAATACGAAGGGAACTTTTTGGCAGATGAAGACTTACATCCACTTGACCACGATTCGGATCTAAGTACCGGCGCCTGGTTTCACTCTCTAACAGCAAACATGGTTTCAGCCGCGCCTGAAAGCTACGAGGAACCAAGTGATATTCAAGATTATTCCTGGGCTAAACACATGGACACTCTTTGGGATGTCCGCTTTGAACAACGTACCGCCTACGGACGATAAACTAGTATAAGTTAATATGGGAATGGAAGAGAACCCGAAACCCATTTTTATAAGCGACACACTGACTCCCTTGGAAAAGGAGGAACTTATATCCCTTATCAAGGAGTATATAGATGTGTTCGCATGGAGCTATGAAGACATGCCCGGTCTTGATCCTCAGATTGCCACACACAGCTAAATTTAAAAGAAGATGCCAAGCCAGTTAAGTAATAACAGAGTCGTTTTCGGCCGGAAGTAATGGAGGCGATAGTTGTCGAGGTTAATAAACTCATAAAATTGGGATTTATCCGAGAAGAGCAACATCCCGATTGGGTGGCTAATATAATGTCAGTTCGTAAGAAAAAAGGCAAGATCCGGATATGCATTGATTTTCGGGATCTAAATATTGCATGCCCTAAGGATGAGTTCCCACTCTCGATTATGACGTAATGATTGATAACACCTGCGATTATGAGAGGATGTCCTTTATGGATAGCTTCTCAGGCTATAACCAGATTAAAATGCACCCAGATGATGAAAAACACACGGCTTTCAGAACGCCGCTGAGGGTGTACTGTTATACAGTAATGCCTTTCGGATTAAAGAACGCTGGTGCCACCTACCAACGTGCAATGAGCAATATATTTAAAGAACATCTGCGCAAAACGATAGAGTGCTATGTGGATGACGTAGCGGTCAAAAGCAAGAACAAAGAAGATCATCTTCATAACTTAAGAACAGTCTTCGATCTTATGCGAAAACATCACTTGAAGATAAACCCTGTCAAGTCTTTCATGGGGGTGCGCAGCGGGAAATTCCTTGGGTTCATAGTTACCTCAGAAGGAATTTTCTTTGATCCTGAAAAAGTAAAAGTGATCAACGAGATGCCACCTCCCCGTAATCTTAAAGAGTTAAGGGGGTTACAAGGAAAATTGACCTATATCCGGTACTTTATCTCTAACCTATCAGGACGATGCCAGCCGTTTTCTAGACTCATAAAAAAGGGGGTTTCTTTCGTATGGGATGAGGCATGTCAACAGGCGTTTGACGATCTCAAAGAATACCTTACCAAACCTCCTGTCCTTATGGCACCGGTCCCTGGGAAACCGTTCCTCATATATGTAAGGGCCATGGATAATGTGTTAGGAGCATTACTTGCTCAGTATAATGAGCACGGTCATGAACTCGCTCTTTATTACTTAAGCCGGACAATGATCGGGGCCGAGCGTTGGTATACCCCGATTGAAAAAGAATGTTTAGCCCTAGTGTTCACTGTTCAGAAAATGCGATACTATCTTTCAGGGCAAACAATTCATGTCATCTCATGAGTTAATCCCTTGAAAATCCTGATGACAAAATCGGGATCCTTAAACGGCCGATTGGCGAAATGGGTATTATTGCTATCGCTATATGATATACACTTCGTTCCTCAAAAAGCCATGAAGGGATAAGTGATCGCCGACTTTCTAGCAGACCATCCAATTTGGTCTAACTATAAACAGACGTCAGAGGTTAACACAACTAGCAAAGAACAACCATGGCAGATATTCTTTGATGGTGCTGCCAGGCGATCTGCTGCTGGAGTGGGGGTTGTGCTGATATCCCCGCATAAACACATACTGCATAATGGCTACTCACTAACAGAGCCGTGTACAAATAATGTGGCGGAATACAACGCACTCATTATTGGTTTTAAAATGGCTCTGCAATTGGGGGTGAACTATCTAGAGGTATATGGAGACTCTAAGCTCATTGTCAATCAGATGACAGGCGAATATGAAGTCAGACATGAAGCTCTCATTCCCTATCATCAGCTAGCCATTGAGCTAGCAGGATATTTTGAACAGTTTTATATCTATCATATATTTCGGAACGAGAATGTCTATGCGGATGCTCTTGTCGTATTAGCTGCAATATTAGCAATCCCACCGGGTGAAGCTAAAAGCGTCACTATTGGTAGCAGAGAACTTCTCCATCCGGATACGGTATTCCAAACCAAAGAGGTTTGCCAGACAGGCTTAACCCTGGAACCCCGTGATTGGCGATTTCCATTTGTAGATTATGCCTTATATGGGATGCTGCCAGAGGATCCAAAGGAAGCCGCCTCGATAAAGAGTAAGGCCCTGAGATTTTACTATGATCATACACTTCGAACTTTATATAGAAAGTCAAGTGATAGTCTTCTGCTATGTTGCATATCGAAAGTGGAAGCCAATGAAGTGCTGAGAGAAACACATGATGGAGTGTGTGGAGCTCATCAGCTCGGTCCAAAACTCGGAGACCGCATAAGAAGGCTAGGATACTACTGGTCAAAAATGATTACAGAGGCAATGGCATATGCTAAAGGGTGTCATGAATGTCAAATACACACTAATTTTATTCATCAACCCCCAGAATACTTGCACAGTACTGCTGCTAGTTGTCCATTTGAAGCATGGGGAATGGATATCGTGGGGCTAATAACTCCCCCGTCATCCAGAGGACATCGGTTTATTCTCGCAATAACCGATTATTTTTCAATGTGGGCTGAAGTCGTGCCCATGAGAGAGGTAAAAACGACGGATGTGATTAAGTTCATTAAGCATCATGTCATTTACCGCTTCGGCTCCCCCGAAGAATCATTCACGATAATGGACTGCAATTCATCAGCCAGGGATTCTCAAGATTTTGTGATAAGTTCAGAATTAAGGACATTGCTTCAACACCATACAATCTCGTGGCAAATGGATTGGCTGAGGCGTTTAATAAGACTATTATTAAACTCCTTTGGAAGTTTGTCTCTTCCAACAAACGGGGCTGGGATGAAAAACTAGGAGAGTGTTTGTGGGCTTCTCGCACCACCGTTCGCACTCCAACAAAGACTACCTCTTTCTCCTTGGTTTATGGAAGTGAGGCCGTCTTGCCTCTTTAAGTCCAAATACCATCATTAAGAGTGGCCTTAGCCACAAAGATGACGACAGAAGAGCGCCATCAACAAAGATTGCGAGAATTAGAAGCGTTGAGTGAAAAACGTCTCCGGGCTCAACAACAAAATAAGTTGTATCAAGCCCGAATCTCGCAAGCATTTAATAAGAATGTTAAACCAAGGACCTTTAAACAAGAAGACTTGGTTCTGGTTATTAAAAGGCCAATGATTCTAACCCATAAGACTAAGGTTAAATTTGAACCCAAGTGGGAGGGACCGCTCATCGTGGAGACAGTGTACTCTAGTGGAGCTTATCGCTTAATGAAGCAGGATGGTGACAGGATGATGATGCCTATTAACGGCAAATTTTTGAAGAAGTATTATGCCTAAAAAAAAGATCATTTACTGTCACATCTGGTTCATATCCCTAGAAGTATAACCATCCACTTGTTCAAGTTACGCATATGAGCACTTGAACTTTTCCATCAAACTAAGGCATGTGCAATTAGGCGCCTCTGCCGAAATCTGATGATCATGACCCGATCATTTTGGCATATATAAGTTCAAGTTACGCATAGGAGCCTTGAACTACCTTCATCAAACTAAGGCATGTGCAATTAAGCACCTCTGTCTAAGTTAATGATCCTGACCCGATCATCCTGGTGTAAGTAGTTAAACACTTTCACCAAACTATCACTTTGCTCTAATGGAGAGCTTTACCGTGTTCAATAAATTTGATCCGGTATTAATCTAAGTTACGCAAATGAGCCTTAGATTATTTTACCAAGGCTATGAGCTATTATTTGTTGCGAAAGGAAAATTTATAGCCAACAGATAAAACAATCAGAAGAATTATCTTTATTCATGAATCAAAAGAATGAAATTACAAAAGAATAAAAGAATTCAAAAGAATCATTGAGTTCCTTTTATTACAAAAGAATAAAGAAAAAAAAGGGAGTAATAGTTCTGCCAAAAACTTCAACTTATTTGTCGTCTCATCAATAACTCGACGACGAGTCTCCTCCACGGAGTGTTGAGCTTGCCGGCGCAAATAATCGTCATTTATTGTGAGTTGCTAGGTCAACCGCTGACGAAATTCTTCAATAGCACGGCCTCTTATTATGTCCTCCTATTCGAGCTGTCCTTGTTGAAGGACCAACTCTTCCCGTCTCCTGACGGATTCCCCTAGCCGAGACTCGCTGGCTTCTAAAATAGCTTGGGCCTTAGCGATAGTCTCTCGGGCTCTTAGGATGGCGGCCTGGCTCCCCTCAATCTCAAAGTCCACCATCTCCAGTCCCCTAAGAATTGACTCATGGCCGGCCTGTAGCTCCACTAACTCACGCGACCATCCTTCTTCCTGTCGCCTCAACTCCTCTTGACGAACTGTTAGCTCTGCTCGAAGCCGCACCAACTCGATCTCAGTAATCGCTTCCACGTCTGGTTGGCGAACTGTGTTTGGCATATTCACTTGCTCCTCTACAGCTTCTAAGCGGGCCTAATAAGGAGCTGATCGGTCACGTCCCCCGATCCTTTCAATATTGTCCGAATAACTGGACAACAATGGACGTCCAAGATAAGGGAATCCCTTCCATCCAGGATCATCCCGATACATCTCCTTAGTAGCCGCATAAAATCGTTGACACTGTGATTGAAGAACTCCTCAAGAGGATCAGCAGTGTCTAAGTTCAAAGCAGGCAGTACTAGGGAAGACGTCGTCACGGGAGGAGTAGCTTCTGTTGAAGTCAAGGAAGAAGAAGCCTATCCCTGTACCAGATTCATAACATGAGGGGCCAGTAGAGCCAATAAAGACTTGGCAGAACTGGGAATCCAAGGCGAAATATCGCTTGTACAAGTCATTCGAGCAGCACCACCAGCAGGAGTAGATGATGGAGTATCTTCACCCGAAGCTCTCCCGGTGGCAGAAGTGGCTTCGAACGAGAACTTCAAATTTTCCTCATCTCCTATTGCAGATGACTTGGAGCAGGGGGAGTCACCAGTGTCTCGATAGCCATTATCGTTGATGCCGTCAGTATTGCTGGTTGAGGAGCAGAGTGCGCACCAACAACCACTGGAAAGACTTCTTCGGAGTAGACCACTGGTGTCGGAGATGGCAGAGTGGGAGATAATGAGGCCTCTTGCTGCAGCAGTGACGACGACCTCTGTCCTATCATCGCTCCCAAGTTCGTCAATTGAAGGAGCTGAAGCAGGAATAGAGAGAGGAGCTGGCGTAAAATAATCCATACCAAACTCCTCCGCCGAACTACCAAGACCACCCACCGAGTCAGTGGTGCCAGAGTAGTCGACCAGCTCCTCGGACTCCACCTTGATAGTTGAATGCATAGGAGAGTGGAGTTGACTAAAAAAAATAAAAAAAATCTGAGAGAACCGTATCAGGGAAACAAGTCCTGTGGTTGGACTTGAAGGAGGAGCTGTCGTCGTCTCCAAGAGAACACCCGTCTCGCCACCCGACGGTTGCGTCACAGCTTGCTCACCAAAATTTTCAGTTGATAAGCGAGCCGGAGCATCAGGAGCGTTAGGGGTTTCACCGGACATATTCTCCTCTGCTGACCCAGATGGCAGAGTTGAGGCCAACAGGTCTGTGGCAAACTGGACAACTGCCTCTTGGGGGACTACTAGAGTTCCCAGGGCCAATTTCTTCTTCTTTCTGGCAGGTCCTTCTCTCGAGGCTCCGCGGCGTTTGACGGTCGGACTCCGGGAACGAGTGACTACGGGTTGGGGAGCACCTCCAACATCAGCGTCATCATCATCACCATCATCGTCATCATCATCAGAGTCGCCAACATCTGATGGATCGGTCGCCGCACCAAGGAATTCGTCCATTCCTTTTACCCTTACTCTTTTAGCACCCTTACGGCTAGAGTAAAAGACTTCTCTTTCTTTACAACAACTCCAGTTGATGGAGAAGTTGGGACGTCAGCATTGGAAACACTGTACCACGTGCAGAAGCTCAGCGTCATGCTCAGTTCCGGCGACTTCTGAGGCAAGACGAATTCAGCCCTGGTTCCACCAGCTACAAAGTGGAACCAGCCGCGGGCGCCCTCATACAAGTTCCCTTCATAGGCCAGCTTCTTGTTTGGGTTATCCACATAGAGTTGAGAGTACCCAAACTGACGAGCTAAGTATGGTTTGATATAACACATGGTGTCTTGACGATATACCAAGTGTCCAGGTCGGATATTGAGGAGCTACCAGAATGCCCTTGAGGATAAGACGGTGAAGTTGTTTGTTCCCGAGATATCCTTGAATTTCGACCCGTATTCTCCACCGGGGAAGTCGAGGAAGCACCGGAAGATTTCATAATTCTGGTGTTGGTGGAGTGTCTTCCGGATTTGAGACATATAATGACTCTTCCATGAGGTGCGCTCGTAAAACTCCACAAGGAAGGGCTTGTCACCGGAGAGATGTTCAGCCGCGCTCATCAATGAGGGGCAGTGCATGACAAGCCACGCCATTAAGTAGGTATAAGGCATCTCCACCCTCGGATTTGGAGTCTTCGCCTTAGTAATTTTCTTTGACTTGCCTTTTCCTTTCCCTTTTCCCTTGTCGGCGGGAATAAAACCATTACAGAGTGCTTGTAGTCCACTCTGTAGGTTGCACACAATGGCAGGAAGGAGTCCAAAAGGTCGGCCGTATGCGAGCAGAACCGCTGGGTATACCATATTCATTGCAATCGCCTCTTTCGGTAATGACAGCACGATGCATCTTTTCAACCACAGCATCAGGAACCCAACAATAAGACCTCTATTGGATACTGGGAACTGAGCTTGGTAGTGGAAACTCTTGAAGACGGTGCTGGAATTGAATTCACCTTCGTTGGATTCAGCTGTATAAAATATGGCACGAGTCTTGGCGATACGGCGATCAATCCCCTTGACGTCGACAGGAGCATAGCTGTGAGCTGTTGCTGAACTTTCCTTGGAGTTCAGGTTTGCAAAAAGGTAATCGGCCCACTTCTTGTGACCGATACCCTGATTACGCACACCTGCCATGTTGGCGCAAATGCGGTAATGGCACATCATCTCTCAGTAAGTGGCGTAGATGCGCTCATCTCTCGCCTTCAGCATATTTAGCTCTTCGGCGGTGGGGATGTACTCTTCATAAGGGATTTCGCCCATTGACAATCCAGACACCTCAAACATCTCGTGGAGAGCAAATCCTAGTTTACCCACTGGTGTAAAGAAAGTGCCTGTTTCGGGGTTGTACATCTCCAGGAGACTGAAGAAATGATAAGAGCTCTGGGGAATCCCGAATTGAACATTTCTAATGGCTCTGTATAAGCCAATCTCCTTCAGAACTGGTTCATGGGAGTCTATCATGTACTGGACGAGGCGGGCCCACCACATATTGCCAGAAGAATAAACCCAGCCATGCATTCTAAAGTCGGTGGCTGGGTATTGGCCTCCCTACACCATGAACTCACCTAGAAAAGTTCGTGCGCGAATTGGGACCTCTCCTACTGGGTGCTCCTTGGTAATTCTTCCCGGAAGCAACCCAGTGATGCATCTTGTGGGGCCATCATAGTAAGCCCCATGTGCGCCCAACTTGCCCATGGGGACGCAGTCGTACTCCTGGCTCAGCCCCCACTCTAATTCACGGTGCATGGCTAGCCTTTGAAGATAAACCAAAAGATAGCTGCGCTCCATACTGGGTAGGAACATCAGCAGGTCGCTAGACTAGTAGAGCCACATGCACTCCTCTTCAAAGAGGATCTGGTCTGAATGCCCCATTACATCTCCAAAGAGAAATGCGGGCTTCTCCAAAACTTCTTGGTTTGTGGCCTCGAAGGCAACATTAGTTATGATCTCCTGTACAGTAGCAAGATGATACCTAATCAGCTTCTCTCTGCGCTCCCTTAGGCCCAGCTTGTATGTAGAAAGGACGGTTGTAAAACGAAACTGAGCCGTCAGATCTGCACCCCCAACAAAACCAAAATAATGCCTATGGGGGAGAGCATCCACCGAATACCCTACTGCAAAAGAAGAATTAAGAGTTGAGAAATCTGGAAAAATCTTCTAAGTATAAAAACGCGAAGCTAAAAATAGCTCCACGCGAAGCTAAAAATTCGTCCGCGCGAAGCTAAAAATAGCTCTGCGCGAAGCTAAAAATTAGTCCACACGAAGCTAAGTTGATAGCCTCGCATTTATAAACATGAAGCTAAAATTCATAGCCTCATGCTGAAACACGACAGCTAGCCTCGCGTTGAAAACGCGATAGCTTCACGTAGAAGAAGGCCAGAGGCCTTTCTTCTTCTCCAAGCCGTACGGCCGAAAAACAGCGATCTCATTGATAAAGAAGCGATTGGCCAGTTAAAACCAAGCCAAATCACCCCAAGATCGTTCTAAAAAGTCCAAAAGTTGAGATTTTTACCTCCAATAGGCGCGGCGAAGACTGTGTCGTCGTTATGGCCGCTGCCTCGGCCACTGCCACCACTGCTAGCGCCGGTCGCCGAAGATGAGGAAGCACGAGAAGAGGTCGCGATCTTCTTGGGTGCCATTGAGTTCGAGATCTTGGAAGAAATCGACGAAAATGGGTGAAAATCCGGTCTGGTGCTAGGGTTTAGATCGCTGGAGTTCTTGATTTCTCGAGTTCTCAAAAGAGTGAGGAAGAAGAAGAGAACACTCTATTTAAATGAGAAAACCCGCCCCTTGGTATTCGGCGTGAGAATCGGAGCAATTACTGAGCAGTTACCCATTGAAACGCGACGCTATTAGCTTCGCGCAATTATACAAAAAGCGAAGATAACTTGGTGTTTTAACTCCGCGTTCCTGAGCCATTTTGAAAACTTTGGAGGGGTTTTGTTGGCAGTGAAAATTTCCAAGTAAAATAGGATTTTCCACAACAAAACTCGGAGCTAACTTAGTAGCTCCGCGTATGAGTAAAACGCGGAGCTAATCAATAGCTCCGCGTTCTGGTTTCTTAGCTCCACATTTTGATGCGATTAGCTCTGCGTGAGCAGATAACCAGAATCATAAATTGATTGAGGTTAAGATTTGGGTTTATTCAAATACCCAAATTAAATCCAATCAGAACTCTAAATCAAGAGATTTAAATCAAAACTATGATATTTGATTGGAATCCTTAATGAATACAAATTCTATTTATATGGAAACTCTCATATGGACCTAAGGCTACAAATACCCTCTTGAGGAAGCCTTGGGGGATCTTTTTTTTGGAAGTTTTTGTGAAGTTCGAGTTACGCGTGAGAGTCTTGAACGAATCAAGACCAGAGAAGATCATCCAAAGTCGGCCGGCATCTTCTTCATCAAGAGCAAGAAGACCATTGTTATCAGATCGTCCAAAGGAACTACTAGTTAGATCCCATCGCCACATAGATCCCACAATTTATTGTAAAAGAGAGCGATAATTATAAATCCTCTCATTTGTTCTTTTCTTGTTCACTTTCGTTGTAATCTAAGCTGTATTCAATGGAAGGGAAGCAAATTTCTGCTGCGAACAAGTCGGAGCTATACTGGGTGATCCTCATCCGGTATCTCTTGATATTATACTTCATCAAAGTTTGTGTACACTTTAGCGTTGAGTTAGAGTTTTAGTGCCAATGATTAAGACATAGTATTGAATTCTTTTATTAAGAGAAAAATTCAAGTATGTATATCAAATGACTTGATAATTTTATTGCCACATTTCTGGGGTAATAGTCGGAGCTATACTGGGTGATCCTCATCCGGTATCTCTTGATATGATACTTCATCAAAGTCTGTATACACTTCAGCGTCAAGGTAGAGTTTTGGTGCTGATGATCAAGTCATAGTATTGAATTTTTAATGGAAGGAAGAATTTAAGTATGTATTTCAAATAGTATGATAATCTTATTACGACATTTCCGGCATAACAGTCAGAGATATACCGGGTGATCTTGTAGATAACTCAGAAAATCTGTCATTCTTTGTTGCGTTCTTCGAAAAGAGTACTATAACGAGTTCCTCTATGAAATCTTCTTATTACAATATTTTCGGAGAAGCAGTCAAAGCATTTTTTGATTATTCCTTCGATTTGGTCGAAGATGCAATAGGAGATTATTGAAGAGGATATTTATCTCAAACCACTCAATATTTAGCTTGATTGCTTCATACTATTACATAAGCTATTTATAAATAGGATGATTCAACTTTTATTTGTACTGAATCTCCCTTTTTGGCAGTTCATGATATTTATAGAATTTGATAATTGAAGCAATTCACGCCTATCATCATCATTTTTATTCCCAAATCAAAGATCGTATCAATATTACGTTATCTTTAAGAGTAATATTTCTTCAGAAATTTCTATTAATCGGCATCATAATTTTGTTGTTGTTTAGTTTCACTAACCGATATGCACCATTTGAATAAACCATGTCAATGACAAAAGGCCCTTCCCATTTTTGCTGGAACTTTTCTTTGACTGTCTAAGTGGTTATGTTAGGTCTCCTTACTGAAAGAATTAAATCATCTTTCTTAAAAGTCCTCTACTTGACCTTCTTATTAAAAGCTTTGGAAATTCGAACTTGATAAAGTTCAATGCTTTATTGAGCTTCAAGGCATTTATCATCAAAAGCTTCTAACTCCATATTTCTTTGTCTGTGTTTCTCTTCTTGTGTCATTTTAGTTGCTAATGCAATCCACAATGATAGAATTTGGATTTCCAATGGAAGTACTACCTCCGGTCCATATGTCAAAGAAAAGGATATAGCTTTTGTAGGTATTTTGACTGTCGTTCGATACGCTCAAAGGCACACCCCAAGCTTTTCATCCCAATCACGCTGCTTGGATGAAACGAACTTCTTAAGAAGTTCGACAATGTCTTTGTTAAAAACTTCTACTAAACCATTGGTTGCAGGATAGTATAGAGATGATACCACACTTTCATTTGATATTTATTGGAAAATCTGAAGAATGACTGACTCAAGAATTATGGGTCGTTATCATGAATGATTTTCCTGAGTATCACAAAGTGATATATGACATGATGTTTAATAAATTTAATCACATCTGACATCTTTACCTCTGTTAACAGGCTGCTTCAGTCCATTTTGGAAAATAGTCTGCTATGGCCAATATGAACCTGTGAGCACCCCTTGTTGATAGTGGTGAGATGGATCCAATAATATCCATTCTCCACATTTCAAAGGGTCAGGATGTGGCAGTTGGGTGAAGATATTTTGACAATTGATATATAAAATTAGCATGTATTTGGAAGGACTTGCATTTTCGGGCAAATATAACCGCGTCTGATATAATTTTGGGCAAATAGCATCCCATTCTTCGGAGTCTATCCCAAATTTTAGGTCTTGGTTGATGTGCTCCACAAATACCGCTATGAGCTTCTTCAAATGATTCTTGAGTTTCTTTCTTAGAAAGGCATCAAGCATACGTCCATCATAGGATTTTCTATATAATGTCTGAATCTCAGAGTTATAATAGAAATGAACAACTTTTCTTCAAATCATTACTGCTTCTTTAGGATTTTGTGGCAAGATATCATAGAGACATAGTCAATATAGGGAAATCATCAATCTCTTGGTTCAAAGTTGAAACCAACACTATTTGTTTTATTTACTTCTCGTTTCATGTTTGAGTTTAACTCAATTTCGAATTCATATTTCAGGCAAAATAATTCTGTGCTTCCCACTGTTATGTGTTTGCTGGAATTTTTAGACAAGGCTAAAGTAGTAGCAAAAGAAGCTAATGAATCTGCATAACTATTTCTATGGCGTAGTACAGGTTGATGTAGAAACTATCGAAACTATCAGTTATTTTCATGACTGCTTGGTAGTATAGTAGGAGGTCTTCATTTTTAACTCCATATTCTCCTTTGACTTGGTTAGCAATCAACTGAGAATCTCTGTATGCCTCTAACTATTTCACCCCTAGTTGTTTTGCTATCTATAAGTCAATCATCAAGACATTATATTCCTCGACATTGTTAGAGCATGATTTTGTTAACAAGTAAGCTCGAGGAATGATATGGTTTTGGGGGGAGACAAAAACAACCCCTATTCTTGCTATCATCTTTCTTTTAGGTCCCATTTTAGAGGCACCATCAAAGAATAATTGACGGATTTCATCTGTGGTGACATTTGCTTTAGCAATTTCATGTGAAGTACCATTTTCTGGAACTACCTTTTCTCCCACTGTTTCGTCTGGAATACCCTTGTATAGTTTCAAAGACTCTGGAATCAGGTGCTCAGCTAAAAGTCAGAGATAGCTTGACCCTTAATTGCTTTCTGTGGAATGAAGTGCATATCGTATTGTAATAGCAAAATAGCCCAATTAGATAATCTTAATTTTAATGATTCTGGCTTGGTCATTAGTATTTTTAATGGAATAACTCTCGATATAACGTGGATGGTTTGTCCAGAAGATAGTATCGCATTTTATATACTACGAACACTAACGCAAGACATTCCATTTCCACTGGATTGTATCGATGTTCAGCTCCAACTATCATTCTATTCTGATAGTAGATAGCTTTTTCATGTCCCTGTTCATTCTTTTAGGCTAGGAAAACTCCTAAAAAATAGTCCATGGCTCTCACATATAAGAAGACAGGTATTTCTAAAATTGGAGCTATAAAGGCTAGTGGTTTAGTGAAATATTCCTAGATTTCTTCAAAGGTTTATTGACAAGCATCATCTCAAATAAATGATACTCCTTTCTTCATTAACCATGTGAACGGTTGACATCTTCTAGACAAATTTGATATGAATTTGCGTATCTATGACAATCTCCCTTCTAGTCCTTTCAATTCTTTGAGATCATATCTTGAATAGCTTTAACCTTACCTAGGTCGAGATGAATTCCTTGATATGTGACTACGAATAAGGAATTCTTCACTGGAGACTCCTAAAAAACATTTGGTAGGATTTATTTTAAACTGGTGTTTTCGCATCAGATCAACACTATTCTTAAATCCTGAACCTTTGCTTTTGATAGCTAAATCATCAATATAACATTCCACCGTCTTTCAAAGATGCTCTTAGAATATGGTATTCATAGCGCATTGATATGTAGAACTGGCATTCTTTAGACTGAAGGGCATAACTATGTAACAATATACCCCAGTGGCGTTCTAAATAACTTATGTTTTTCATCGTCGGGATACATTTTAATTTGATTATACCCTAAAAACCCATCAATTAATGACATTCTTTTAAAGCTGCATGTATTGTCAATCATGACATCTATGATGGGCAATGGAAATTCGTTTTTCGGACATGTTTCATTTAGGTCTCTGAAGTCCATACAAATTCTAATTTTCTCGTTCTTCTTAGCCACAGGGATTATATTTGCCACCCAATCAGGGTGTTGCTCCTCAGGAATGAAGCCTAATTCGATAAACTTTTTATTTCAATTTTGATGGCTTCTAGGACGGAACCTTTATTGTTATTGTTTAACTAGTTTTGTATTTGATTGAATGTTCAATCTGTGCATCGCCACTTGCGGATCTAACCCCGGCACATCTTCATAATTTCAGGCAAAGACGTCATTCTCAAATGAGAGTAATTAACTTTTCTTTTTCTTTAGAAGTTTTTACTTATAAATATGGGTTTAGGATTGGTTTCATCACCCATATTTATTTGGAACACTTTATCTTCTGTTGGAAGTTTACGTTGTTCAAATTAAACTTCCCATTTCATATTCAGATGTTTTGCTCAAGGATCATTTTTTATTAGTGGCATTTTTTTATCTTCTTCTTTCTACTCTGCAGAGGCCATGTTAATGGGAACTTCGTGAAAAATCACTCCAACACTTATATCTGAATCCCAACATAATAAATAGGATGAAAGACTACATTGAATTTATTCAGAATTTGTTTCTAAAAGAAATTCAGGAGTTGTAACATATCCCAACCCTTACTAGTTTTATCATAATAATCTGGCATTTTTCTTTTGGAATAAAAGGTTAAAGCATTGTTCTTCTTCATTTTCTAAAATTTAACTCCCAGTCTTTGGCTATGTTATATCCCATCTTTTTCATCATTTTATGGGTATCTTTATTATAATGGAAGAACTCAGGATTTTGCTACTCTTCTTCATAACCTTCTTAACTGTCTCTTTTATTGTTGTTTGCTTTTCCAAATAATAGGTTTTTGACCTTTATATTTGGGAGAGACTTCAAAGATTGCTTTGCTTACATCCCCATCGTCATCACTTTGTATATTAAAGGATGAACGAATGGGTGCTTAGAATGATACTAACAAATATAATTTTATCTAGTTGAACACTTGCTACATTAGTACTAGTATTTGAAGTTCAAAATTAACACCAGAAGAATAAGCAAACTTTATATTTTCATTAATAACTCACTCGTCATCAATGTTGGCATTGTCATATATATCAAAGCCATTAAGGCTTAGTACAATTGGTTATATGCCTTATTCTTCATTATTTTCATATCTCAGATCTTCGGATCCTAATTATGAGTTAGCTTTATTGCCACTATCTGACTCATTTGGGACAGCTTGTTCTGATGCTTCTAAAGTATCATGATAGAGGAGTGCATCTGTGAAGTAGTTTTCAACCCCTTTGAAGGGTTGTTTCTCTTCTATCAAGGGTTTCACGTTCCCTTCTCTATCTACATATTTCATGCACTAATGAAGTGTAGAAGGGATAATAAGATTGAGGTGGATCCACGGCCTTCCAAGCAGAAGTTATAAGACATGTTAACATCTATCACATAGCATGTGACTTCCGTCTTCAAATCACCAATCTGGCATTTTAGCTTTACTTTTCCCAGTGCCTTGCAACCGTTTGCATTGAAACCAAAAATGGTTATGTTCATGGCCACCAACTTAGTTGTGGGGATCCCAAGATACAACCATATTCTTCTTGGTATTATGCTTAAAGCAGACCCGGAATCGATCTGAATTTGGCCAATCTCTGTTGATCCTATATAGCCTTTATAGTATGAAGGCCAATGGTGTTTGTTGTTCTTCACTTGCAAATCTTCTAGTGTAAAAGTTATACAAGGTATCTTCTTAGAAGTCTGGTGGCATGTTGTATATATTTCTTCTTCATTTTCTATCATTTTCGAGATCTGGGCTAGTAACACTTCTGAGTCTTGTAGAGCTTTCCTTAACACTTCTCTAGTTTGTTTGGACAACCTTAGGAGTTCATACAAAGTGATTCTTGTCGGGAATTTAGTTAGTTGTGCCAACACATCAAATCGGAAACGCATTTTAGAGCTTGCCGTAACTTTTTCATCTTTGCTTCTAAGAGTTTTGTCAAACTTGAGCTCGTTCTGCTTTCCTTTTTCTGAAAGTTATGGTTCAACCACTTGAGCATAATTCTTCAAGTAGTTTCTTCATGATTGAGTCCCAATGGGTGGTTGTTGTTGGTCTTCTCTGACCGCCAATGATTCTTTCACATTCTCTTCTGAATTTGTAAGAGGATGAACTATTATTTCATTTTCAGGAATTGCAATGACAGTGTTGAAGTGTGTATCTTTCCTTTAGACTTCTTCTAGGACAAATTTGAAGTCCATTGTTCATCTTTGAGGATGTCCAAATGTACCTATATTATCTTCCCTCTTGATGCTTCGAAGGGAGATAATCCTTTCTTTTATTGTCGATAAGGATCATAATTTACAATCCTCATGGTACCTTTAGGAATCGTCTTTACCATGTCTTGTATGGTGGATTCTATCCAATCTGAGCTTTTCCAAATTGAAAAGAGACCATGTTTACTGTCACTTTCTTTTGTTCTGATAGCAGTTTGATAATATTTGCATCTACAGTGCTTGTATCTTATCCTTCAAGATGTAGCAGTTCTTGGTAGGATAGTTAATGATTTTGTGATATAGGCAATAGTTAGGATTATCAATCTTTCCTACTTCTTCAGGGAATTTAGCCACTAGCAATTTCAACATATTCTTCTTAATGAGCAAATGAAGATAATAATGGTATGCTCATCTTTGAAATAATATTGTTTTTGAGGAATTTTGGATGATGGAGGAGTTCTCATAGGAGAAGACTTGGCTGAATCTGAAGCATCTACTATCATTGTCTCTTTCCCTTTGGGTCGGGAAGGCTAAGATGCTCCTGAATTATTTGTCCTTGGTCTTCCTCTTTCTTTAGCTTCAAATCTTTGTGCGATTTCTTTAGCTTCTTCGGCATGAATTGTTAATTCTTTCCAAGTAGTGGACTTCCCTATCCTGGCAAGAATTTTCACTGAAATACTATATCTGTAGGTTTCACTAAAGATTTTATGGCATCCCATGCGGACATCATAAAGAAACATTATGGAGCCTTTTAATGAAGTCTCAAACTGACTCTCCTTTCTTCTGCTTTGTAGTGAGAAGCACTAGCATCGAGATCTCCATATCATCTTCGTAGAACCTGGTCAAAAGAGCCTTCTCCTTGTCATTCCATGAGTTGATGGTTCCCGACTGTAATTTGTGGAACCATTCAAATGTTAGACTCGTGAGGGTGCTATCAAAAACTTGTATGATGATAGGGTCATTTCCAGCTAAATATCCTGTCTGTGACTTGAAATAGTAAAAGTACTAATTTGGCGATCATTTACCATAAAAAAGAATTAAGCTTCAACGGCTTGTAATTATTTGGGAATGGAATATTCTCCCATTCCATTGGATATAGCCTTATGACCCCCAGCTCTTGCAAATCATTTTTGTGCACGAAAGCGTTCAATTAGTTTTGAAAGTTTTCCATGAGAGTAGCATATGGCCTTCTGGTTCTGAATTCTGTAATTGGTGATGTGAGAATTCAGATCAGTTGTCATGTTCTTGACCTATGCTCCCAAGAGGAGCATGAGAATCATCTTCTTTTCCTCTTCCCTTATCCTTTCTCGAGATGCAGGGATCTTTGGAAGAAGGTTCTCCTTTCTTCTTTGTTTATCCTTTGACTAGGAACTGAAGTATCTCTTTAATTTTATTTGTGGACTTTTATTGTTTATGGATGATCCTTTTATGTTCATCCATTCTCTTCATGAATTTCTCCGGATTTCCTTGCGCCATGTAAACAGACGCAGTATCTTCCAGGAATGAATCGGAAGTCTAGGACTCTACAAAAGCTGAGTTTATCTCTTCTTCGTCAGAGAAGATTCTAGTCAGTTTTTGGTAGCCCAGAAGAATTGTAACCCCCTTCTGGGCCCTGGTATTTCGAATAACACCTTGAGATTCTTCAAACACTCCTTTCAAACTGGAGGAGTGTTTAGAATCTGAAGAATTTGGTCAAGGAATTCTTTTTGTTTTCATTTTCTTCCCCAAAATGATCATATTAGATGATAATTTTGGGGTACTCTGGTTCCAAAAATTCTTATCTTTCATTACATCGTCTCCTCTTTGGCACATGTACTGAAGACGACTTAAGTTTGCTGAAAACAAAAGATCTTATTTGAGTCATGCAGTGGCAATGAGAAAGTGCTGCATTAATCAGTTGTTTGCAATGACAGTGAGAAACATGGAATTTTCCTCTCTTTTAGTTGAGAAAATCAGTATTGGAACTTGAGAGATTATTGACAGAAATAATATCCCTTCCAAATAGTATTTCTGGGGCATGGGAATCTACCTTCTTGAACATTGCTAGAGCAAACTTAACTTTAGGCATTGTGGCTGGAGAATGAGCTTTGATAAATCTAGAGTTATTGGGATTGAAGGTCCATGAGCCTTAGCGGCTAAGTTATATGTTTTTTGCAGAAATGTGGATCTATAATCGGCGTTTGTCTTCTAAGATGCGGGCTTGGGATTCGCGTCTGGCTCCAAAAAAATGGACTTGAGGTCTGCATCTGGCTTTAAAAATGCAGGACTGAGGTCCGCATTTTACTTATGGAATGTGGATGTGATCTACATTTTGAGTTGTAGAAGAACCTCTTGGCAGGTGAATGACATTTCTTGTAAGAAATGCGAATGAAACCATCCGCGTCTTGGTTAAGCTGTTGGGAACCATCACTTCGCTCTTCGGTCTCCAAAAACTAGATTCTCACATGGTTCAACAGTAGTTGGTTTTTCTTTCATGGCCCTACGGTAAACGTGAACCTTGCTTCTACTCATGTTCCTCTTCTTGGTGCGAGTGAGGGGAGCCTTTTTTTTCTTCAGGATTATCTCCTAACATATTGGAGGATGGTCGTTTCCCTTAATTGTTGTAGGGATTTTGATCCATCTCCTCTAGATCAATAAGGGTCTTTGATGAAACAGACTCTGAGTCTTGTGCTTGATAGAAGAAAGTTTCATATCCCTTAAGACCAGTAAGGTCTTGAGAGTCCTTGGGCAAATTGCCTTGAACTATAGTCTTTTGAGCCTCATTGGAGGCTAAGTTTGATGAAATCTTGTGGTATTTCTGCAGAGATTTTGGGCTCGCAGAACTAGAAGAGAGGAACTTTTCATACTTCTCTTGGTCAAACTCGATGATGAGTGATTCGACCAAGGTGTCAATAGGAATCTTATCGGATTGGGCTACGATTGTATCATCGGAGATGATAGGACTCTCTAGTAGAGTCGCCAATCTTCTTTTTACCATAAATTTAATTTTATTGAAACTTGTAAAAGAGTTACAATACGAACGGTTGCCCTTTTATAGAAGATGAGGAATCCAGTTTCCTCTTTGTTTATTTTGGGATTCTCTTATAGCTGTGGAGAACGATCTTACTCTCTGATGATGATCGGAACATGAACTCTGAGTTAGCAATTGTTGATGAGCTATGGTCAAGGAGAATTGCTCTAAATCGAGATTCTAAGCACAAGTGCTCAAATGGAGATAATCCAACCCCTTTTTCAGTCCAAATCTTGACTATTTATAGAGATTTAGAGGTTTTAAATTCATATAACAATCCAATTAATAGTCTATTTAATAGAGGATTAATTTCCTGCTTTAATCCAATGGATTTATAACTGAAGTCTTTAATTCTCTAGATTTGTAATTGAAACGCAAATCTCAACCTTAGATCTGCGTTTTGACTTTTTGCAGCTCATGTGTCATACTCAAATGAGAATATCCTTTGAAGTCTTGAAGTGAAAATGCAACCCAACGGGGTTCATGTTTTAGCTATATTTAGTTCCAAAAATAGACTTTTGACAGGATCCATAAGCTGACTTTATTTAGGTTAGAATGCGGATTTATCTATGATTGATGTTCTGTATTTTAGCTTTTAGCAATATATCTTGCTTAATTAGACCCGCATTTTGGGATTAATAGTAGTAACCTTATTTTTTTAATATTTTGAGAGCAAAACATGACCCAAAGGGTTTGTATTTAATCTTTACTGTGCCAATATATGAGCTTATTGTCAGTCATTTTACTTAGCTTAGAATGTGGGTCTCCCTGAATAAAGATCCGCATTTTAACTCCTTAGCCATTTTCATGACTTCTGAAACTCACGTTTGTTTGTATTTGGAGGGATCTTTCATCTCTTGGTATTAAATAACCAAAAAGGTCCCGTTTTAGTTCTATAAGGGAGATCCCTTTGTTAACTTTTTGTTTGTTCAGAAACGCGGATCACTTTCCATAATTTTTTGCCAATAGTGTGTTGTGTGCATGTGTGTGCATGTGCGCATGGGAGTGTGCATGTGCACATGTGCGTGCGCTCGTGTTTGCGTGGGCACACATGTGTGCACCTGTGCATCAGTGTGCATTTGTGTGTCCGGGTGTGTGCATGTGTGTATGTTGCCTTTACGTGCATGCATGTATGTGAGTGCATGTGTGCGTGCATGCATGTATGTGAGTGCATGTATGCATGCAATGCTTGCGTGCAATGCATGCGTGTTTGTGTGCATATGTGTGCATGTATGTGCACATGTGTGTTAATGCATTTGCATCCTTGTGTGTCCGTGCATGTCCATATGCACGTGTGTGCATGTGTGTACATGCATTACATCATGTATGTGCACATGTTTGCTTATGTGCAATATCTTATATGCACCTGATGAGCGAACAAATAAACTTCAAAGCCTATGAAATTTTAAAAAGCTAAAAATATAGAGAATCATGTTTTCAACAAAAAGTTTAAAAGAGTTAATGGGATTATTAATTGTGCATCGCTAGCTCATATAACTTATTAGAGCTGACGGCTCATAGACAGTTATTACACACACATGTATGTATGTATATGTATATGTATGTGTATACACACACACACACACACACACACACACACACACACACACACATATATATATATATATATATATATATATATATATATATATATATATATATATATATATATATATATATATAAAGTTTGGATAGGCTACTATTGATAGTATTTAGATATAGATATTGTCAACTAAAATCTAAAAATGGGGATTCTATTTCGTATTTGGAGTAACTTTAAACTGAGACAGATTGTATTAGCAATTCCATTTCGCTATAGTTTTACAACTATGTTCTGTTCTAGGTATCACTTTTATCGTAATTATCTTTATTCAGTTCATGCTCAATCTAAGATTATATCTCCTTTTCCTTATATTATCATTAGTTTAACGAATACTATCATTCTTTTTGTTCCAGCTGATCTTTATGGTAATGGGCCAATAATGATTTTAGAAAGTAATGGACTTCTTTCCAAGAACTCCTAAGCCAGATGACAGTGTCTAGCTTGCTGCCAACCCTCCTCTCCTTCCTTACTGCCAGCCCAGAAGTACAATAACAGCGGCAGTATACTGTACTTGCCTTAGATAAGTGTTACAAGAAAGGGGGGTATTTTACGATGGTTGATAAGTATTGACTTAGATATCAAAATCGTTGCTAAATTTATTTGCAATGGTTTTGAAATCCGTTGTGCTTGCCAGCGTTGCAAATAATAATAGCAACGGTTTTGATTAAATATTGCTACGGTTGTTAGAACTGTTCCGTAAGAATATATTTATAATGGTTAAATATAACAATTGCGATCTTCGATGCAACGGTTATTATAACTGTAGCATTAAAACGTTGCAACTCAGTAGTAACGGTTGTAGATAAATGTTACAATATTCTTGCAACATTTATCAGAAATTGTTGCAATTCATACTAACCTTTTACAATGGTTATCTAAACTGTTGCCAATTAAATATGTCTATTACAATGGTTTAAAAAACCGTTGCTAGTTATATATATTTGTTACAATGGTTATAGAAACTTGTTGCCAATTGAACATGTCTATTACATTGGTTGTAAAAAAACCGTCGCTAATTATACTTATTTATTACAATAGTTTTAAAAAACGTTGCAGTAGGTTATATTAAATTGCATTGGATTAAAATCGTTACTAATTTATTGATAACGGTTGGCAAAACAATGTTGCATACTGAGTAACAATATTTACTAATAACCATTGCTAACTTTTTTGCAACGTTTATGGGCTACCACAGCTAACAAATTGGAATAATTACATAACCGTTGCGATTATAAATATATATCTCACTGAATATTATATTATTTCTTGTACACCAATATAATTACCAAATATTCATCAAATGAAATACATTAACAACAACAACATGAGCCCTTTTAATTGTCTCCAACATGTTGGACTAGGCATTCATATATGAAATAAATATTAACAATTTAAATAGAATAATAAAGACACAAATAAAGTTAACGATCATAACATTTATAATAACGTTCAAAATAATTAAGTACAAACCATTGTTCTAAATCAAAAACTACAAATTGAACTCAAAATCATAACTATGGATGTTCTTACAATAATAACAAAATATACTTAATAAGTTTTATTAGATTAAATTAAATAAAAACTTCATGCATTATCTATTTCCATGCCGTTAGTATCTTTGCCTCTTTCTATATTAGGATTATCATCATCTTGGCCCACCTACAAAACAAATTTATAAGAATAATTAGAATAATAAAACTTGAAACTATATACACACATGCTATATGAATTCATAAATCTGAGAAATCATCATGATAAACTATATACATCACAAATTTATATGCATTCTCATCATCATGATCACTAGAACTTGAGAATCCAGAGCCATAGTCAGAATCTGATCCCGCACCACTAGTAATATGAGAATTTGTACTCTGTCGAGACCAAATTGGAATCGTACATTT
Organism: Dracaena cambodiana; assembly: GCA_036321105.1. Classification (NCBI taxonomy): domain Eukaryota; kingdom Viridiplantae; phylum Streptophyta; class Magnoliopsida; order Asparagales; family Asparagaceae; genus Dracaena; species Dracaena cambodiana. The sequence continues at coordinate 39,235,094 of JAYEPQ010000006.1, forward strand.
TCGTTCACTTGCATGTTCTAATATTTTTTGTTTACCTTTGCTCACCATGAAAAGCTCCTGTAAATAAAACAACATAAAGCTAATTATATAATCATTAGCACCTTAACTCATTTTTTTACATTAATAGTAGAACACAAATAAGTGAAATACTAATAAATGCCCTATGTGTTTACCTCTAGTACTTGATAATTATCAGTTATCAGAGATAAACTTTAGGAAAAAGATATTCTGCATTTTTCCATTCAAAGAATAAACTCATTCAAAGAATAAACTACATATGATTAATAGAAAAAGCAAGGACATAGTGCTCAAAGAAATCTGATTTCAATAAACTTCTAGCTGCTATAGTGACGATAATTTCACATATTAGGCTCAAAACTACCACTGCACAACTACAAATAATAATGATAATGATGCAATACATAATATAATTACTAAAAGAAAGGAGTTAAAGAACAACTTAATCTCTAAATTAAAAAAAAAAAGAACCCATAGCAGAAATATAACAGATAGAAAAACTACCTAACATCCCAATATATCGATAATGTACTAAATTAAAGACAATTAACAAATAACACATGTTTATATAAACATACTTCAAATTCACAACTGCTTGTCTAATATTTAAGACTTACTAATATTATTTCTAATTAAGCATCGATAATTATTAGGAACAAGTTTCTATGACTTCAAGGTTATGTCTAATTTAAGCATTGATAAAGATTATGTCTAATTAATCAAATATACTACTGATCGCCTAAGTCCAAGGCAAAAGTAAGATTTTTATCAACTAATATTTAATATTTAATATTTAATATTTTTTCCTTAATCAGGAGAATTTTCCTGCAATTGCAAAGACTTTCCAAATTCCATGAATACTATACTTGTAGCTAGTATCCTTTAGGATACTTTTGATCTCCTCCAAAATCTTAAAATTATTTAATTTGGGTTGGAAAAAAAAATTAACAAATTTAAGTGGAATCCCCAAAAAAAATCAAGTGGAAGAAGATATGTCCACAAAACAGTCAAGTGGAATTCCCAAAAAATAACCTACTTCTAGTACCAAAAAAGAGGGTCACATTTCAACTAGGACAGCCAAAAAAATGTCTAATTAATATTAAAGTGCAATTTCCACATTTTAAATTATCATATCCTTGCTCAATGTAATAAAAGCAATTACTTCTCAAAAAGAAATTTTATCATAATACTTCATGTTGTATTCTATTTAAAATTCATCATTCCTATAACTGTAACCTATAAATGAGATTATTTTTTTTTTAAAAGAAACACAATTCACTACTAATATATGCATGCAGACACTCAGAGAGATTATAGTGATAAATAAATGATAAAGAAGACATATTTAAT